>CM076571.1:980337708-980515490 GCA_034641835.2 Pinus albicaulis | reverse complement strand
CCTACCCATTCCTAATGATCCTAACATTTTTTCTTCTTTCATAGTGCATTTGGACTAGAAAACTCTCTTCGTCAACATTTTATTCTTCTGAAAAACATGAAACTAATCTATTTCTACTCTTATTTCTCCATGAACTTAGTTTAAACAGTTGAGTTCATAAATTCTCTACCTAAATACTATCTATCAGGATTAGACTATCTGACAGACCTTTATTATCTAAATTCTAAAACAGGAAATTTAAAAGCGACCAAGCCAAGTAATCCGGATCTTGGGGGGAGGCCCCTAAGATCTAGAAATTTGAAATGGATGTGACCGGACCTGCAAAATTAGAATGCCAGAAAAAAGAGAGAACACAAAGAAAATAAAACCACAAAGAAACTTGTTTTATTAAAATAGAGAATAATTGTAGAAGCTATGATCAAAGTACACTTCATATATTTTACAACCGAGGCTTTCCATATTTATATTTTTTGAGTCACAATACCATGTGTAGATACCATATAGCGCAATACCATGAGTATTACCACTTAGCACACAAGGGTAAATCCCATGTGTGGATGAATACTCATGTAGACACATACCATGGTCACCCTACACCACATGCAGAATAAACATCATGAGTTAATAATGTCAAGGGCCGTTGAAATACGCAATATCATGGGTAAATTCCATGAGTGGATGGATACCATGGGCAGATGAATGGCTGATGCCATTTCTTCAGCCTGGGATCATTCCTCCCTCCTTAAGAAGTGCACAGCTGTCCCTACTGCGCAGTTCCCCGCGAGAAGCCTTTGCTGAATATGAAGAGCCACCGGGTTAGAGAAGCTGGGGAAAGAACCCACAACCGTGATGAACAGGAAGATCCCAGGATAGAGATACCCCGAGACAGCCACCGTGATAATGGCGGGGCAGGCAGCCTAGCAAATGGACTTCGATGAAGTGTGGGTTTGTGTATGAACCAAAACCATGACAAACGAAGATCCAAGGATAGAGATACCCTGTAATGCTTGTGACCAACTGTGTGACTAACAGTGTGCGGTCTAGCAAATGGACTTCGATGAAAAAGATTTTGTGCAGTTGACCCATAACCGTGATGCTGATTGTTGATGAAGTAGCAGGTGCCTACATAGCTTGGGGTGGGAGGACACGTCTCCAAATAACCCAAGCCAAATGCTGCTATGATGAAACTGATGAATGTTAAGCAGGTGCTTACTAAAGCGGGGTGAGAGGGCACGTCTCCAAAGGGAACCCGCTCCGAATGCTGCTCCAGATTTAAAATGAGCATAACTCGGTCAATATAACTCAGAATATTTATTACAGCCTATTTTTGGAAATGGAATGATCATTATGCATCTTCTCATGTGTTTGAAACAACTATCTGGAGACTCTAGACTCTCAGATTCGTGCTGGAACTGTGTCGTCGTCGCAAAATTTCTGAAAAGATAGTTGATTTTAAATCAACGATAACTCCCACATCCGGACTCCAATTCGACCGAATTTTTTTTTTGAACTTGGGTGATTTTTTAAGAGGAGCTTAGATCTATATCCATTCTTCTGAAATTTGGCACTAAAAAGCATGAAAAATGACAGGAGAGCCGTTGTCCATGAATTGTCGTCAGAAAAATTGCTTCAACATTGCTAATTTTGAATCAACGATATCTCCCTCATCCAAACTCCAATTTGACCGATTTTTTTTTTTGAATTTGGGTATTTTTCTGCAAGGAATCTAGATCTGGTCTTAAATTTTGTAAATTTTTTACCAAAATTTTCAGATCTAATCTTCAAACTCGCCGTCCAAGAAATTCATGGAGTTTGCTAAAGATTGCTGCCAAAAATTGAAACTGAAATATGCTTCAAACCTTCATTCCCAGGGATTCATAATCTGAATATGATACCACTAATCTGGATCTTGGGGGGAGGCCCCCAAGATCTAGAAATTTGAAATGGATGTGACCAGATCTGCAAAATTAGAATGCCAGAAAAAAGAGAGAACACAAAGAAAATAAAACCACAAAAAAACTTGTTTTATTAAAACAGAGAATAATTGTAGAAGCTACATTGTGGCAGACAATTTGTCATTTTACAAACTGAGGCTTGTTATTTATAGCTTTTTTTGAGTCACAATACCATGTGTAGATACCATAGGCCAATACCATGAGTAGATACCACTTACAATACCATGGGTAAATCCCATGTGTGGATGAATACCATGGGTAGATACATACCATGGGTCACTTACAATACCATGGGCGAATAAATATCATGGGTGGATGAATACCATGGGTCGATGCCATTTACAATATCATGGATAAATTCCATGAGTGGATGGATAACATGGGTAGATGAATACTATGGGTTGATGCCATTTTCCATTTGGATCACCAAGATTAAAGAATTTGACTTGCTGCAGATCTATTGGCATAAAAACAAGCTGCACATAAATTTTATTTGTAGAAAAGTAAAACAAAATTGTGAAGGCTTAAGATTTGAAAACTGAAACATCCTTCATTATCTCTTCAGCTTTGATTTTGAATTTGTTTGAGCTGTATTTCCTCTCTTTTCTGGTTCAAGTTTTAATCATATTGGAACTAGTTTGTTTTCTATGTTTGGCTCAATATTTAATTTAATTAGAGCCATTCTTCTTTTGAGATTCATAGGTTCAGATATTGAATTTGTTTGAACCTTTGTTTCATATATCCTAATCTACCTTACTGATAAGCCAAGATTATGCTGTTGGGCTGATCTAATTCAGTAACCTATCAACAGTAAATTGAAAAGATAATTAGTCATGATTAGGCTATATGACTAACTAGAAGTGTGTTTTTAGGAGTGGCATTTGAGCTTGCACACTTTCAGTCTTTGTCTCTCTTTTTTGGTATGGGGCTGTACCTTTCTTATTTTCATTCTGCCCTTTTTTATTCTTCTATTTTTTTTGGATTTTTATTTTTCTAACTTTGAATGCAATGTTCAAACGATGAAATTTACAATGGAAAGAAAAAAGCTTTGAAACTCATGACTCTTGACAGAAATAATGCTTGAGCATCCTGCCATTGACAGGACCTCCATATAGATCTTTTCCATTCAATTATTTCAGGAAGAAAGCATTGTGACCCCTTTCAGCATGAATAATATAGGGTCCTTTCCACAGGTTCTCAAACTTGCCATGTTTTCCCTTCTCTTCCCTTATTGAATCCCATTTAAGAACCACATTTCCAATTTGGAAATTATTTGCCTTAGTCCTTTTGTCAAATAGCTTCTTGATATTTTCTTGGACTAGCTGTGTTCTTTCATAGACTTCTTCTCTGGACTGTTGTAAATGAATTGTTTGGTTGATTCTTCTATGAATATCATTCTCTTCAGTTTGCACTTCTTGGAGGAGTTTCATGACTGGAACTCCTAATGATGTTGGAAAGACTGCATCCATGCTATAAACCAGCTGATAGGGGGACATATTTATTGACTTCTTAGTAGTTAATCTATCAGCCCATAAGGCATGAACCAGTTTACTGTGCCATGAATTTTGATTCTGCTCCAACAACTTTTTGATGATATTGATGAGGCTCTTGTTGGAGGATTCAACTAATCTGTTTCTTTGGGGATAGTAGGTAGTAGAGTGGCCCAATGTGATGTGGTATTTGTAACAAAAATCAACCATTATTTTAGATTTGAAGGCAACAACATTATCTGTGATGATTTTTCTAGGACAACAAAATCTGGATAGGATGTTTGTTTCAAGGAACTTGATGATGACAGAGTCAGTAGAATTCCTAGATGGTATGGCTTCTATCGACTTGGTAAAATAATCAGTGGCAGTGAGGATCCACTTATGCTGGGCTAATGAATATGGGTGAATTTCTCCAATGAATTCGAAGCCCCATTTTTGAAAGGGTGCCTCAACACTAATGGGATGTGAGGGTAAGGGAAGGAGCTTTCTTTTGCCATAAAACAATTGACACTTATGGAAAGACATGAATAACTTTTGAGTGTCGGGGAAAAGGGTGGGCCAATAGTGACCAGATTTGAGGATTTTTTTTGTTGTGGTCTTCCAGTAGAGGTGTCCTCCACATTCTCCTCCATGCAACTCATGAATGATTTTTCCTGCATCATCCTCAAGAAAACATTTAAGCAAAATTCCAACAGCATTTTTCCAATATAATACCCCATCTAATATGCAATAATTCAAAGCCTTCTGTTTCAAAAATCTAGCTTTAGACAAAGGAGGGGCATTTAAATAAAAAAACACATAAATGATGCCAGCATACCAAGGTGAATTCAGAAATGTTTCTTCAATGAAAGGAGCAGTGAATTCTTCTATTTCTTCCAACACATCCACCATATTCATATCTAGTGCTTGGAAGTTTGACTCAGCCATGAGTTTTGCTAATCCCTGCCCTTTAATCAGTTTGGTGGGCCTGATTTCTAAGTCATATTCAAGAATAGTAGAAATCCATTTTCCCCTTTTACCATCAGGGTCTTGACTTAGAATATCCTTGACAATAGTATGTGGTACAAAAGAAATGATGTGAGAGTGTAAAATGTAGACTCTAAATTCTTTTAATGCCTTCACCAATGCTAAGGCTTGTTTCTCCATGATATTATATTTGAGAGGAGCATCTCTTAAAGCCTTACTGAAAAAGGATATTGGTTGTTCTTGCCCCAAGTCATTATTTTGAAGTAATACTGCAGCTATTATATGTTTAGATGCAAAATAAAATATATAAAATTCTTTGGTAAAATATGGACTAATCAAGACCGGTGTTTGAGTGAGAGCTTGTTTAACTAGTTCAAATGATTGTTTAGCTTGTGTAGTTCATTTCACACCTACCTCTTTCTTAAGCTTGTTTGTAATGTTTTTTAATAGCTCAGCAAGATTGGGGATAAACCTCCTCAAAAAATTAATTTTCCCAATGAAAGATTGTAATTCTTTAAGGCTTCTTGGATGGCTGATTTTCAGTATGCCATCCAAGAAGCCTTAAACTAGGTTTAACACCCATTCTAAATATCTAAGGGATACTATAATCCAAGCATCATACATCTTCTCGATTTCTTTCTTAACTAAAGACAATAAAACAAAGTTTATCCTTCTTATTTTTTGTTTGAAAGGTTTCTGATTTTACTTAAGCGGAATTTTGTGTTGGATGATGCTAGTTTCATAAGATTTCAGATCTTTGTATCCCCAAGAAAACACATCTCTAAATTATTTGAACAACTCTATGTATTGCAATTTTATATGACTTGGGAGAGTGCTGGATAGTTTGATCATTTTGGGTTCTGCTAGACTGCCTATGTTATGTTCTTCTACATCTATTTCCATGGGCTCCATTCTTGGTTCTTTGGCTACATCATTAAAGTAAAAAAGGTGTTCTAAAGGTGTGAGACCTCTTGGAATTGTATCATTCTTGCATTGTAAAACTTCCAAGTCTTTATGGTCTGCGTTGTCAATTAATTCTTCTTCAAAAAAATTCTCATAGTGATTTATATCAGCAGAATATGTCATTTCTATTTCTGGGATTTGTTAATTATCCAAACAGTTTTTTTCATGGTTGGTTTCTAATGCTGGTATGGAAAAATCATTTTCTGATTTTAGGAAATCATCTATTTGTTTGTCAATGTCAAACACTTGACAATGGTCCTCATTGTTAGGCACTGCAGGCCTATTTTTGACCTCTATGTTAAGATGTTCATTTATTTGACGTACTTGGAAATTTCTGGCAATGAAGGCAAGTTCATTTGCTAGATGATTTTGTGCTCTTGGAATGAAAATGAGTTCATATTTTTCAAAGGTCTTTAATAAATCAAGGGCAACATTTTGATATTCTCTAAGTCTTAGGTTTTTAGTTGAATATTCTCTTTTGATTTGTCTTATGATAAGTTCATAATCTCCTAGGATTGATATTCTCTAGGCTTCTAATTGTTTAAGCAACTGTAAGCCAAGGAAAAGGGCTTCATGTTCAGCAATATTGTTGGTGCATGGAAAGTATAGTTTATATGAATAACCCTGATCTGTATTTTGAATCCATACACCTACCCCTTCACTTGTTTTATTACAAGACCCATCAAATTTTATTGTCCAAAGTATTTCTACCTCATTTTCATTTTCTTGTTGCTGTTGATTGCTAATGTTTTGTATTTGATTTGAGGGAAGTTTTGATTGTTCTAGTAAACTGATTTCCTCTTTGTTTTTCTGTTCTTGTTGAGTGATTTGGTCTTCATTGTATAAGATAAAGGAATCTAAACTTGATTGAATGGAATATATTGGAGAGTTGTTTGGTTTATCTATGTTTTTCACTATGTATTTCATGTGGGATTCCCTATATAATCTTCTGTTTTGGTTAAAAAATGGGATGGTGGCATAAGACATGTCCATTTGAAGGCTCCCATGAAGTTTGGCTCCCCATGATCTTGATAAAAGCATGCCATACTTTGGGGAAATGTCAGCTACTACTATGTCCATAACTAGACTCTTAGTAGGGATCTGAGATAAGTTTACACATAAATATTTAATTAAACCCAAGCATTTGACTCTTCTTGAATCAAAGGAATACAGATCCTTGTATGGTTTAGTAATTTCTAAGCCTAATATTTCCATTACTACTTTGGGCATAAGATTATGTGAAGCTCTAGAGCCTAACATGGCATTGTGTAATATCCTATCGTGTATATTCAAACTGACATAAAAGGGAGGGACAACTCCTTCTTGCTATTTTCCTTCAACTTCTGGACCAAACAATAACTCAGGTTTGTCATCTGTAAAGTTTAATGTATCTGTGCCACTTCCTAAGTTCAAAGCTTTCAAAACTTGGTTTTTGTACACCTCTTCGGTTACTAGTTCAACTAGAGGTATGGTAATTTTTATCTTTGCAATCTCTCCCTCAAGGCTGAAAGGAACTATTCATTTTTTCATGTTTACATATATTTTTTCAATTGAATTCCTTTTAGCAATTATGATTTTCTGAACTTTGTTTGGACTGCTATTTGGGACAATATTGTTAGGGCCACTAGCTGAAGTGCTAGGGTTGCTATGTTCAAAATTTGGCTGGCTGCTTCTCTCTTTGTTTAAATCTGTTTTCTTAGCCAAAATGTTGGGTTTCTCTGCTATTTTATTAGGCCGATTTTCTGCATTTTTCCTAACAACAGTGCTAGGGTTTTTATCTTTTGAATTATCTAAGTTACCTTTTCTTCTAATATGATACTGTTTGTGTACCTCCATGATTGCATTCTCAAACCCCAACCTATAATCTTCAGAATCCTCATAAGTGTTTTCATTTTGTTCTAAGGAGAAGAAACCTTATTCTTCTTCAGTGAGGAAGACATCATCCTCACTGTCTGATCCAATCAAGTTTACATGATTTTATACTAATTTTTCAATCTCCCTTTCTTCCTCATCTTGATCTACACAATTTTGTTGGAAGGGAGGTCTAATCTGTTGGTCATTTTCCCTTTGTCTATCTTGATTGTTTTCTCTTCTATAATTATGCTTCCTATTTCTATTTTGGGGTTTGTTCTAATTGTCTCTTGGTTGTGCTCTCTCAAGTATGCTCATCTTTTTCATCATTTCTTCCATCATATTTTCCATTTTTGAGCTAGATGTGGAGGGTAAAAATCCCTCCCTAAATGATACTTTCCTTTCATTCCTCATCCTTGCTCTTTTCTCTATCATATTTACCTCTACAGCAAGAGCTCCCTTTTGCATGTCTTCAAAAGTCAAGGGATCTCTTTATCTTAGCTGATATGCCATTTTAGGATCAAATCCTTCAGGAAATTTGGCTAAAGCTGAGCCCTGTGGAGGTTTCAAGTCTGGGGGAAGGGAATTATAAACACTATTGAACCTAGCGCAATAATTTTGAACACTTTCCCCATTGTTTCTTTTGAGATTGTTGTAGTATGAAAGTATTTGGAGAGGGTTTTCCCTAATTTCCCAATTGTTTAAGAATAACTGATGAAGGGCTTGGAGGTCATTAATACTATTAGGGGTTAAGATTTTGAACCACTTTCTTGCTTCCCCCCTAGACTTTGAGAAAACAATCTAAGTTTGATAGTTTCATCATCAATTTCGTTTCTGTCAAAATAATCATTCATCTTGTCCACATGTTGTGAAGCAGTAGTAGCACCACTGGCATCATATAATGGTATCTTGGACTGATAGTCCTATGGCCGGTTGACTAAAGGTAAAGGAAGGACTAGAGGGGCATACCATGTTGCTATGATAGGAGCTTGTGGAAAGAACGGGGGGTTTACAAGTGGAGGATGTAAGAGGGGAGGGGGTTGATGGAATGGTGTGGTTTGAACGGTGGGTGTATGAACAACAGATGTGGATGGACCAGAAAGAGACTATTGAGAAGATCTTGGATGAAAGAAACCAAAATTATGAAGGTAATGCAAATCAGGTGGGGTAGTTTCTCTGCTAACAGTGTTTTCACCACTATCTTGGGATGAAGGTGAAGGCTTAAAGTCTGTCTAATCTATATCATCAAGTGAATTAGTTCTGAATGGGTTTTTTAAGTCAACTTGTGAATCTTATAAAGCTTTAAGGCTTTCAAGAACAGAATTAGCTCTTTGGACTGGTCTGACAATAGTTGAAGCTTGAGCCTTAGGAGACTTCCTAAGTATGCTTTCAGGATTATCCACTATCCCAGGAGGGCTTGGGTCAAAATATGCTCTAGTATGAACTCTTCTAGAAGCCACTATGCTATTTTTTCAGACCCAACAACAAGAAAAGTTTAAACAAATATGACAATATTTAGTAGGCTAACTGATCTTTAGCAAGAAAAATTTAATCTTCAAAGTCTTCTTAACTGAGTTTGTATGATGTTATTATAGTAATGGGTTTCCCAGTGGAATATTTAGGTCTATTTAGGATTATGGAGTCACCAGGTGGAAGTTTTTAGCTTTTTAGAAGGTAAGATGTTTTATGGTCTACCACCATTAAAAGGTTTGAATACCAATCTGAAATATTTTTGAGTTTTTTTAGTCCTATGGGTTATGAGAGTGTCCTAAATCTGTTTCAACACTTAGCTATGGTGATGAGACAAACAAAGTTTACTCTTATGGCTTAGCTAGCTGATTCCTTCAAGGTTTGATAAGGCTCTATGAGAATCCTAAGGGTTACTTAGTTTTTCACTGATTCAAATAAGTCCTATCATGATCACCATTATGCTTGGTAGTGCTTGAAGAAAGCTACTTATACTGCATTGAATAGTGAGTGTTTTTTTTAAGGATTTTACTTAGAGTCCCACCATGATCACCATTATGTTGGGGTTTCTGAGTTTTGATAGATTGGCTAACCAAAAGACAAGACAACATCAGAACCAATCTTTAGAGTTCCAGGATCTAGTCCTCGTGTTCTCATAGAGGGATCTCTCAAATGTTTTGCAAATATATATCTTGTTTGCTTTTAAGTATTGATTTTAGACTAGTTATTAAGTGCAAGTGTTTGTTTGGTTTGTTTTTTTGGTTGAATTGGTATAGAAGAATGTGAAAGGTCTAGGTAGTATAGATAGAAAGAAGAAGTGTCAGATTCATTGGGAAATGGATTCAAGAAGAGGTTTATGACAAGCTCATCAATGGATATGGGATATCAAAGGGAAAATATAACTTGGCCACATGATCCTTTAGTTTTGCGAATGAGATGGACATCAATGATTAAGAAAGAGAAATTGAATTCTCAACAAAAGGGAACTTAAAAACATAACTTGAACAATAAAGAGGTATTTGATAGATAGGGCTAACCATGAATTATAAAAACCACACTTTAAGCAAATAATTATTTCAAGACAAATTTCACAATGAAATCTAAGATTCGAGAGCACATCCTATTTCCTCAAAGATTTTATTTCAAAGGACTTAGAAAACATAAAAGATTCACTGATAATTGTAGTCATAGAAGAGGGAACACCTAACACATCTATGATCACAACTATAAAGACCTTTAAAACAATTATTCAAACAGTGAGAAAGGGTATGATCGAAACATACCTCCTTGGCTAACTATAAACAATGGTACTTCAAAGGGAGACTTCAAAAACAATTTTCAAGTGGCAGCAGACAAGCAGGGAAAACCATACATCATGCTGGAACCAACTATTTGAACTATTTGAGAAATAAACAAGCATGAGGACTAAAGAGAAAGATTAAAGACTCTAAAATAACTCAGCAAAATAAAACATAAAACATGGAAGGATAAATAGGTCTAAGGTGCTTCCAGGATTCATTTCTTAGCCTAAAATTTTCATCCTACTATAGTAGGAATTTATGAAACATAATGAAAACAGGAAGAACAACAGACAGTTCAGAATACATCACCAACAGTCAAGCTCAAGGATCCAATGAAAGAGCCTTCTCAAGAACAAGCATGTCAAAACGTAATCCAGCTTCCAAGACTTCAATTTCTTCTTCAACTTCAACAGACTATGTCTTATTTCATAGAGTTCCAGTGTTACAACTAGTGACCAACCAACCAAAAACTTCTCATCTTCTTCAAAAGTATTTATAGAAGAAATGAGGAGGTGGAAAAGTTCTAGGGTTGAGGTGTAATTAATTCTATACTAAAAGCAACTCCTAGCTTTGAAAACCATGCAAGGCATAAGGCAGGAAAGCATTCGATTTACAACTCTGTTTCATTAACTCTGTTTTCTGCTTTTTAGGCTTAGTGGGTGAAAAGATTGACTTTAAGGCTCTTTTTATCTTTTACAATAACTTTGTTGTCAGTGTGAAATATTTGATTTTTCTTGTAATAACTATTAGTAGTCTTTAGCCTTAATGTTATTGACTGAGATTTGATCCGGGTATTCCTTTGAGGCAGAGAGGTTGCAGGTGGCAATTTTGGTAGTTGGGGATTCAATTAGCCCCTTTGACATGGTTCTGAGGTGTCCTTCATTGTTTTGTCTTCTTTCACTTCTTTAAACACTGATTTACTTTTAATACTGTGTTTATGCCTGATTCGGGCTTTGAGACTTTATCTTTAATCATCATTGGACTGCTGATTGTGATCATCTGTTTCATTTGTGGATTAGGCCTTTGATTCCTAAGTTTGTGCCTTAATCCTTTCAAGCTTTTATTAACATCTTTAAAACTTTGAGTATGCTCTGATCTTTATTTTTGACACTGATACTTTTTCATTAATTGATGTTGACTGTGCTTGTTGTTTTGCAGGTGCGTAGAGGGTTTGCTGGAGAAATGGGTTTGAAAAGTCGACAGTCATGACTTATCGACCTTCTTAAAAATGTAATTAGCACTTCAAAATCCTTTTATTTTTACCAAAATCCATGAGGATCGACATCCCTGGCTAATAACACTGTAATCATCTGCAGGAGGGTTTTATCTTGAATTTCATTAAACTTGCATAAAAACATACAAATTTAAACAAAATCCTGCGAAGTATTGGTTTGATTGCTTAGGAGGGTTTATGGAAGAGATCAGCGCTGTGAGGATGAATGGATGCAGCAGTGTAGGGAGCAAAATCGAGGCAAAAAATGAAATCGGGGTTTTAAATTTGAATTAGGGCGCGAATTGAGAAGAAGCAGTTTTGGGAAAACCATTAATGGTTTTCGCGCAACATTTGGGGGGTAGGAGGTGTTTTGAAAATGGAATTTGATTGCATAGATCAATCGACACATGGATTTTTAATACCACCTATTTCACAAAATTTTTAAGCGTTAAACTTTAGGTGCAAAGATTTTGCGATACGCAACGTCAACCATTGGATCGTAGGACCCAGATCCAACGATGTGGAAAGAATGCGATATGAAAGGTGCATGAGCAGGGGTTCTAGTGGAAGACATGTGGTAGCGCATGATTGGACAGGCGCTTTGTGCGGTGGGAGGTACGTAGGGTCCACAATGACATATGGAAATGTATCGCGGAATGGGTTCAATGGTGAGATTGGGTTAAGTCCTAATCGTTGGATCATCAGATCGGACGGTTGAGATCCAAAGATGGGGGCAAGTTATTTTGAAAGGAGAAGAGTATGGCAAGTGAACGGTTGGAAGGATGAGCGCCTAAGGGCCATTGATCTGCAGAGATCAACGGTTCATATCTTTTCAAATCATAATGTTGGGGAAACGAAAAAGAGAAGGTTAAGGGTTCGGAAGAGGATTTTTAGTCCTTTAAGCACCTGATTGCGAGGCTTTAGGCCGTATGAGGAAGAGCGCTGAAGAATATAAGCTCTCGAGGGATTAATGCCTTAGGAGTGAAAAGACTGTTTTTAGGCCAGAATAAAGGGTTTTTAAGGCCAAATGAAGGTTTCGGTAGGTTGGAAAAAGGATTTTTAAAACAAATAAAAGGATGATATAAGTTTTAAAAGAGGGGTTTTAATGGTTTGGAGGTTAATATGAAAGGATGAAAGGGGAAATTTGTAAAGGAAAATAGGGGTGGAAATGGAGATGATTTGTGAAAATGAGATGGAGAAGTGAATGATGAGAATGGAGGCTCATGAGAAATTTTCTTTGGTAAACAGCAGGTACTTTAGGACTAATAGTGAAACAGCAGTGAAGATTAACTCAAAGGGTAATAATCATCATAAAAATTCAAAAGATGATAAGTTTTCAAAGGGAACTATCTCTTGAAGGTTTAAAAGACAAGCTTAGCCACCACTGAGTATAAGAAAATTTATAGGTGGCTAACACTTTTAAGCCACATTTATGACCCTCAAACTTGACTAGAACCTTTCAAGGCCCAGAGTCCTCAATTTTAGTGTCCCTCAACCATTTTTATCATCCATGGTGTGTAATTCCACTTGCTAATGTTCATTTAGGATGTGGTGATTTGAGATTTTGTTGATGGTGTTTGAGTTAGATAATCCTAGCGAGTTCATGTATGTTTGATTGTGCTTGATCCTCAAAGGGTCGATCTAGGGACTATATACTATGAGTGTCATTTGTGCATGAGGAGGATTTCATGACCATCAAGATTATGAGTTTTTTTTGTCAATCATAATGCATATTTTTCAAAACATATATTCATTACTTGTATATAAAAATTCATTGACTTCGGCCATTCAAACCCCTTTATTTTCACTCCAAGACAAAATAATTTTACATTTGCATGCAAAATATCATTTTGTTACTCTATTTATATTTGGATGGGGGTGTCGATGTTTCTCTATTTATATTTGGTGTTTCCATATTGAAATTATGGCTTATAAATCACAATTTTAATGTGATTATGGAATAATGATATAGCATGGTCATGTTTCTCTTAAATTTTGCAATAATTACATCATTCTCTACATTTAGAGAATGTGACACATTCTTTTCTTAAAACCCTTAATATTATTCTATTATAATATTATATAACAATAAGTCCATGGGTCTTTGATAGATGGTGATTGGGTTCGTTATTAAGGCACTCCTAGATGTTAAGTCACGAGTTCAATCCCCTGCCCTATTCCAGAGTTATTCTTGGATATGTAACTTCACCAATGTCAAACTTATTGGATATATATATATATATATATATATATATATATATATATATATATATGTATGTATGTATGTATGTATGTATGTATGTATGTATGTATGTATGTATGTATATGTATATGTATATGTATATATAATACATGTATATATATGCATATACATATATTATATACATATATTATATATACATACACACACACACACACACACACAGATATATATATATATATATATATATATATATATATATATATATATATATATATATATATATATATATATATATATATATATATATATATATATACCATAAGTGATATATAATAAAAATATAAATGCTATTAAAGTGGTTTTTTATATAAACATTTCATTTATTAACTCAATATTTTTAAGTATAAATATTACTATGTTTTTTTTATTTATAAAAAATTATACAAATGATATATCTAAGTGGTCTTCCAAATATGTTTTTTTTTTTTTAACATTCAAAGAAAGATAAAGTTTTGAAATATAGTATTAACTTTTGTTTGAGCTATAGGAATATTTTTTATCTTTATTTTTTCAAATGAGATTAATACACAATCATTTGTACATTCTATGACATGTTAATTACTTTCTAATGTTTAAAATCATGAAACATTAGAGTAATAAAAATAGTGTCTCACAACTAATTTTGTTTTGCAAATTTTTAAATTTGTGTGTGCATATAACACTTGAGGGTTATACCATATTGAATGATGCTATTTTACTATGATGTTGTGTGCATAAACAATAATTCAGAGACATAGTTTAGAAATTTTGTTTCATTAAGGTCACTTTGGCATAAAAATTTTGCTGGAAATGGTTAATCCCAAAACTCACCATACGTCCTTGAATTTAGAAATTGTAATATGTGTAAGTAGGAAATTAGAAGCAAACTCGAAAAATAATTATAGATCTAAAAAAATGGTTATATTTAGGCTAAGTAGAATCTATTTTACAATTATATATATATATATATATATATATATATATATATATATATATATATATATATATATTTATTTATTTATTTATATATATATTTGTTCAGTTTTGTAAAATGTTTGTTTTGATATGCATAGAAAAAAATATTATCAAATTTGGCACATTAGCATAAATATGCATTTTGTAATGCATATACATTATGGATAATTAAAAAAAAACTTTAAGTCATCTATACAAAATTGTACATAGAGGGAAATTCCTTTCAAACTTGTATCTAGGTAGATTTCATATTTAAACTAAGTAGTACATAAGTGCTATGTGTTGTAGATTGGGAACTAGCCCTTAAGCCCAAAAGCCATTAGTCAAGTCCTTATGTCCTTGATGTCATCTCCTCATAAATGTTGTCCCTAAAATTAGTTTATTGTGTGAGTTTCTCCTAACAATGATCACATTCGTAGTTATATATTGAATCTTCCCTACATATTTCATGTGTAGTGGTTTTATTTAATATTGAGAGGTATATTTTAGGACCCAAGTCCCTTTATTTCATCCCCCACTAGTATGAAGGCATTGTTACTATTTATGGTGTGAAATACCTCACATTATTTCTTAGTTATTTTTAGTCGAAACCTAAAGATCTCATACATTGGTCATGCATGGTGGTTTGCACAATTTTACATGAACATAAAGACCATGAATCCTCATTCAAGGATTTATGAGTGGGAAGAAATATGAAATGTTAATAAAAAATCCAAATTAAGGGAGGAAGATATCCTAGTTCGAGACGAATTTTCAGCTCTAGACATTGGTGAGTTACATGAAGTACAAGGCTACCATTCCCCCTGGATAACCTTGAACATTTGTGGACATCAAGAAGGCACTATTGAAAGAATTTAAAAAGCCAAAGTTAGAGTTATTATTATTTAAAGTTTATGTTTTACAATTCGATTGATTAATTCCTTGCATAAGCATGTTTAATTGGAATAATATGTTAACTCAGTAATTGCAATAATATAATGACTCACCTTTTTGTTTATAGAGAAAAAATTATGGAATGGGCTATTAATTGGAATCTATGTTACAGGGAAATTGCAATTGCAGGAACTAACTTGCTGAAAGGAAAATGGACGGAAAAAATAGGCTACTTGAGATAAACAAATGCACACTTGCACGATTTTAAGTTATATTTCAATAAAAGGAAACATAGGACTAAAATGAAATCATGTAAACTAAAAACCCTAAGTTGCAACACACACACACACACACACACACACACACACATATATATATATATATATATATATATATATATATATATAACCAATAAAAATAATTCACAAGGTCTTTATACCTCCTTGTTCCATTATCAAGCTTCCAGGGGTGTTGTAATATACCAAAGAAGAAAAATCATACATTTATTGCAAATATGAGTTAATTTGAAAGGTTGGCTACAAACTACAGTCCAACGAGCAGGTAACCAAGTGAAATATACGTTTGAGAAGAAAATATGCTATAGAGAAGCTATAAAATGATAAAATATACATGTTCAAAGCATTAAAATATCTAGTTGCAATTTTAACCTAGAAAAATTGAAATCTATGTGGTTCATGCAGCTCCAAACAGTTTACACAATGCAAGAAAAAAATGAACAAGAAATGTGCGAAAGAAATAAAAATGAAGTAAGTGTAGATTGGAAATAACATTAACTACTAAAACTATTATAACCAAGCACTTAGATAACCTATAAGAAAGGATTGTTCATGCAACCTTCTAATTAACCATTCACAAGTGTAGTAAAAAAAGTAAAGTTTTAGAAAATCCTTGGAAAAGAAAATAGATGCATAATGTTAATAGAAAATAGTACAAGATGGATCTAAAGCATTTGGGGTGGGCCTTAACCCAAGGAGGATCATAACCCTTAAAAGAAATCCAAACTAAGAGATAAAATAGGACATGACTTTCAATAACTAGAAAATTTCTTGTACATTATAGAGTTGCAAAATTTGCTTGGAATCACAAATCTATACTTTTATCTTATTTTTTACACTCTTATATACATGTCTATTGTGATACTGAAGCCTCTTCTTTATACAAGGAGCGGGGAGTAGCCTCCTTCAGGTAGGACTTCATTTCCCTCCAAAACTCCATAGAAAATGGGATCATGCTTCCTAGGACACCTCACAACAATAGGAAGGGGCATCAAATTCCCTTAGCCACTTGAATTGAGACACTCCCGCAATAGGGTACAAGTCTCGTGAATATATTTAGCTAGATATTCTTAAAATATGTTTAAAATCTCTTCAAATCCTGCAAAATACACATTTTAAGGAACATGAAATATGAAAAACCTTATTGAATCTTCTCAAAACTCATTATTTTAGGAAAGTGTGTCATTAAGTGCATAATGAAGGTTTGATATAGTCTTTATGTGCCTAGGAGTGGATATATGTGCCTTATGTTTTACCTGTACGGGAGGCCTATTGGTGTGGGTCCCTTAAAAAATCGCTATGATAGAAAATGAAATATTATTTGGTACCTCACAAACACATAAATACCCTAGATTCATTATAGCCAAGTGTTATTGTCTAGGATTAACCATGAATGAACTGAAAAATCTCATGGCTTGGGTCATATATAGTCTAATACAAACCCTAACATACATAAAATTACTAAGTACACCATCATATAGAACAAAAAGCATATCCTCGACCTATGAAAGTGTTGTATGGAATCACTCAATTGAAAGCTTAGTTCCCAAAAATTTTGGAACACATAATGACTTACAAGATGTTGTGTGAAAATGTTGTAGTAGATAGTTTATATACTTAGTATAGCTCAACCAAAGTCTTTTATGTTAGGTACACATATTACTACTTTAGTCCCTTATTTTTATTAGTGTAGCCCCTTTATTGTTATTGTTGTACCCCTGTAACGCCAATATTGTTATTATTGTACCCTTACATTGTTATTGTTAAGTCAGCTATGATGATATTGTGGGCCCATGGACTCCTATATAGAAGGAGGTTTTGGTCATTTGTATTCATGGGCCCATCTCTATTTGGTGTTTTCATGTGGATTGCAATTATGATTTATGGATTACAATTGTCAATTATGGGTCATAATTGTAATGTGATTGCACAATGATAGTTGTTTTCCCATTTTTTTATTTTCAATTATGGCATTTTTTTCCATGAGATATGTAACTAAAATGTTGTTATTTGTAGACGAGTTATTTTTATTTAGAGTTTATGTTTTACAATTCCATTGATTTAATCTTATTATCTTTTGAATATTACAACATTTGGCCTTGCCTCCACCCAAGTAAAATAAAATGGATCTACAACACACAACACTTAAGTGCTAACAAAATGGATACCTTTAGATGTCACTAACTCACAATTGGATAAACAAACAACTCTTTTAATGATGAATTTAGCACTACTTCATTTTGTGCCATGATCTTTATAGGTCAGATGTTGAATTCAATACTTTTTCATATTTTCCTCTCTACTATCACGTATCCAATCTTCGTCACAATTTTACATATGTTTTTCAAAAAAATTGCATCATTTTCTACTTCATGATCTAAAATTAATATTTATGCTAGTTATAAGAGAATCAATGAAATCCATGAGTATTTTCAAATTTTATTCCTTGAGGGTTGTAAATTTTATTTTCTCGTAGAGATTAGTGTTTTAACTAAGAAGTTGAGTTGCTCTTTTACCCTTTGTTGAATCCATAACTCAAGGCTTACATTCGTAGGGAGGAGTACCAAATACTTTAAAAATAATGGCCACTTTGGACATATTTCATCCAATGAGCTGCCATAAACCAACTTTATGGAAAAATGGGTTTGTACAAATATTATATCTAATATCACCTCAAAGGGTGCATCACATCTCAACATATTTATCATAAAAAATATCCTTATTTTTTCTATCATCGAGGTTTACATAGGCCATGTTTTAGTGGTCTAAGATATATTCCAAAGGCATCAAGATTGCAAATCATTATTTGGTGTTGAACATCCCTAGTTTCTTCCACCGAAATTATGAAGGAATAGTATACATATCCAACATTGTGTGCAATACCCCCTTAATGATTCTCAGGTATTTTCATTTGCAGGTTCAATATTCACTCTAAATATCATGTCTAGTGCTTTGAGGCCTCACTCATGGTTTTCAAGTTGAAGAATACCACTTGACAGTGTTCATTTTCCCATGTCGTGATTTGAGATCTTGTTGATGGCCTTCGAGTTCAAGAATCCTAGAGAGTTCATGTATCCTAGTTCCAAGCATGCTTCATTGTGCCTCAACCTCAAAGGGTTGACTTAGGGACAATATACTATGAGTAACATTTTTGTATGAAGAGGAGTTCATGACCATCAGGGTTGCAATTTTTTTTTTCAAGCATAGTAAATATTTGTTACAACATATATGCATTATTTGTATATAAAGAATTCATTGTATTCTCATTCAAACCCTTTTCTTTTCACTCAAAAAAAAAATAATTCTACATTTGCATGAAAAACATTGCTTTGTCACTCTATTTAGATTTCGATGTGGATTTTTCTCTATTTAGGTTTGATGTTTCAATGTTGAAATTATGACTTATTAATCATAATTTTAATTTATTGTGCAATAATGATATAGTGGTGTCATGTTAGTCATATATATTACAATAAAGACATAGTGGTTGTGCCCATCTTATATTTTGTCATCAACCCAATTAGGAATGTATATGGTGTGCAATACCTCGTAACAAATATATTATAAGCAGTGAGAGGCATCATATCCAAAAAAATGTTCGTTTTTCGTGCTTTGAAGCCTCATTTATGAACCTCAAACTTGAGTAGAACCTTTGAAGGCCCGAAGTCCTCAATTTTAGTGTCTCTCAACCATTTTTATCATCCATGGTGTGTAAAGTCGCTTGAAAATGTTCATTTTAGGATGTGTTGATTTGAGATGTTTTTGATGGCCTTTGAGTTAGATAATCCTAGTGAGTTCATGTATCTTACTTCCAAGAAAGATTCATTGTGCTTGAGGCTCAAAGGGTTGATCTAGGGAATATATACTATGAGTGTCATTTGTGTATGAGGAGGATTTCATGACCATCAAGGTTGTGATTTTTTTTGTCAGTCATAATGCATATTTTTCAAAAAATATATGCATTACTTGTATATAAAAATTCATTGACTTGGCCCATTCAAACCCCTTTATTTTCACTGCAAGACAAAATAATTGTACATTTGCATGAAAACTATCATTTTTTTACTCTATTTATATTTGGTGTTTCCATATTGAAATTATGGCTTATAAATCACAATTTTAATGTGACTATGAAATAATGATATAGCGTGGTCATGTTTCTCTTATATTTTTCAATAATTACATCATTCTCTACATTTAGACAATGTGACACATTCTTTTCTTAAAACCCTTAATATTATTCTATTATAATATTATATAACAATGAGTCCATGGGTCTTGGATAGACAGTGATTGGGTTTGTTATTAAGGCACTCCTAGATGTTAAGTCACGAGTTCAATTCCCTACCCTATTCGAGTTTTATTCTTGGATATGTTGCCTCATCAATAAAGAACTTATATATATAATATTTATCAATTTTATTAAAAATACAATTTTTTTATGTAATTTGAAAGATAATTTAATATAAATACCATAAGTGATATATAATAAAACTATAAATGATTGTAAAGTGGGTTTTCATATAAACATTTCTTTTTATTTATTAAGTCAATATATAATTATAAATATTACTATGTTTTTTTATTTATAAAAAAATTATACAAATGATATATCTAAGTGTGATTTTTGGAGGAGTATTCCAAATATGCTTTTTTTTTCTTACATTTAGATAAAGATAAAGTTTTGAAATATAATAAATAACTTTTGTTTTCAGCAGATAATAGTAATATCTACTTTGATTTGCAATTGATTTCTTTGTTTTTTGTCATTAGGGATATTACCACCTTTTAAACATTAGATTTTTCTATATTATTATGTAGGTTAGTTAAAAAATGCATGCTTATTTTTATTTCACATAAGATATAGGATGCCACATACATGTAACTAATTTTAAACTAGATATGGAAAATAAAAGAATGATGGTGCAAATACATATGATTAAAGATACTCTACATAGGGAAGAGTTGAAGCATTGTTCGGGTTAAGATGAAAAGGGGAAAATGTTTTGAAATTTTTCTAAGAATGAGAATACTGCACAGAGGGTGGTGTAAATTTCATAAAAATGCCACAATATTCTTCACAAACTATGCATATGTGCATGAGAGGCTATGATGAATGTATGCTAGCTGGAAGATTTCTTGACCAAAAACGTATCCTCTAGCTATGTATATTGGTTATGTATGGGAAAAGGTGGTATCTCAACTCTATATGGTCCAAAAAAAAGTTTTGGTTTGACACATATGAGGAGAGGTCATCAAGGTGACCTAGGTAGGTGAGTAAGCTAGAGATTCCCTGATGCTAAATGTGGAAGACAATGGATATAAAAGGGGATATTGTTGATGATCAATGGTTCTCTTGGTTAATGTTATTTGGATATGTATGTTAAACAATTTTTTTTCAATTCTATTTAATGCGATTGTAGTATTTCTTTTGGTATATGATCATTTTGACTTTCTAGTGCTCTTTGACCTTGTTTTTCTTTATTCACTAGTTTGGTGAATGATAATGTTGAGGATCAAATAACTTGTTAATATGTTGTTATTATCACTCTCTGTATTGTAATGAAATTGGAAATATTGGTAAGATATGAATGATCATAGTCTGAGTCCTTATAGCAAGATATATGTAGTTGTTGTATCAATTGCATTTTTTATGTTTAATATAATTATCATCTATGAGGAGGTCTTGTTCTATATTCATGGTTCTATAGTTTATATGTTTTATGTCAATGGAAGAGTCAATTAATTAGATATGGAGTTTGTGCAAGGTTTCTAGAAAGTGTCTATGTGAGTATTTTATGTGATGTAAATAATTATGTCATTACATAAATGTATGCAACCTTTTCCTTATATTTTTTTATGTTGGAGTTATTTCTACGCGTAACCAATGAATACTTTTAGAACACTTTTATTTATGTGTAAACCATATATTCTTATGTGCCACCAATAACTGTCATAGATGTTGGGAATGTTAATGTACACAGTAAGGGATTCTGAAAGCGTCTATGTTTAATGGGTTTTTTTGCACTATATGGAAACTGCACTAGCTTTGGTTGTGTTACTCTCAACTAGAGATATCTCCATTTCCTTTATGTCATTACATAACCTTCAAAGTTTCTTTAAAATTATAACCATACGTCATGTGAGACCTCGTCTACTTGTAGGCATTGAAAATGATTGTATGTGAGGGGGATATTTTGGCATATTCCTTAACCATAGGTCAATTCCCTCATGTGCCAACAAATGGTTCGATTGTCGGGACCTAGAGGTATCTAGTAGACACGGTATGTGGAGGTTTATTAGAGAATCAATTCAAGGATGGTTGTACTAGACACAGTATGGGTTCATGGTGTCAAAATAGGAACTTTCATATTACTCTAGAAGATTGGTTGTAAATGTACCTATTTTATGATTTCCATAAAATATTCGTTTTCAAGTTCCCCATCATCCTGTGGGAATGGCTCAAACTCCAAGCAGAGAAATGAGGACTTGGGCTCATCCAGAGCCTT
Organism: Pinus albicaulis; assembly: GCA_034641835.2. Lineage (NCBI taxonomy): Eukaryota > Viridiplantae > Streptophyta > Pinopsida > Pinales > Pinaceae > Pinus > Pinus albicaulis. Next base: position 980,493,389 of record CM076571.1, on the reverse strand, counting down.
ACAACTAGATGCCAGATTTTCTATGAAGAGTAAATAATGTAAGTAATTATGTATCTAGAGCTATTGATTTTTAGTTAACTAGAGTACTAGAAGGATACATAGTCACAATTTGTATTAAATTCCACTTATTCTTTTGATGCAGTCTTGTGAGAATTTTTCACGGAACTAAAAGGTAGGTGAGGAAAATATCAACTTTGATTAAAATTATACTATGCGACAAGGGAGTAATGTCGTTGAAGTCCAACACCATAAGCGGCTAAAGCTCTATGTGATGCGAGGAACCAAGGATTTGAGTAAGGGATGTCTTGAAGTAGAAAAGGGAAAATGGGTGCAAGGAGTGGCGAGAAAATAGAGAAGAATGTAGAAGAAGAGCTAAGGGTTTATAGGAAAACTAAGTAAGGATGTTGAGAAAGAGACCAATGTTGGGGGATTCAGTCAATTTAATGTTGAAGAGGATTTGTAGAGGGGTTAGATATCTCCCAAAAGGTGAAGAAGTGCCAATGGAATGGTTAGTCCAAGAGTTGCGGAGACATGTACATCATCACCAAGAGTGGGTGAGGTGAGAAGAAGATTTGGCACTCTCCGTAGTGGGACCAATTATTCATGTGGTTCATACATAGGTAAAATAAATACAATAGAGCTAATCTCCGATAGAAAATTCAAGAGGATGCATGTTGTTGCCTAGAGTCAAAGAATTCATATTAGAGAATATATAGTCCATCACAAGATAGGGAGGAATATATATCATAGAGTGGTGCAAATGAGGTGTACCTATGCCTATATTGGAGCATTGTATCATGGAGAGGGCCCTCCACCCAAGGTAGAGGAGAAGGTTAGCTCGAAGGATGAGAAGGAGAGGGTGGTGTAGGAACATAGGAGGAAGAAGGATAACTCAATGCATAATATCCATTGCACATCATTTTCCAATCCATGGCCATACCCTAGATCAAAGAGAATACCTTATACACACCCATTCCCATGATTTCATCCCTCTACCATTGTCATGGCCTTGATAAATTTATGTGGTGCACAATACCTACTAATTCCATTCATATTCCTAATGGGAGGCTAAACATTCCCTCGAGTAGTAATTTATTGCAGTTTGAGGCTTCATCCATGGGCCTTGAATTAAAGGACCATTTTATGAGACCTCGCGGAAAAGTGTTGTATATATGGCCATTTTTGGTGATTTTATGCCTTTAGCATAACCCTTGAGGATGAAAATCATTTTTCAAGTCCTTAGATCATTTAATTCATCCCTCAATAAATGTGAGGACCCCAAAATTAGTATATGGTGGGAAATAACTCCCAATAATAATTAAAATCCTATTTTTTCTTCTAAATCATCCTCCATAGGTCATGTATAGTGGTCTAAGACCTCTTCCAAGGTGATTGACCTTGAGAGTAATTATTTAGGTTCCAAGGTCCTTACTTTCATCCCTCATCATTAAGAAGGCATTAATACATATCCAACATGGTTTATAATACCTCATGAGGGTTCTTATACCTTTTCATTTCGATTTCAAATAACCCTTATAAATATCATGAGTGATGATTTGAGGGCTTATTCATGGTCGTTAAGACAATAAATTATCATTTAGGTGCTAAATAACTTGTTTTCGTTCCTTAGCAAGGATATAAGTTCATGGTGGATAATGCCTACTAAAAATTATAATATTCCTAGTTGGAGAAGAATGATCACGAATAGTTGTCATCTGTGATGGTTTTAGGCATTTTTCATGTGCATAAAGCTCAATAGGCCTTAGTTCGGACCTAAGGCCCTTGATTTCATCCCATTATCATTACCATAGACCTGTTAAATATCTACAATAATCAAAACCTTATCACATTTGTTATGTTCTCATCTGGAGATGAAATATCCCTCACAAATATTATGGCAGGTGGTTGGATGCATCATTCATGTGCAATGACTTATCTAGGATATATCCAATTCTTTTATTCATCAACTATTGTTGATGTACATTTTCACTCATGTGCACACACCACACACACATATGGCACCTAATTTTTTATTACACCAATAGTAAGTCTAAGTTTTTATATATGAATTCATGAGAAGATGCAACATTTTTTTCATCATCTCAGCATGACTTAATGGAAAGAGAATAAATTAAAAATATGTAGTGATACATTTCAACTTAGAACTATATTGTTCATGCTTGATTTTATGGAACACTTTCCCTATAATCACATACTGAGATGCAAGTCCAATATTACAATTTGTATTAGGTGGGATAATTTCCCATATCAATTTTAGACATGTTTTAGGTTGTAGTGACGAGATTTGGTTGATAATGAAAAGGTGTCACTTCTACATAAGTGATTGTACCCGCAACATCCATCATGTGCAATTGATTTCTTTGTTTTTATGATTACTTTTTCATTAGTGATATTACCACCTTTTAAAAATTGGATTTTGCTATATTATTATGCAGGTTACTTAAAAAATGCATGCTTATGTTTATTTCACATAAGATATAGCATGCCACATACATGTAACTAATTGGAAACTAAACATGGAAAATAAGAGCATGATGGTGCTAGTACATATGATTAAAGATACTCTACATAGAGAAGAGTGGAAGCATTGTTGGGGTTAAGATGAAAAGGGGAAAAATGTTTTTAAAATTTTCTTAAGAATGGGAATACTACAGAGAGGGTGATTGAAACTACAAAAAATATACCACAATATTCTTGACATACTATGCATATGTGCGTCGGAGGCTAAGATGACTGTACAGTTGTTGAAAGATTTCTTGGAAAAAAACGCATCCTATAGCTATGTACATTGGTTATGTATGGGAAAAGGTGGTAATTCAGCTCAATATTTTCAAACAAACATTTTTTTTTTTTTCACATATGAAGATATCTCATCAAGGTTATATAGCTAGGTGAGTTGGCTGGAGATTAAATGAAGTTAAATGTGGGAAAAAAATGCTATAAAAGCAGTTATTGTTGATGACTGATGATTCTATTGGTAAAATTTATTTGGGATATGTATGTTCACAATTTTTCTTTTAAATTATGTTTAATGTTATTGTAGTATTTATTTTGTTATATGATAGTTTTGGCTTTCTAGCACTATTTGCCCTTCTTTTGCTTTATTGACTAGTTTGGTGAATGATAATGTCGATGATCCAATAATTTGTCAATATGTTGTTATTATCACTCTTTGTATTGTAATGACATTAGCTAGATTGCTAATATATGAATGATCACAGTTTGATTCCTTGTAGTCGGATATATGTAGTTGTTGTATAATTTGCACTTTTTATGTTTAATATTAATATGAGCTATCCCGAGGTTTTGTTCTAGATTCATGGCTCTACAGTTTATATGTTTTATGTCAATCATGGAGTCAATGAATGAGCTATGGAGTTTGTGCAAGGTTTCTGGAAAGTTTTTATGTGAACATTTATGTGTTGTAAATAATTATGTCATTGCATAAATGAATTCACCCTTTTCCTTGTATTATTTTATGTTGGATTTATTTCTACACGCAACCAATGAAGACTTTTCAAGCATTTAATTTTTTGTGTAAACCATATACTATTTTTTGTAGCCAATAACTATAGTAAATGATGGGAATATGTTAATGTACACTGTAATATATTATGAAATCATATATGTTTAATGGGGTTGTTTGCACTATATGGAAATTTCATTGGGTTTGGTTATGTTATTCTCAACTAGATATATCTCCATTTTCCTTATCTATTTATATAACCTTCAAATTTTATTCAAAATCATCAAAATACCTCAAGCGAGACCCTGTCTACTCATAGGCATTGAAAATGATAGTATGTGAGGGGGATTTATTGGCATATTCCTTAACCATAGGTCACTTCCCTCCTATACGAAAAAATGGTTCCATTACCAGGACTTGGAGGTATCTTGTAGAAAGGGGATGTGTAGACTAATGAGAGACTGAATTCATGGATGGTTGGGCTAGAGACAGTATGAGTCGTGGTGTCAATCTAGGAACTTTCATATTATTCTAGAAGATTATTTGCAAAGTTACCTATTTTACTATTTTCAAAAAACTATTCTTTGTTGAGTTACCCGTCCTCTTGTTGGAATGACTGAAATTCCAGGCAGAGCACTGAGGCCTATGAAATTAGACAAATCCTTACAACTAGATGCCAAATTTTCTCTGAAGAGGAAATTATGTAAGTAATTAAGTATCTAGAGCCATTGATTTTTTGTTACCTAGAGTACAAGAAGGATACATAGTCAGGATTTGTAGTGAATTCCACCTATTAATTTAATGCAGTTGAGTGAGAATTTTTCAAGGAACCATAAGGAATGTGAGGATATTATCAACTTGGATTAAAATTATACTTTGCGACAAGGGAGTAATGTTGTTGGCTTATGAGATCATAATCGGCTAAAGATTTATGCGATGTGAGGAATCAAGGAGTTGAGTAACGGATTTCATGAAGTAGAAAAGGGAAAGTGGGTGCAAGGAGTGGTGAGAAAATAGAGAAGTGTGTAGAAGGAGAGCCAAGGGTTTAGAGGAAAAGTAAGTAAGGATGTTGAGAAAGAGACCAATGTTGGGGGATGTTGTCGATTCAATGCTGAAGAGTATTTGTGGAGGGGTCAGAGATCTCCCAAAAGGTGAAGAAGTGCCAATGGAATGGTCAACCTAGGTTCATTAGATACCTTTACATCATCACCAAGGGTGGGAAAGGTGAGTATGATAGTTGGCACTCTACATAATGGGACAAAGCAGAGGCATATTGTCGTGCAGAATCAAATAATTCATATTAGAGAAGTTATATTCCATCACAAGCGAAAAGGAATAGATATCAGAGAATGGTGGAAAGGAGGCATCCATGCACCTGGATTAGAGAATCATGTCATGGAGAGGGCTCTCAACCCAAGGTAGAGGAGAAGGTTAGTGCAAAGGATGATAAGGAGAGGAAGCGCATCATTATAGTATCGTTGGGGAAGGAACATAGGAGGAAGAAGGAAAACTCAATACATAAGATTCATTGCACCTCATTGTCCAAGCCATTAACATCCCCTAGATTGAATAAAGGACCTATCACACACCTTTAGAATCTAAGTTAAACTATGTATTGTTCGTCGAAATTTATTAGTTGTCAGTGTAGGGACTCATAGACATTTGGACAATGAAACTGATAGTAGGGGAGACGAGGATGTAAAAGTTGGAGGATAACAAGAAGTAAAAGTTAGAGAAATAGTTTAATTTATTTTTCCCACAATAGAGACAGTGAATTATGAAGAGGTAGGTACCAGAAGGAAAACCATGGCTGGCGTTAACTCTATGTTAAGATTATGAGTTTTACATAGAACCAGAACTGAAGATTTCAAAAAACATTGGTTCATGAGTGTGAAGTAGTATGAACTGTTAACAAAATAAAAAATGAAAGGAGGAAGATAGTCTAGTTGGATATGACGTTTTAGCACTACACACAGGTGAGGTACATGAATTAGAAGGCTACCATGCCCCCTGGATGGCCTTGAGCATTTGCAGACATCAATAAGGAACTATTGAATGAATTTAAAAATCCAAATTTAGAGTTATTCTTATTTAAAGTTTATGTTTTACAATTCCATTGATTAAATACTTGTATACACATTTTTAATTGGAATAATATGTTGAATCACTAATCAGAATAATATGATGACTCACCTCTTCATTTACAAAGAAAAAATTAGGGCATGGGCTATTAACTAGAAATTTACATAAGGGTTAGCATAAAACCTTTCTACGATGGTTTAAATTATCCTAACAAAAAAGCGGGGTTTCAAAAAACTAAAATGGTAATGTTGAATATGATAATATAAGATCTACAAAAAGAAAAAGTAATAGGAAGCATGTGATGGTAACAAAAACTTGAAACTTAAGCAACATTACAAGATCATATCTAATGAAAATGATTTTTATTAAGAATATGGAAACATTACACTTGTGGAGGAAAATAATGAGTGAGGGTCATCGTGTTATTCTCCATGGGAGGGCTATTTTCTCCCCCTTATTGGGATATATATGACTTTCCTTCTTCTTATAATATGTTGTGAGCATAATAGTGTTAGGGAACTCTTGTGGAGAGCTTGAAAGACAAAGGATCCAAATGTTGCATTAGACAAATTTTGAGGTCTAAAATGGGCCTGAAAACAAAATTATAAAACAAAAATAAACTTTATAAGAACAAATAGTATTCAATATGATGATGTCAACCATGAGGGACGATTCACCATCTTTGGAGCAAAAAGGTAAAAAAAATAAAAAAAAAATTAAAAAAAAAAAACTAATTTTTCAACTTGTATTTTCAACTTATCTCCCTATGATTTTAATCAAATTTTGAGTGGGAGCACCCATTGGATGAAAAATTTAATTTTTCATCCAAGGAGAACCTATGCATAATTTCGATGGAACCTACTACAACAAAAATGTGAAATTCATGAAAAATGTTATTGCAATTACATTTTTCGTGTACAGTAAGTTTCATCGAAAGTATGCAACATGGGTACTCCTTGAATTCAAAATTTAATTACGCATCCAATGAGTGCTCCCACTCAAAATTTGAGTAGAATCATAGGGAGATAAGTTGAAAATACCAGTTGAAAAAGTAGTTTTTTCTTTTTTCCCTTCAAAACTTGACGAGGTAAATGATAATCTTATTTTATAATTTCCACTATTATTTTATAATATTCCTTAGGAGTCCCATTTTAGACCTAAAAATTTCTCTAATGATGGTGAAATGGTCATGGTATGGAGAGTGGAGAAAAACATCCCTATTTATAATAAAATGGTGGATAAGGTGTGATATAGTCAAATAATAAAATATTATTTTTTGGATGAAATATAGGTCTAACCACTTCTGAATTTTATTATTTTTTAGGAAAGGAAAAGGTAAAAGAAATGCAGAATAACCATTATTTAGATAACTAACTTAGAAAACAATGATTAATTGAGTTAATTAATAAAAATGGGTGGAATACATAATAAACAAAATGGGTTTATTAAATCACTTCTATGTGGAATGATCAAATGGGTTAGAAATAATTATTAAATAATGTTTTAATAAATTATTCCTAAGAGAATGTTGAAAGGATTAATTAAATATAAATAAATAAATGATTTGATTAATTATTCCTATGGAACATAAAATGTGGGTGAAAATGTTTTTAATTATTTTCATTGATTGGGTAAAGATATGAGAATAACATAAAATTAAATAAATTTATGCACTATTTTCATGAGGTTAAATTACTTAAATGGAAATGACTTAGGAAAAGTAGTTCTCTAAATTATTTCCTATGGTGAAAATGGGTTTTAAAATATAAACCCTATACTACATGGGGTATTTCGATCAACATAGTGAGTTATGGCTAGTTGATCACTTCTCAGGAGATAACATATTTCCCCAAATGTATGAGTGTTAGGAAAAATGTATGACCAAAATACATTGTAAGTGTCCTTTCACTATACATAAGAGGACACCATGGAGAGAACTAATGTTACTTGTAACAACCCTCGTTATGTTTCTCTTGGGAAGGCATTGTAAATGTTTCATGTGTTTTATTTAAAAAAATAAATGGGTTGGGTTAAGGGACACATATTGTAGAGAGTAAGGAGGTTACTTGCTAGGTTGGTTTATGTTTTCCTCGCTGTAGGAAAATTTGATTTGATTTTATGACAATTATTTAAGGTTGTTTGGTGTGATTTTAATGGAGTATATTGTTGAGTTGATTGAACTAAATAAGAAGGATGATGGACATGATGCTTTGGAAAAAATAGAAAAGGAAAAAGGATGAAACTTATGAGGTAGTGGTTGTGTGGGCATCTAGGAAAAATAGGGAAGTCAATATAGAATATTACAACTTATTATATTTTGCATATTACAACATTTGGCCTTGCCTCCACACAAGTTAAATAAAATGGATATACAACATATAAGTGCTAAAAAAATGGATACCTTTAGATGTCACTAACTCACAATTGGATAAACAAACAACTCTTTTAATGATGAATTTAGCACTACTTCATTTTGTTCCATGATCTTTATAGGTGAGATGATGAATTCAATAATTTTTCATCTTTATTTTTTTGTAGATGATTTCAAAGTCATAACCCAACATATTTGTGACCCATTTTCACTGCTCTTTTCAAGATAGCCTTTGTTACAAAAAGTATTTAAGACTATCATGATAAATTTTTACCATGGAGTGTCTTCCCATTAGGTAAGGTCACCATTTCTTTAGTGCATGTAGTATTTCCAACATTTCATTCTCATTAATAGTTTTCTGTAAATACTTTCCTTTGATTGAAAGTTTTTCAAAAGAAATGGGTCTTCCTTCTTGCATTAAAACATCACCAATTCCATTTCGTGGGGCATCACATTCTACAATAAAGGTTTTTTTGAAGTTTGGCGTAGCTAAGACCGGTGCTAAGAACATTGTATCTTTAAGATGTTCAAAGGCCTTAGTTTCTTCAGGAGTCCACAAAAATGCTTCTTTATTAATGTTTTTAGAGGTGTTTCTATTCTCCCATAATTCTTAAAACACTTGAGATAATATCTATTTAACTCGAGAAATCCTCACAACTACTTTATGGTTATGGGGACTTTCCATTCCTTAATGGTTTTAGTTTTGTTAGGGCCTACCTTAACACTCCCCTGAGATACAATATGACCCAGATATTCCACCTCCTATACTCCAAAGAAATATTTGGAGGTTTTTTCATATAATTGTTTCTCCTCTAATAGTTTGAGCACCCTATCAACATGTTGAACATGATCCTGCCAAGACCTGTTGTAGATTAGTATATCATCAAAAAATACTAACACAATTTTTTTAAGGAAGGGCTTGAAAATGGAATTCATCAACCCTTGAAATGTAGAAGGTGCATTGGTAATTCAAAAAGGCATGAACAAAATTTCATAATCACCCTCATTAGTTCAAAATTATATTTTGGGAATATCTTTAACATTAATTCTAATTTGATAATATCCGGAGATCCAACTTGGTGAATTAAATTTCTCCATGTAATTCATCCAATAATTCATCAATCATAAGAATATGAAATTTATCTTTAATAGTGAGCTTATTGAGCTCCCTATAATCCATAAAAATTCACCATGATCCATCCTTCTTGTGCACCAATACTACTAGAGCATAGAAAGAACTTGACTAGGTTGAATTATACCAACCTCTTACATTTCTGCAATCATATGCTCAATTTCTCTCTTTTGGACATAAGGATATATGGGAGGCCTGATGTTTGGAGGAACACTTCCTGTAATCAAATGAATAACATGATCATGATCACGAATAGGTGGGAGTCCTTTGGGAATTTCAAATACCTTGGAATGATTGTCCAAGATTTTTTTGAGATATGTAGAAATATATGATTTTGATGTTGGAACATTAAGTGAGCATAAGTGTGTAATTACGCCTCGTTTTTATTTCTTCAGAAGCTATTTAATGACATTATATATTATTATCTTCCCAGTTTCCCTATGATACCTCATAATTCAACTTAATTTCCTTCGGGAAAAAAAAAATTCAAGAAAATTTCTTGAAAATTAAAAGCTATCGTCCCCAAAGATTGTAACCATTGTACTCCCAGTACAACATCATTACCTCCCATTGGAATGGAAAGCATTGGAATATTAAATACATATTCCCCCATGGTTAGCTAGATATTATGGCACTTACAACAGAAATTTATGGTTCCTCCATTTGCAACCATCACTTGAAGCTTTGGTGTTGGGTATAGGAAGCAATTCAATTCCTTGCCTATGTTATAATGAATAAAATTATGGGTACTACTCAAATCAATCAACACTATTACATTTTTCTTCTTGATATTTCCTTTTATCTTGAGATTTTGAGGAGTGGTAATTCCTGCCAATGCATTACAAGATATGGTCAGACTCATTTCTTCTTTCTCTTGGGTTGGTTACTAGTGTATATCCTCTTCTTTTGAAGTTTCCTGTTCATTTTATTTCTCCTCTTGATGATCTATGTAAAATAATTTCTTCTCAACACACTTATGACCTTTAGTGTATTTTCTATCGCAATTGTTGCAAAGTCGTTTTACTCTTTTTTCTTCCAATTTTCGTGGTGTCAACCTTGCAGGTTATGGAAGTCTAGGAGTAACAACACTTCCATCTTTATAGGTGTGAGTGGTTGGATTTCTTGTCACCATAATTTTACTTTCAATTTTTCTTTCCAACCTGAATGCCTTCTCCATTGAATGAGGTTCCCAAAGGCGAACCTCATTTTGGATGTTATCCTTTAAAGTCCCTATGAAAACATCAGTCATATGTTCCTCTGGAATATCAGTTACCCTTATATTAAATTTTTGGATGTCCTCAATGTGCTCCACCATTGAACCCTTTTGTTTGAGATTTATCAATAGGCTAAAAAGGTGTTTCTCTTTGTATCATCATAATGTGCTATTATTTCCTCCGTAAAAATTTACCAAGTGATAATTTTTTTACGAGAGAAAAGCCATCGATACCATAGAAATGTATTTTTTTCTAAATATAAGTTTCAATGCGTAACTTTTGTGTTTTTTGCACATTATGGAGATCAAAATATTGCTCCTTCTGTAGTATCCATGTTACGAGATACTTGCCATCAAACTTCCTCATATCGATCTTTGGAATATGGTGGGTCTTCAATGTGGGTCATCCTCCCATGTGGAATATTTAGTGGGTAAGTTATTCCACGTGAAGAGATACTCTGAAATTGATCGATCTCGTAGTTGTCGAGTTCTTATTTCCGTGGCTGCTTTGGGTTCCAATATGATTTTTCCTTCCTCTTCAATTTCTAAAAAATATTGTTTGAACTGGAAGTTTGTCACCTATAACCTTCTTTAAGCATGAAACGTGGAAAATTCGGTGCACTCGGGGAGATGCAGGAAGGTCCAATTTGTATGCCATAGTACCAATATTTTGAAACATCTTGTAAGGACCATAGTACTTTGGTGATAATTTCTTACCCTTCTTAGCTTGCTTGAGGGACATTTTTTTGTATGGTTGTAGCCATAAGAATACCCAGTCGCCAACATAAAAACTTCTCTCACAGTGATGTTGATCTTCCTGTTGTTTCATTCGATTCTGTGCCAAATTTAGGCTATCCATTAAGAGTTAGAGAACTTGTTGCTGAGGCTCAATGTGATCTTCCACTGCTTGAACCTTAGAATTTTCTCTTAAAGATGATGTGATGGATGACGAATGATATACATAAAGTTCCATAAATGGGGTCATTTTCTACAGTATGGAAGGAAGTTTTATAACACCATTCAGCCAGAGTTAACAAATTGACACATTGTGTTTGTTTATTAGATACAAAGCAACGAATATATCCTTCCAAGAATTTTTTCACCCTCTACATTTGTCCGTTGGATTGAGGACGATAAGATGATATATTAGCTAGTTGAGTACCCAAACAAGAAAATAATTTTGTCCAAAAATTTCTAGTGAAAATGGTATCTCTATCACTTACAATAATCTTTGGGTTTCCATGTAGCTTTTGAGTTGTTTCCATAAATACAGTAGAAATTGTACCTGCTTTAAATGGATGAGATAATGCACAAAAGTGTTCTTCGTTGGTAAGTCTATCAAATACCACCATGATGACACTCTTGCCTTCAAACTTAGGTAAACCTATCATAAAATCCATTGAAACCTCCTCCCAACGTTGCTTTGGAATGGATAAAGGTTGTAGGAGACCCGGGGTCTTAATTGTCTCAACTTTATTTTGTTGGCAAACCAAAAATTCCGCCACAAAATTTTGAATATCATATTTAAGGCTAGCCCAAAAAAAATATTTCTTCACCCTGTTGTAAGTTTTTAAAAATCTCGTGTGTCCTCCTAAGGGAGAGGTGTGCAATTCCAAAAGAATGTTTTGTTTTAGTTGGGAATTATTACAAATATATAAGCGATGTTTGTACCATAGTGAATTATTTTTCCAACTAAACGAATTAGATGTACTAGGATATTGCTGCAAATTTTGAATGAGTGTCCATACTTCTTCGCCATTCTTCCATTCCTCCCTTTCTTCGGTTATCCAATCGGGTTGGGTAATAAAAATGGCACAAAGTAATACTTCCACATTCACATCCTTTCTTGAGAGTGCATCTGCAACAACATTTAGTTTCCATTTTTTGTAGATGATTTCAAAGTCATAACCCAACATCTTTGTGACCCATTTTTGTTGATCTTCTGAAGATAATATTTGTTCGAAAATTTATTTAAGACTATCATGATCAATTTTAACCTTGAATTGTCTTCCCAATAGGTAAGGACACCATTTATTTAGTGCATGCAGTATTTCCAAAATTTCCTTCTCATAAATAGATTTTTGTAAATACTTTCCTTTGATTGGATGGATTTCAAAATAAATGGGTATTCTTTCTTGCATTAAAACAACACCAATTCCATTTCGTGAGGCATCACATTCCACAATAAAGTTTTTTGTGAAGTCTGGTGTACCTAATACTGGTGCTTGGAACATTTCCTCTTTAAGATGTTAAATGGCCTTAGTTTCTTTAGGAGTCCATGAAAATGCATCTTTCTTCAATAATGTTGTTAGAGGTGCTACTATTCTCCCATAATTCTTAACAAAATTGCGATAATTCCCTGTTAACTCGACAAATCCTTGCAACTACTTTATGGTTGTGGGGACTTTCCATTCCTTAATGGATTTAATTTTGTTTGAAGAAATAATGGCGTGTTTGAAGCAATGAAACCAAATAATCCAAAGCTCTAATACCAAATGTTATGAAAGTAGCTCCCAAAATAGAAGAAAAGAGAGTTCAATGCCTTAGAAATCATCCACTTTGAGGGGGAAACCTCCCTTATGTTACCTAAATGAACAATTCTTCGATGACACAAATGAAAAAACATCATTTTTATATAGAGGAGTCCATGTCAACCTAACAATAATAATGTAAGGGCACAACAATAACAATAGCGGGCTATTATGGGGCACAATAATAACAAAATGGGGACTACATGGGTACAACAATAACAATAAGGGACTACACTAATAATATAGGGCCCTAACATGCCCAATTATTGATCACATGAATGGGAGAGTTATTTGACAAGTAATAGATAATCACAGACATAGTGTAGACCTCTTAGCAAGTAAAAGATGATTTTTTGTTTTTACCCTGCCTCCTCGAGGACATCTAGTATTTCATATTTGTTACACACCATGTCCGTAATGAAATGTAATTGGATATATATATGCATTTCCATTACACCAAATGTCATGTTTTTAGCTAAGAAAATGAGACTATTGTTATCACATTGAATTGTAATAGTTTTATGGCTTTGTTAAAATATTAAAGAAAAGGTCATAAGTTAAATGGCTTACTAAAAAAAATGAGTAGTTTCAATATGTGAACAACTTATTTCCTGCTCCTCCAAATAGCCAAAATATGTATCCATTCATAGATATTGTTCCATCTACATCCCTTTCCCAATAAAAATCCTCAAAACCCTATATATCCATTATGCGTGGGTCCCCTAAAAAATCATTATGATATAAAATGGAATAGTCATTGGTACCTCACAAATACCTAAAGACCATAGATCCATTGCAGTCCATTGTTCATGTCTAGAATTAAGCATGAACCAAATCAAGGCTCCAACTATTTGGGTAGTATCTAGTCTAATACAATACATAACATCAATCAAATTATGCACTAGATTAGAATAGGGAATAAAAACCATATCCTCAACCTAAGTAGGTATTTCATGTCACCGCTCAATCAAAATATTACATCCCACAAGATCTAGAAAACACAATAACCTATAATTTTCCACATGAAAATATTGTAGCACATAGTTTATATAGTTAACATAGATCAACCAAAGTATTTTATTTATTGTGTCTGCCATGATCTCTATTATTAAGATATATTTTACATCCTCCAATTCCTTCATGTCAACCTATGCTAAAAGATGAGATTTCAAATTGAAAATCACGTACTTACTATTACAAAATAATGAAATATCATTTACATGTATTATTACAGTAATAAAATTATCACCATCTTATATGTAATACACATAATGATTTGATTTGGGTTTCATAAAGCCTATTCCAAACACAAAGGAATTGGATGCCATATAAATATTTTTTTAGCCTACAAACTAGTTACTCTTTATCTTTTTCAATATAGTGCTATAGCTATGTTATATATATCCCCTAATTCAAGTGTCAATGTAGGAATGGGATTTTTTCATCCATATATTCAACCTTTAAATCCAAGGTTTCTACTACATTATAATAGGAACCTAATAGTTATTAACTTAGAAAATAAGGAAAAGGCCTCGCCAAAATCTATCCATTTAACTTGGGAATGCCATTTTGCAAAAAAATGTGCATTGTGCATTTTCAATTGCAACCATTTACTCATCTATGTTTGGTTCCTCTCTTTCATATATATGGGATCATTAGTGGTAGAAAGTAAACCAAAGGTACATTTGCAATTATATGGACTATAAATATACCTCTATGTTCTGTCCTTGAGGTTTGAGATGGATTTTCCTCCTCCTATTCCAAACCCTATGAATGTTCATCATGATCATCTTGTTCAATTTCTAATACATCTTTCTTGCTTTTGGGTTCTAGCAAAACCATTCAGCTCTTCCTATCCTTTTCTAGATAAACCACCATGGCATGGGGCAGGATTAACTTCTCTGAAATAATATTTCTATTAAAAAAATTCAATAGAGGTCGTTCATATATAAGATGACTGCCCTACCATACCAGCCACTGAATTTAGCCACTCGAGGCTTCAAGAGAGGAAGGTGGTCATAATTGGCATGATCAGTGACCCAATCATTAAAAGAGGCAAAGTATTCATTTTACGGTTGAGGGTCATATGATTTTTGTATTTGTTATTTCCAAAGACATGCCGCTTCTCAATGTAATTATGATGGGTTTGCAGTGTTCCAAATTCCAATTTATTTTGGTTAGTACCGATGGAGAAGGTTTTTTTTCGTGTGAGTGGCTATGCTCCTTACGTTACTCTCACCTCCCATTTGGCGATCAACCCAGCTATATATATATATATATATATATATATATATATATATATATATATATAGCTGGTTTGATCGCCAAAATGGGAGGTGAGAGTAACGTAAAGAGCATAGCCACTATATATATATATATCCTAGCCTACGCCCACCTACCTTCCATTACTGTAAGATTTATACATATTAATATTAGCCTGTCCTCACTTAAATCCGTCCATCACTGTAACATTTTTGGTTGAGCCAGTAAGCAATTCATGGCAATGGCCAAGAAGGTTTATTCATGGCTTTGCCCATTCTTTTTTTTTTTTACTCGTTGGTGTTTTGCAAGCTTCTCATCATGAGTGGGATGAAGCTAGTTTGTCGACTCTCATGAGAGTATCAAAATCCTGTTCTGCGGCGCCGAAAGAAGCTTGTAGAACACCGTATCATTTTCAGCCGGTTAAACATTGGATGAATGGTATACTAGCACAATCACATTTACCAATGTGATTGATATACGCTGATAGGCTTATATGAAATAGATTTACAACCACATTCACCAATGTGGTTGATATACGTTGATAGGCCTATATCCACTACCCAACACATATATTTCACCAATGTAAATATTATATATTTATGATTAAAATCACCAAAATATTTTATATATTTACTTATAATATATTAATAATATTAACTATATACATGCTATATAATAACTTCACACACACACATATTATATTATTCAATAGTAAAATATATAATAAAAATATATTATTAAATTATTTCAATACATTAATAGTTTTAACTCAAACTATAATATAATTCTATTATAATATAATAATAATATTTTATTAATATTATAATAATTTTATATCTCTTACCAATATCTCAAGGAATTATTAATATTTTACACCAAAAGAACTAATAAATCCAAGGGTTTAATATTATAAACTGAAGTAATTGATGAAGCAAAGGATAAATATTAATATTATAAACCAAGAAAAAAAAAAACCTAAGAATAAATAATTTGATCTCAAGAGATTAAAAAACCCTTAGAAATAATAATACTTTAAACCCAAAAACATAAGAAAGCAATAAAATCTAAGAATTAATATATTAAACTAAAGATATTAATAAAGCATATCAAATAATATTTAAAAACAAAAAACCTAAAAAATAATAAACCCAAGGGTTTAATATTATAAACCGAAGTAATGGGTAAAGCAAAGGATAAATATTAATATTATAAACCAAGAAAAAAAAACCCTAAGAATAAATAATTTAATCTCAAGAGATTAAAAACCCCTCAGAAATAATACTTTAAACCCAAAAACATAAGAAAGTAATAAAATCTAAGAATTAATATATTAAACTCACGAGATTAATGAACCCTAAGAATTGATATTTTAAACTAAAAAACCTAATGAATTAATAAAACATAAGAATCGGTATTTTAAACATAAGATATTAATAAACCAATGGCATTATGAACATTATAAACCAAAAGAACTAATAAACCCAAGGGTTTAATATTATAAACCAAAGGAATCAGTGAACCCAAGAGATAAATATTATAAACCTAAGGGATCAATATTTAAAACAATAGAGATTAATAAACCCTAAGAATTAATATTTTAAACTGAAAAATCTAATAAATTAATAAATCCTAAGAATTAATATTTTAAACTCAAGAGATTAATAAACCCAATGTGTGATTAACATTATAAACCAAAAGAACTAATAAACCCAAGGGTTTAATATTATAAACCAAATGAATCGATGAACCAAAGGGATAAATATTAAAAACCTAAGACATCAATAAGGGTGAGGACAATGTTAAAAAAAATAGAGATTAATAAAACCTAATAATTAATATTTTAAAATAAAAAACCTAGGAAATTAATAAAACCTATGAAATAATATTTTAAACTCAATAGATTAATAAACCCAAGGGGTTATTAATATTATAAAACCAAATAACTAGTAAACCCAAGGGTTTAGTATTATAAACCAAAGGAATTGGGGAGCCCAAGGATAAATATTTTAAACCTGAGGGATGAATAAGGCCAACTCATCAATATTAAAAACACAAGAGATTAATAAACCCTAATAATTAATAGTTGAAACTCAAAAACCTAAGAAATTAATTAACCCTAAGAAATAATATTTTAAACTCAAGAGATTAATAAACTCAACGGATTATTAATGTTGTAAACCAAAATAAGTAATATTATAAACCAATGGAATTATTAAAATTATAAAGGTAACGAACAAATAAACACAAGCATTTAATATTATAAACCCATGAAATTAGTAAACCCAACGGAAAAATGTTATAAACCTAAGGGATAAATATTAGTATTATAAACGAAGAAATTAATAAACTATAATAAGTAATATTTTAAACTCAAGAGAGTAATATACCCTAATAATAAATAGTTTAAACCCAAAAACCATAGTATTTAATATTTTAAACTCAAGATATTAGTAAACCTGAGGGATTATTAATAATATAAAGCAAAAGAAATAACAAACCAAGTGTTTAATATTATAAATCAAAGAAATTGGTGAACCCAAGGGAAAATTATTAAAAACATAAGGGATCAATAAGGCCAATGGATCAATATTAAAAACACAAGATGGTAACAAACCCTAAGAATAAATATTTTAAACTCAAAAACCTAAGAAATTAATAAACCATAAGAATCAATATTTTAAAATCAACTAATTAATAAACACAAGGGATTATTAATATTATAAACCAAAAGAGTTAATAAACCCAAGGGTGTAATACTATAAACCAAAGGAATTGGGGAACCCAAGGGGAAAATATTAAAAACATAAGAGACCAACAAGGCCAAGGGATACATATAAAAAACAAAAAAGATTAGTGAAGGCTAGGAATAAATATTTTAAATGCAAATGAATGAGAAACTCACATGATTAATAAAGAGATTAATAAATCTTAGGAATCAATTTTATAAATACAAATATTTGATAAAGTCACATGATTATTAATATTATAAACCGAGGGGAATAAACATGGTTTACCATGCTTGATTTAAACATTGAGACAATTGTTCTCACAATGTGACATTCGACCAACTATGACCATGGTTGGCCATGGGCGATTTTCATATTGAGACAATTTTTTTCAGAATGCGACATTTGATCATGGATGACATTGATCGACTATGGGTGATACTAATTAACAATGGTTTCCCATGGTTTATTTTCATATTGAGTTAGTATTTTTCATAATGTGAAATTGGACCATGCATTAGTATTAAACTCTAGGACTAATATTTAAACCCCAATATTTGGATTTAATAAATTGAAGGGAATAATATTATGAACTGAAAAAATCTGAAAAATTAAGGGATCAATAAGGCAAAGGGATCAATATTAAAGACACAAGAGAGTAACAAACCCTAAGAATAAATAGTTAAAATTCAAGAATCTAAGAAATTAATAAAACATAAGAATAAATATTTTAAAATCAACTAATTAATAAACACAAGGGATTATTAATATTATAAAATAAAAGAACTAATAAACCAAAGGGTTTAATATTATAAACCAAAGGAATTGGGGAACCCCAGGGAAAAATATTAAAAACATAAGAGATCAGCAAGACCAAGGGATACATATAAAAAACAAAAAAGATTAAAAGTAAAGGCTAGGAATAAATATTTTAAATGCAAATGAATGAGAAACTCACATGATTAATAAAGAGATTAATAAATCTTAGGAATCATTTTTTTAAATAAAAATCATTGCTAAAGTGAAATGATTATTAATATTATAAAATGAGGGGAATAAACATGGTTTACCATGCTTGATTTAAACATTGAGACAATTGTGTTCACAATTCGACGTTGGACCAAGTACGACCATGGTTGGCCATGGGTGATTTTCGTATTCAGACAATATTTGTTAGAATGTGACATTTCATCATGGATGACATTGATCGTATGGCTAAAAGAATTAATAAACACTCATAATTAACCTAAGGGTGAATAGGGACAAATAATTTGGGTTACACTTTTTGCCCTTTTTTGAGAATTTTTTTTCATTTTTTGGGTTCTTCAACTTTCTGCAAACTATAACAATTTTTCCGTGTAGAATTTCATTTTGCGGTAAAAATAAAAGTTGTGAGAAATTTTGTTAGCTTTCTATTACTTATTTTTTGAAATTTTTTTTATGCGGATTTGATATGTCAACTTAGCGTTTCTTTTAGTGTGTGTTTCTTAACAATCAAAGAATTCATAAGTAGTCATGTTATGTGGCAACGTTGTATTCATTGAAAATTCTTGTTTTTGAAAAAACAAAATGTGTTACAACAATCTAGACAGAGTCTACTTTGGTTTCATCATATGTACAAAGCCAATGGATGCATATCATAATTACTAGAATTTTTTGAACTGGTCTAATACGAAAAACTGCGTATTTTTTATATGTTTCGTGTGGCAACAAATTTCTTAACATACAAGTTATAAACTAAAAATATAAAAGCTACCCATTACAGTCAACGGACCAATGTAATGCTCCATAATTTTTTAAATTTTTTTTACAATGTATTTTGGGAGATACAAAATTTTGATTTCACCGAATCACGATGACCCTCAAAAATTGTTTGCACTCATTTTATTAGAAAAATAATTAAAATTAATAAACGTTTACGAAATTTCATAAAATTTATATTTCCTGAAAGTAGATTCAATTCTGAAAATGCTTGTCTTGGTTTCGACAGTTAATTAACAAGTTTTCATGGAGTTTAATCAGTCCAAAGTTGCAGAACCGTTTTCAGAGCTTGGCTCTGCGTAATCAGTGACGCGATAGTTCGGCCGAACTATTAGCGACAGTTCGGCCGAACTATGTTTTCCGTTTATGGGCTGCTACAATTAACGCCTTAATAGTTCGGCCGAACTTATTATCAAAAGTTCGGCCGAACTATTGTGTAATTTTCCGTCGGCCGGAATTTTTTGTGGAGCCCCCTCCAAAACACACATTTCGCGGTCAATATAAATTGCCGCGAAATGATTCACAATTTTCGCACATTTCGCACTTCATTTCATCTTACAACTTGTTTTGAATTCAAAAAATTTTCTTCAAAGTTTGGGGTCAAAAAATTTTTTTGGAAGACATTTTCTGGAGGCGGCGTGATTTTTCTTGGAGGTTCAAAGTTTGAATTTAAAAAACTTTTTTGGAAGACATTTTTGGAGGCGACGTGATTTTTCTTTGAGGTATGTACGTGTTTTTTGTTGAAATAAATCTTTTGAGCTTTTTTGTTCAAAAAATTTTCTTTACATTTTAAGATTTAAAGAATTTTTTTGGAAGACATTTCTTGGAGGCGGTGTGATTTTTCTTAGAGATATGTACGTGTTTTGGATTGGATTACGTATTTTTTAGAAAATATTTTTTTAAATTAAATCTTTTGTAATATTGTTTGTAATTGAGTTATTGTCTAATTTTTTAAAGGAAATTTTTTAAACCTCATACCCTATTATCATGGGAAATCGAAGAACTTGTGTGAGAAAATATGATCGAAAAATAAAGCCCGAGGAACGTAGAGAAGAGACGAGACAATATCGCAAAAGAAAGTTAGAGGCTCTCTCAAATATTGAAGAGGAAAATCAACCTCAAGCAGAAATTGAAGCAGGTATGTAAATGTAAATATTACATGCTCTATTGATATATATTTTAAATTTCCCTAATGTAAAATGTAACGCTTAATTTTTATTTGATAAACTAGTTTGAAAAATATTTTGTTTGATGTACACAGACAGAGATATTCCTCAAAATATTGAAGAAGAAAATCAACCTCAAGCAGAAATTGAAGCAGGTATGTAAATGTAAATATTATGATCTACTGATATATTTTTAAAGTTTTCCCAATGTACAATGTGAAGCTTAATTTTTATTTGATGAACTAGTTTGAAAAATATTTTGTTTAATGTAAACAGACAGAGATACTCCTCAAAATATTGAAGAAGAAAATCAACCTCAAGCAGAAATTGAATCGGGTATGTAAATGTAAATATTATGATCTATTGATATATATAAAATTTTCCTAATATTTATTGACATATTTATTAATTTAGTTATTTATTGAATATGTACTATTTTTTCGAATATGTACAGATGAAATCACTATCGATAATGAGATGTTAGAAAATGTAGACACTCGCACATATGGAGATAAAAAACCTGACTATTTTATACGATATCGTGTCGAGAAAATTTTGGAAATGTTTTTCAAAACTGAGGTGACAGTTCAAGCTCAAATGTTGAAATGTCTCTTATCATCAAGGAAATTAAAAGAAGCGACGACACTATTGGGTATTCGAAAATCAACCAAAGATAAAAAAATGAAAGAAGAGGTTATAAAAAATATGAGTAGTGCTATAGAGTCAATTAGGAGATCTAGAGATAAAAATGTTTCAAATATACGTAGAGGAATACAAATGGAAATGGTTTCACCAAGTACTCAAGAGAATCGTTTGAATCTAGCATCTATGGCACGAGCACTGGGAACCTCGCGAAAAACTCTGCACAAACATCGAAAATTTCGACTGCAAATAGACGTAAATGATGAACTCGCTTGTTGGAGAGCTATTTGTAGGCAACCATACAAAGATGGACTTGGAGAAGATGTTAAAAAAACAATATATGAATATTGGAAGAACAATTCGCGTGTTTCACCCACTGCAAGACATGTGATGCGAAGAAGAATAGCGCGAAATCAATACGAAGAACATGAAAAACATCTCTTGGAAACCACTCAAATAGAGTTATTCAACAAGTTCAAAGAAGAGAATCGTCAAATTCAAGTTTCACTCAATGCTTTTGTTCAACAAAAACCATGGTATGTAAAACCTATCACCGTACGCGACACTTGTTGTTGCCGTTATCATGTGGAATTTGAGTTATATTATGACACATTCCTTGATTTCGGTAGAACATTATGGAATGATTCACCTCCTCCTTCCACTATCCGTGAATTCATATCTCAAATTCTATGTAAAAGAGAAAGCGATGAACTATTTTACAAAAAGAAATGTGTTGGTGGTAAAAAATGCGATGATTGTGGAAATTTGACTAAATTTCAAAACAAATATCGTATTGATATAAATGATCAATCATTGTCAAACATGAAAGTGAAATGGAAGAGATACGAATATACCAGTACATCGATTCAAAGTGCAGATAGTGTTAAAAGAATCGAATTACGAGAAGACGAAATTTTTCTAATAGACTTTTTGAGAAAGTTTGAAGCAGAAATTTACAAATACACCATGCATTCCCATAAAGCTCGATGGAAAGACTTGCAATTCAAAAAATCTCGTGAAGTTTTTCCACCAGGAACCATTTTGTCAGTGATTGATTTTGCAGAAAACTACACATTTGCTCCACAAAAAGAAATTCAGAGTGAATACTATCACTCTGACCAAGTCTCCATGCTCGTTCATATTCTATATAGACATGCTGAACAAAATGTCGATCATATAGAAAGCACGAGTGAAAATCGACATATCATTAAAGAATATCATTTTTATACCAGTGACGATCGTACGCATGATACATGTTTTGTACAACATTGTTTTGGAAAAATTTATGATTCATTGAAAAATCGTGGAATAACATTCAATGAACATTGGATATGGTCAGACGGATGCGCGGGTCAATTCAAATCTGCACGATCATTTTTTTGGTTGTGTCGTCTTCATAAGAAAACCTCCATTAAACATTGTTGGAATTTCTTTGAGACTGGCCATGGAAAAGGAGAACATGACGGTGCAGGAGCATGCATAAAACGAGTACTTCGAAGATATCAAATGAACCACTTTGCACGCCCACTTGCAAACGCTGAAGAAGTTGTTCAATGGTGCAAAAATGCTCTAAGCCATGAGATTAACCCATCACGAGAAGTGCAAAGGTACATTCAATTTAATTTATATTGGTAATCTAATTTTAAACATTGTACATTTATCATGCAATGATTATTTTTAATTGTATTTTGATATCATATTTACAAATTCTTTCTAATTTTCCATATAAAGGTTTTTCTGGCATATTGGAATCGGAGACATAAATAGATCAATTGGAAATGAAGTTGGAACAATAAAAGGGACTCGAAAATTGCATTCAATTCAAACAAAATTGTCCACAAATGTGTTTGCATTGGATAAAAGAAAATATTCTTGTTTTTGTGATGTTTGCATAGACAACACAAAATCCAATGACATCTGTGAAAACAAAATGTATGTGAGCGATTGGAAACATACAGAGCTAAATACAAAGGGAAAAATGTCTGTTGCAATGATTGAAGAAATGGAATCAGAGGAAACTACAATATCATCCGATGGTGATCGAGTGTCTGATCTTGTTAGAGAAGGTAACAATTGAATTACTTTTTAATGATTTAAAGATTTACAAATTTAAATTTAAATATGCATAATTAAATGTTAAATTTATTTTATTGTGCAGGAGATGTTTTTGCTGTAATTGCACCTATTGACGACGATGAAAATGTGAAGTATTATTTGATGCGTTGCACTGAACAAAAAATGAAATTATTACAAGACTATAATGATCACGGATTTCAGTATGACAAAGGGTCTATTATACTGAAAGGTTATTTTTTCAAACAAACTCGTCAAAGTGGAGACTTTGTTTACTTAGAAGACTATGAACCTGATTCCATAAGTTGTCAATATAGTCACTTGGTGTGTGCAGCACGCATAAAGTTGATAGAAGTTCAATCAAAGAAAAAATCAAAAATTAAGAAATGGAAAATGTCAAAATCCGATCATGAACGGATTATTGAGGATGGAATTCCATTAGAATTTTTTTGAGTGAAGTGTGAGGACAACAATTTATTATCTCTTAAACCTTTCAGTGCTCAACTAAAAATTGAACTGCTTATGTTATTTGTGGTTTGCAAATGTTACAAATTGTTTGGGTACAAGCACGTGCTCTAGTTTCCACTGAAAATAGTTTTTCTATACATGTGCATTGATTAAAAATGTTAAATATGTATTGGATATATATATTCTAGAATGTAATTAATTGTTCTTGTATATTAATTGTTTTTTTATATGTTCTCCGACCATATGGTACAAACTATTTCACTTTATTTTGTAAAGTCAGATTCGGTCCCCATATGGCCTAGCCTCCAAGGGACGAGATAACAAGTGGTTGTCCCCACTTGCCCGAATCTCGGCTTTTAAGTACAATTTTACTGTTTATGTCGAGCATCTTACATGATGTCCTAACCAAAGATAAATTCTCTTTGTTTCAAGTTTCTAGTAAAAGTTGTCACTGAATGCCCCGCTCGAACTCTTGTAGTAAACACCATACCTCATCTCTCTTGCTCTCCAATATTATTAGGTTTAATTATTATAACACAAAAATCGTTCTAGACATTATCAATAATTTTTTGCGCTTAAAGTAAAATCAATGAACATTATTAATCCAATGTCTTTACAAGTAATGTACCATCATACATGCAATTATATCAAATTATAAATCAACATATACAATGAAATCAATGGGGATTGTCTTGTTGCAAGTAACATAATTTCAATTTACCATATGTGAAAATGTAGGTTGAAACCATCCAAAACTTTAAGTTGTAAATTGAAACCATCCAAAACTTTAAGTTGTAAATTGAAACCATCCAAAACTTTAAGTCTTAAAACCCTTTCGATTATATATTGTGCATCATTAAAACATTTAACATTTAAAGTTTCATTAAATATCACATGCAAAATGTAGATTGAAACCATCCAAAACTGGAGTTTTAAAAACTACACATGCCACATGCCAATTATAATTCAACAATCCAACAAAAACATTTAACAAATTAAATATCACACGCCACACTAAGACGACCACACTAAGAGGATTGGTGCACTTTGTTTGGAAGGAGTCAATATATGTCGTATTGGAGCGATTAGACAGAATTCGAAAAGGAAAGAGCTTGAACCAATTCAAGCAGACCCAGGATCGAATTGTTCTATGGAGCTTCATGAGAAGAGATATGTGAAAAGCACTATTAAGCCATGCCAATTATAATTCAACAATGCAACAAAAACATTGAACAAATTAAATATCACACGCCAAAGTCGTTTCAAGTTTTTGGTAAAAGTTGTCGCCGAATGACCTACTAGAATATTATAAATACTCACTTTGTAAGATCATTTGGCATTCGGAAAAATTCGAAAGTCTTAGACTATCAATCAATTTAAAGTATCATTCACCATAGGGAGTGTAAAATATTCAATGTAGGTTGGTGACGATGCTCACTCCTAGCTTGAAGCAGCGCCAATGACCAATTCCTTAATGAATTCCAATGCACTAGACCAACGTTGGTTCAACCTACTTGGTTTTTCACGCAAGAAATTCCAAGGATGGACTTTCTAGACAAACTGCT
Source organism: Pinus albicaulis (assembly GCA_034641835.2). NCBI lineage: Eukaryota > Viridiplantae > Streptophyta > Pinopsida > Pinales > Pinaceae > Pinus > Pinus albicaulis. The sequence continues at coordinate 980,467,910 of CM076571.1, read as the reverse complement.
GAAATTGAAAAGCTTGACATGGAGATACGACAAGGTGAACAAAGACTTCAGGAACTCTTTATGGAAGGGCTCACTTGAAGGAAATAAGCACCACGTTGCAGGGTAAAGTCAAGAACATGGAAGATAAGATCAAGAGGGACTTTCTTGATCCGAAACCTATTGGTTTGAAGAAAGAAAATGCATGTGTTGGCACACTTGGAAAAGAAGACGACCACACTAAGAGGAAATAATCAACATATACTACATAATGAAATCAATGCGGATTGTTTTGTTACAAGTAACATTTCAATTTACCACGTGCAAATGTAGGTTCACATTCTATCATTCATGTAATTTTAAAAACTTCAGATACCATTAGAATTATAATTCAACTATCCAACTAAAACATTTAACAATAAATATCACATGCCATGCCAATTATAATTCAACTATCCAACAAAAATATTTAACATTAAATATCAAATGTCAAATGTAATTCAATGACAACATTACTTCACATTCACATGCCAAAAGTACTAAAACCATCCAAAGAAAACAGAAATCAATGAACAAGTTATTAATCCAATGACTTTACAAGTAATGTACCATCATATGTATGCAATTATATCAAATCAGAAATCAACATATATAATGTAATGAAATCCAAGGACTTTACAAGTAATGTACCATCATATGTATGCAATTATATCAAATCAGAAATCAACATATATAATGTAATGAAATCAATGGGGATTGTCTTGTTACAAATAACATTTCAATTTACCACATGTGCAAATGTAGGTTCACATTCCATCATTCATGTAGTTTTAAAAACTTCAAATGCCATGCCAATTATAATTCAACTATCTTAACAAAAACATTTCCAACAAAAATATTTAACATTAAATATCAAATGTCAAATGTAATTCAATGACAACATTACTTCACATTCACATGCCAAAAGTACTAAAACCATCCAAAGAAAACTGAAATCAATGAACAAGTTATTAATCCAATGACTTTGCAAGTAATGTACCATCATATGTATGCAATTATATCAAATCAGAAATCAACATATATAATGTAATGAAATCCAATGACTTTACAAGTAATGTACCATCATATGTATGCAATTATATCAAATCAGAAATCAACATATATAATGCAATGAAATCAATGGGGATTGTCTTGTTACAAACTTTAACATTTCAATTTACCACATGTGCAAATGTAGGTTCACATTCCATCATTCATGTAGTTTTAAAAACTTCAAATGCCATGCCAATTATAATTCAACTATCTAACAAAAACATCTAACATTAAATATCACATGCCATGCCAATTATAATTCAACTATCTAACAAAAACATTTAAAACATTAAATATCACATGCCATGCCAATTATAATTCAACTATCCAACAAAAACATTTAACATATATGTCCAAAAATATGTCCAAAAAACATATTGTAATAAAATATGTCAAAAAATTGTAAATCTCACTCAAGTATCAAACTGTATCAAGTTTAACAAATTTTAAAACCATCTAAATTTTGAAATAAAATCAAATCTACTGTATGTCTTGTCCGTCAAATGGAAGATCTAGCCTCTGGGTCCCGATTGGCTCGCTACCTTGTAAAGGGAAAACCTACATACACAATGTATATGTACTTGAACATTAAAATTTGAAGTTTTAAAAATTAACGAGAATATATATATATCTAGAACTTCATGTAAAAAACAAAATATAACAAAAAAATCGCGCAAGACCTCGTAAGGTTGCCTCTCCATTTGATGAAGAGTATCTGCCATAGAAACATCTCTAGTGGTAACCTGTACAATATACATGTACAGTTAAATATAAATTTATATATATATATACATAAATAATTTATATAAATTAAAAACTTTCAAATGAAAATGCACGTGTGTACATATATATAAAATTATTTGAACAATAATATTAAAAAAAAGAACTAAAGACAACTTCTTCAAATGCTGTGGATGTCCCTATCTCCGTCGCTAAAGTCCTCGGATTAAAAAAATCTTCTATACAAACCTAAATTCAAAAAATTTTAAATAACTCAAAATATAGATCTCTCTCTCTATATCTCAATTTTTTATGGAACTTTTTGAGGTAACATAAATTTCAAGAACTTGTGAAAAATTGTCCATACTTGATCTCCCAATGAAGTAGAAGGTATATCTCCTAAAGAAGAAGAAGGTACCGGGATCCCAAAAACATCAGACGGAATCGGTACCTGTTAAAACATTTTATCGAATTATATATATACATAAATGTACATGTGTGGAAACAATTATTTATTTTAGAGTCACTTAAAAAACACTAACATACATGTGCCAACATATCATGATGGGCAGACCCATCTGCATCGTTTGAGCCAGAGGTCCCGAACGTAATATTAACATTTTCATCACGCATCATGCCTGAGAACTGCAAATGGTGTTTTAACATATAATCATACCTTTTTATTAGATTAATGTACACATACAAATAAATGTATACATGTGTGCATACACATGTATTTATTACAAATTGTACACATGTATATGTAAATATAATTTCAAATCCTAAGGTCACTAACACATACCGTTCCGGTGCCCTCTTCCTCACGAAAAATTAGGTCTTGCAGACCATTGTGACAATTTATTGCGTATGTTCGGAGATCTTCAACATTCATGTTGTAAATCTCCTCATCTGTATGATAAACAAAATTGGCACGTGCATATTGACGTGCTCTTTGTTGATTTAAGCCAAGATCGACTCCACTCAATCTGCTATGAACATTTTCAATCATAACATCTCTTGCTTCACGACTTATTTGAGAAGTCGCATCCATCTCTGATCGCAAGGTTTCGACTCGAGACGGTCGACTCACCAATGGCGGCTCAGGGCGAGGAAACTCCACATCTCGCTTTGCGCCCATACGTTGACATAATCGACCTCTCCCCGGGCCAAAAAATTCTGAAGGAAGATCATTGTAGTCGGGTTTCATACCCTTAAAAAATTCTGCATAAAACATTTGTGCAAAATAAAGAGGAACCTCATCGTTCCATGGAAGCCTTCCAAAGGCCGCAAGATGTCGACTATACAAATATTTTGCTATGTCTGGGTGCTCGAAATACTGCACCTTCAACATCTTTCTTTTTGGCCCTTCCTTAAAATTAAACATTGACTTAGCGTCCTGTCTTGAAACTTGTTTTTTTATGTCCTGCCATTTATCGGGACCTATTACTGCTTCTCTTCTCTGTCTCATCACTTCTACAAACGAATCAGTGGTTGGCCCCAAATCTTTGTACACTTTTACCATTTCACTCAATGAATGTGCAACTATCTGTAGGCTTTGTCTACTCTCAGCAGGTATAGTCAAATCCTGGAGATCTCTCTGCAATTTTGCATAAAGGCTTTCACACCTTTGTAAGGTGCATTCCGCCATGTTCCTTTCCCATGGTATATCAGTAATCTCAGCCGGATAAGTTGTGCTAGGTTGACAGCCTTCTTCTTCAATGTAGCGCGCTGCCCTGCGTCCTTTTTGACCACTGGCTCGAACATTTTGAGCCTCTGCATCAATATATATATAATTTCATATATTAGAAAAAACACGTGTAAAAAAAGTTGTAAAAATTTAATGAAAAAATATTGAAATTGATGGCAACCTTGATGTTGTTGGTTAACATCATATCCAACATGATCCTGCTGAGAACCAGCCCCAGAATGATGCTGCTGAGAACCAGACCCATAGTGACCCTGTTGAGAACCAGCAGCCGTTGATTGCTGGCCTTCGGGGGAATAAATATCACCCCCTTCCGGTGCCCTGCTACCTCGACCGGTTGAACCTTGGCCACGCTCCATTGATGGAGTAGAAAGCCTTCTCCTCTTGCCTCCTAAAAATTAAAATATGAAACTTGTTAACAACTAATTTCACTCACAAAGTTAGTAAAAAAATCAATTCCATATGTACACACATGTATGTAGATTTAAGATTATATTTTTAAATACCGTGAACATCCTCCGATCCCCGAGACTCCATATGGGATTCGGTTGATCTTCGTCTTTCATCCTCCATGATGTATATCTATTGGTCAACATTCACAAAATAGATTTCAAAAAATCAATACCTCAGAGTAAAATCCAATTTGGGGATGTTAAATCCAATATGTTCTATATTTCTTACATTTGAGCCCTCCTATTTTTCTTTCCAACCAAGGTTTATAAAATAACATGAGAAGCAACATGAGACTTAGAACAATCATTTTCATTATCTATATGGAAGGCTACGTGTACTATATCCCCTTGAGCTTAAGGGTATGTAGTTTGTCAATTTTTATCATATATTTTTTGGTAAGTGTAAATGTTTTTTTTTATCTATAGTACACGTCATGAGTTCCCCACTTTTACCTTATGTAAAGCATGATTCTAGGATTACTACATACCCCCACTTTTACCTTATAATCATTGGTGCCTAATGTGGGGTGGACAATTTAAATCAAGTTCGTATGAAAGTACAATTTAGCTCATTTTAGTCAAGGTTAGTTAGAAGAATTAGCTATTGGTTTCCCTCCTTCCCTCCCTTCTAAAATAATTATGTTTTGCGGGTCAAAAAGCCAAAATATGGAGACAATTATCACCAAATCCAACGTACGATTATGCATGATGGAGACTACCTAGCGCTTTCCCTTGTTAGAGAAAGTACATGAGCTCTATTATTTGAGCTAAGAGTCAGTTGTTTGAAGAGGCATGTTTTGTCAACTTGTTTGGTTGATGGTTTTGTACACCAATATGTAAGAGTACATGGACATATTCACATGATGTGAATTTTTTTTTCTTTGAAGGAGAAAATGATGTGTTTTCAGTTTGATGGTTTTGTTTGTGACAAGATGTCACAAGATTTTGGTGTAAGGGGGTGAAATAATTTCGTATCATTTTCTAAGTGGTGAGGTCGTTTGAATCTCCAATAGTTGTGTTGGTGTGGTGGGAACCATGCTAGGGGTTGGGCATTCCATTGATATGGTCAAGGTACTTAGTGTATGAGGAGCATCCAAAATTAGGCGGATTGGGATCTTGATGAGGGGGATATGTCACTTGATGCATGCGGTGATGATGGTATTTGATGAGTACAGGACACATATAGATAAGATGAGTGTCTTTAACATAGAGCACTCAAGGGCATGCCAAATACTAATTAACCGAGTTCGTGACATAATAAATGGTGGAAGAGGAATCATCAACATATGAGGTTGGTGTAAGTGGTGGTGCTACTATTGAGGCATGATGTATGGTGACAAACACATCCTGATATCGTCGGAGATTGAGACAATGTCAAGTGTATAATGTTTGTGTTTCACATAAATAGACAAGAGGTCGTTGGTTCTTAAACCCTTATTCCGTGATGAGGTGGCAACATCACATGATGGAGTGGGGAGAAATGGGGGTGCTTAAGGGGTATGAAGGATACCCTTCAACTCATGAAGCATGGGGCATGAATTGGTGGGATGACCTAATGTGTCTCAAAGGGCACACGGGGGACTAACCTTGGGTATTTTTGGTTGAAGGCTCTTTCTATTAAAATAAAAATTATAAATAACTATGGAAACTTGCATTAACAAATTATCCTACAAAAATTATTGTAGAAAATTTTCAAAATTGAAATGCAACCTTAAATTCCTTGCATTCTTTCATCGACTTTGTTAATAATTGAATAGTCTACTAGTTGACTATATTACCAACTGCAATGAATATTGTCTTTTCCTAATGTTCATTGTGAAAATGGATCCTCACATTAATGTGATAGGATATTTTTCATCTCTCAAGTTACTAGGTCAAAGCATCCTAATGGGTAAATTAATTGTGAGATAAATTACAAGCATTAAATGTCAATCCAGGTTCTTATACTTCTGAAGTACACTTGCACAATATATGCTAAAGCCAAAATATGGAGACAATTATCACAAAATCCAACGTACGATTATGCATGACGGAGAATATCTAGCACTTTCCCTTGTTAAATATATTAACAAGGGAAAGCGCTAAGCCACATCATACATAATGTACGTTGCTGCTTATAGAAAATATTAAGCTCACTTTGACTATAAAAAATTTGAAATTTTTTATATTTTGAAATTTTCTAAATTTTTTTTTAGAGTTTTTTGGAATTTTTTTATTATTTTTGGATTTTGAAATTTTTTTTTTTTTATTTTTTTATTTTTTATTATTTTTAAGGCAAATTAAAATTCTAAATCTAAGTTAAAACACAACTAGAATTTAAAATCTAAGTTAAAATCAAATTAAAACAAAACTAAGTTAAAACTAAACTAAGCCCAAAAGTTAGAAATTAAAAAACTAAATCTGAAACACAAATTTAAAAAATTAAACTAAGTTACAATTAAAATAAATCTAAATCTAAAACCAAAAAAGAAATCTAAAACGAAATTACAACTATGCCAAAACTAACACTAAAACACAATTAAAATTTACGTTAAGAATGAACTAAGACTATAATTAAAAAATGAAAACAATCGAATTAGAACTAAACTAAAATAAAAATAAAAATGAAAACCCCAAATCCTAACGCTAAAGCTATATTAGAATGAAATCGAAAACCTCAGCACAAAGATAAAATCGACTAGACTATGACTAACGCTATCACTATTAAATCAAAATCGAAATTCTAACACAATGGAAGCAGATTCACGAAATAAACCTAAGCTAACAAAATCAACGGAAAGCAAAAATCGGGCCTGTGGTTTGAATTTGGTTTTTTTTTTTTAATCAGATGCGTTTGCTTGTCGTATGGTTTGTTTTGCAGGTCAGGTTGAATCGACGTGAAGAAATGTTGCGTTTTATCACGCTGTGCATACGCTTTTATTTGTTGTCGTTTGTTTGATTTGTGTGTGCAGGTAAGGATCGATGGGAAGAGATGCTTGGACGGCGTGAAGAATTGAAGACTGGACAGCAGCGAGGGTCAAACGACGCAGGATGGATGGTGGAGACAGAGGATAGACGGACGAGGGCTGGACGGGATCAGGGTTGCAGAGATGCTTTGACAGCACAATGGGAAAGAAGACAGCGCAGGAGGGTGAAGTCGATGGTTGAGATCGATGAGCAGATAGAAGGATCGGACGGACGTATTTGAAAAAGAGCACAGGCTTCAGATAATATGTGCGTTTTGCGTGTGCAGGTCAGTTTGAAAACGATGGCGTGAAGGATTGAAGACTGGACGGCATCAACAAAGACAGGATCAACGTAAAGAATTTTACATTCGTTTTGTTGCTTGCTGCAAGTCGATGGAGAACGCAGGTAGGGAAAATGGAGATCGATGGGCAGAGAAATGCAGGGCAGATCGAAAAGGCATTTGAATCTAGTGCACACAAATTCGCCCTGCAAACCTTTATAATTCTTCTCAATTAAACTCATATTTTTATGCTTCCGGATCCTGCCCACAGTGGTAGATTTTTATGCTTCCGGATCATATTCATTATCCTCACCTAAAACTGACTATACCTTGAATAATAGATCATTACATTCTGGGTTGGTGACTGTCTACAGTCTTTTTTTGAAAACTGACTGATTATGATTTTGTATATGTTTCGGACAGAACAGTAGTTTTTTATACTACAGACATTTGTAACAGGTAGCTGATCATTAATATGAATAGTTACGAACTTTTTCACTGTGAAAAAATAGATCATTACACATTTTATGAACCTCCATATGACATAATTATTATGACATAACATTCATTACATTCTGGGTTGGTGACTGTCTACAGTCTTTTTTTGAAAACTGACTGATTATGATTTTGTATATGTTTCGGACAGAACAGTGGTTTTTATACTACAGACATTTGTAACAGGTAGTTTCTAACTGTGTATACTCCTTGGGCTTCTGAGATTTACGGAACATACCAGATCTTAACGATGGCGGACGTGTGTCAGTAAACCGGCCTACAGCCCGACAACTAAACGATCGGCTGCGACCCACGGCCCCGACAACGCGGCAATCGGCAGAGACCGCAAAAATAGCGCCAACAATGAAAACGGTAACCTTCTTATTTTGCGGGTAATTTATATATAAAAAGCGAGTTCGGCGAACTTAGAAGTTCGCGTGAACTCATGAATTAACCAGAACTTTTAATAAGTTAGTGAACTCCTATTCTTGATTTCCAAACCTCAAACCAAAAATCCTGTTTACAGCCCCGTAGTCAACTATCATGATCAATCTAACGGACTCAGTTCGGCCGAACTGGCAACAAAGTTCGAAAGTGAGATGTTGGAGATTAGAGCGAACTTCATATAATGTTCGTAGAACTATTGCAAAAAATTTCGGCTTGATTCTCACAAAAGTGTAGCTTGACTTCACGTTTCCGCCCTAATGTATTATTCATATTATAAACCAAAAGAACTAATAACCCAAGGGTTTAATATTAGAAACCAAATGAATTGGTGAACTCAAGGGAAAAATATTAATAACCTAAGGGACAAATAAGGCGAAGGATCAATAAAATTAATAAAAAAAATACTTAAGTTGAAGAAATTAATAAACTAATAATTAACCCAAGGGATTATTCATATTATAAACCAAAATAACTAATAAACCCAAGGGTTTAATATTATAAACCAAAGGAATTGGTGAACAAGGGAAAAATATTACCCAACAAATTAGTATTAGAAATAAAAATTATTAATAAACTCAAGTGATTAATAAATTCGAAGGAGCAATAAAATTAATAATAATAAAATATAAAACCACAAAAATTAATAAAAACTAATAATGAACCCAACATATTATTCATATTATAAACCAAAAGAACTAATAACCCAAGGGTTTAATATTAGAAGCCAAAGGAATTGGTGAACCCAAGTGAAAAATATTAATAAAGTAAGGGACCAATAAGGCGAAGGGAACAATATTAAAAAGCCAATAGCTTAATAAATAATATGACCCAATATTTTAAATAGAGAGGAATTTTAAAGTTACATGATTATTTTTATGATAAACCGCAAGTGATCAATCTACCTTACTGATTGTTAATATTATAAACCGATTGAATTAATAAACTAAAGTGACATTAAATTTTGCGATGAGTGAAACCAAAAAATAATATTGAAATTAACATAGTTTAAACCCAAAACCTAAGAATATAATAAACGATAGTATTTAATATTTTAAAATCAAGAGATTAATAAACCCGAGGGATTATTAATAATATAAACCAAAATAAATAATAAACCCAAGGTTTAATATTATAAACCAAAGGAATTGGTGAACCCAAGGGAAAATTAATAAAAACATAAGTTATCAATATGGCCAAGGGATCAATATTAAAAAAACAAGAGAGTAACAAACCCTAAGAATAAATATTTAAAATACAAAAACCTAAGAAATTTATAGACCATAGGAATCAATATTTTAAAATCAACTAATTAATAAACACAAGGAATTATTAATATTATAAACCAAAAGAACTAATAAACCCAAGGGTTTAATATTATAAACCAAAGGAATTGGGAAACCCACGGGAAAAATATTAAAAACATAAGAGATCAACAAGGCCAAGGGATACATATAAAAAACAAAAAAGATTAAAGTAAAGGCTAGGAATAAATATTTTAAATGCAAATGAATGAGAAACTCACATGATTCATAAAGAGATTAATAAATCTTAGGAATCATTTTTTTAAATAAAAATCATTGATAAAGTCACATGATTATTAATATTATAAACTGAGGGGAATAAACATGGTTCTCAATGCTTGATTTAAACATTGAGACAATTGTTGTCACAATGCGACGTTGGACCAACTATGACCATGGTTGGCCATGGGTGATTTTCATATTGAGACAATATTTGTCATAATGTGACATTTGATCATGGATGACATTGATCGACTATGGCTAATGCTAATCAACAATGGTTTCCCATGGTTGATTTTCATATTGAGTCAGTGTTTTTCATAATGTGAAACTAGACCATGCATTAGTATTAAACTCTAGGACTAATATTTAAACCCCAATATTTGGGGAAACTAAGGTGAAAAAATTAAGAACATAAGAGATCAACAAGGCCAAAGGATACCTATAAAAAAAAAAACAAATATAGTGAAGGCTAGGAATAAATATTTTAAATACAAATGAATGAGAAACTCACATGATTAATAAATAGATTAATAAATCTTAGGATTCAATATTTTAAATAAAAATCAATGGTAAAGTCACATGATTATTAATATTATAAACTGAGGGGAATAAACATGGTTTACCATGCTTGATTTAAACATTGAGACAATTTTTGTCACAATGCGACTTTGGACCAACTATGACCATGGTTGGCGACGTGTGATTTTCATATTGAGAAAATATTTGTCAGAATGTGACATTTGGTCATGGATGACATTGATCGACTATGGCTAACACTAATTAACAATGGTTTCCCATGGTTGATTTTCATATTGAGAGAGTGCTTTTCATAATGTGAAATTGGACAATGCATTAGTATTAAACTCTAGGACTAATATTTAAACCCCAATATTTGGATTTAATAAACTGAAGAGAATAATATTACGAACTGAAAGAATCCGAAAAATTAAGGAATCAATAAGGCCAAGGGATCAATATTAAAAACACAAGAGAGTCACAAAGCCTAAGAATAAATATTTAAAATTCAAAAACCTAAGAAATTAATAAACCATAAGAATCAATATTTTAAAATCAACTAATTAATAAACAGAAAGGATTATTAATATTATAAACCAAAAGAACTAATAAACCCAAGGGAAAAATATTAAAAACATAAGATATCAACAAGGCCAAGGGATACATATAAAAAACAAAAAAGATTAGTAAAGTCTAGGAATAAATATTTTAAATGCAAATGGATGAGAAACTCACATGATTAGTAAAGAGATTAATAAATCTTAGGAATCAAATTTTTAAATAAAAATCATTGATAAAGTGAAATGATTATTAATATTATAAACCGAGGGGAATAAACATGGTTTACCATGCTTGATTTAAACATTGAGACAATTGTTGTCACAATGCGATGTTGGACCAACTATGACCATGGTTGGCCATGAGTGATTTTCATATTGAGACAATATTTGTCAGAATGTGAAATTTGATCATGGATGAGATTGATCGACTATGGCTAATGCTAATTAACAAGAGGTTTCTAGGATGAGAGTGATGAGAATGGTTGACCAAGTATGACCATCGTTGACTAAGGTTAACCATGGTTGACTATGGCTAAGTAAACTTCTCTATCATTTAACATAGGTGAGAACGAGACTATGTTGGCAATGTTTGGCCATAGTTGATTAAAATGATTAGAATGTAAATATTATTAGTATTACTTATTCATATTAATATTAATAATATTTCTATTAACAATATTAATTTTAATATCATTAATACTATTAATTATATGCTTACAATGAATTTTTTTTTTTTTGCCTCAAATTTTTTTTTTTAAATAAAAGAGAATTATAATTACTTAAACCATTATTATACTTATTTAGATATTATTATATTTGTTTATATATTATTTTAGATATTATTTTAATTATAATTAGTTTAACCATTTAAACAATTATAACAATAATTAATTATTATAATTATTAATTATAATTAAGGCTCACCATGGATTATTATGGTTTAAGAGGGTTACCCATGGATGACTATGGCTAAGAAACATTGTGTATCATTGAGCATTGGTGAGAATAAGTAACACTGATTGAGTGTGTTGTAAATGTTTAACCATATTTAATTAAAATGATTAGCATGTAAATATTATTAATTATTAAAAATAATCTTAATAGTATTATATTAACATCATTAATGATAATATCATTAATACTTTTAGTCATATTGTTAGAGTGAATAAAAGTTTAAATTTATTTTTATTAATAATTATATTGTTAATTATTAAAAAATAAATATTATTATTATTTTTTTTAACAATATTAATATTCTTAATAATATTAATATTATAATGTAGATAGTATTATCTTAATAATACTAATTATCAAAAATTTAAAAACTTTATTAAGATTGCTAATATTACAAATATTATTTTTTAAACATTATTAATATTGTATTTAATGGTATTATTAGTAATATTTCTTTTAATATTAATTCAATTCTTATTTTAATAATAATAATAATAATAATAATAATAATAATTTTAATATTATTTTTAAATATAATATAAACTTTATTATAAACTCAATATTCTACGAATATAAACATTAGACTTAATTTAAATTTTAATCTTAGCTCTATAACTTATTGTTTTGAATATATGTCATTATTATATTAATGAAATTTTAATATTATAATATAAAAAATAGCCATGAAAATGTAAATATTAGAATGTAAGTATTATTAATTATTATTACTAATCTTAATAGTATTTATATTAACAACATTAATGATAATATCATTGATACTTTTAATCATATTGTTAAAGTGAGTAGAAGTTTTACTTTTATTTTTATTTTTATCAATAATTATATTTTTAATTATTAAAAAAAAAATTATTATTCCTATTTATTAATATTAATATTATATTTTTAAACAATCTTAATATAATTAATCATATTAATATTATAATGTCAATATTATTATCTTAATAATATTGAAGGTTAACAATTTAAAAAACAATTAATATTACAAATATTATTCTTTAAAAATTATTAATATTAATAGTATTTCTATTAACAATATTAATTTTAACATCATTAATACTATTAATGATATGGTTAAAATGATTTTTTTTTTTTTAATTTCAATTTTATTAAAAAGACTTTACAACTCTCAAATTCTTTTTTAATTTAAAGAAAAGATAATTATAATTACTTAAACAATTATTATATTTATTTAGATATTATTTTAGTTATAATTAGTTTAACAATCTAAACAATTATAACTATAATTAATTATTATAATTATTAATTATAATAAAAGTTCACCATGGCTTACTATGGTTTAAGAGGGTTAACTATGGATTAATATGGCTAAGCAAGGTTGTGTCCCATTGGACATTGGTGAGAATGAGTGATTGAGTGTGTTGGAAATGTTTAACCATATTTAATTAAAATGATTAGAATGTAAATATTATTAATTATTAAAATTAATCTTAATAGTATTCATATTAACAACATTAATGACAATATCATTAATACTTTTAATCATATTATTAGAGTGAATAAAATTTTAATTTTTTTTAATTAATAATTATATTGTTAATTATTAAAAAGTAAATATTCTTATTCTTATTTATCAATATTAATGTTATTATTAATTTTTTTTAACAATTTAATATGCTTAATAATATTAATATTATAACGTAGATGTTTTTATGTTAATAATACTAAATATTAAAAAATTTAAAATTTAAAATTTTATTAAATGTTTTGAAATTTAAAATTTAAATTACAAATCTTTCGAGGAGAAAAATAACTGAACACTTCTTAATGTAGGTTAGAAATCTGTTCTTTAGTTCTAGCTTTCAAGCATCCCCATGTCTAACCAATGTATGATCTCTTTAAATTCAACATGGGGTCAAACCTATCTTTGGCTGATGTGCTTTAAGGTTTGGTGGGGCTTAAAAGGTCTTAATGTTCCTTTTTTTTCTACATCATAAAGAGAAGGAAAATTATATATTGGCTGTAAATTTATTATTTACCAGTTTGGAGTAAAATAAAACAAGAAATTGGTCTGATACCTAAGCTTCCATTCAAATTCAAATTAACGTAATGAATCACAAAGGAACCAATTTATTAGACATCTCGACAATTAAACCCTTCCAGGGTAGAAATAAAGTCATAGAAATTAAGTTACAACTAAAGTAAAAGATATTGTGAGATACATATATAACCAATGTGCAAAACTATTCCACGAACTTATTCGAATGGAAAATAATTACTGTAAGAAAAATGAAAACACAGGATTTAGTGCTAATGTACAAGAATAGTGCTAATATATATAACATCAGTGCTATTCAAATGAAAACCCCGAAGGACACTTTTCATTGAGCGAGTGAAATTAAACAACGATTTTTTCTTATACAAAAAAAAGAGATTAAACCTAACGCGAGACCTGATAGGGTATTACATAGTGACATTGACAACTAGAAATAATTTCAAAACCCCTTCCAGGAAAACAACTTTGTGGTGGACAAAGGTTTTTTTTTATAGAAAAAAAAGGGAAGATTCCTTTTACCCTAAACCATGACCAGAAGTGGAACCCTTGGTTAGGGAAAATATCTTATTATGCATTAACAGAAATGGAAATTGGTGTCTGAGTACTTGTTAAGAAAAACATGAGACGGTTCAGACCATCAGTACCGTTATAATAGTTTTAGTCAAATTGGTACAAAGAACCCTAGGTGGAAGGTAAAACTTACCGGGTCCTCGTTTGAACAACCTTGGTAAAAGTTGACATAGCTGGTTGAATCCCTTCACAAGTTTAAATTCCCAGAGATAGTAGAAACTCTTGCAAGAAAACAATAACCCGGGTGAACTGTAAATACCAAGAAAAGAAAAGAACATAATACTCGAAAAGCAAGAAATAGGAATTCAAAATCGAAACAGATATTTACCTATGCATAGAAATGTAAACATCCTCATGTAGGGGCATCATTACTGCCATCACCGAGAAAAGGTAGTAACTCTAGAAAGGAAAACCTATAACACATTATTCACGTGGAGACTTAGGGTTACCATAATAAAACCATGAATTTTCGCAAAGAAAAGAAACAATGATTTCAGTAGTGGTATACCATACCTCATCAAGTTGGAAACAATGAGAGATGTTGTAGAAGCACTTTCATGAAAAATCGGGTTGCAGAGGCAAGTTCTATCGGGGGTAACTGCACAATGCGAGTGGAGCGGTAGGATAGGGGTAGGCACCATTACCCTAACCTCCCCCCAAACATCCTCATCCATATTCAAACCTTGCCATTTCATATTAAAACCTCCAGAAGTAGGTGGGTTTATCTCCATCCCTTGCACCACATCTTCTTTCCATTTCATATTCCAGGCTCAATACATTACACATTCCCACTATGCTTATCCATTCCTCCACCATTATTCAATCTCAAGCCACCAACTCATTGAAGCCGTGGAATGGTTGCCTCCTTGCCTTGGTCTCTTCAAGCTTCACTAGAGCATTAGAGAAAAAACGTTAGAGAATTAGAGAGGCTTCAAGAGAGCGTTAGAGAATTTAAACCATCACGCACACGTTTGATTTAATCTTGAACGGTGGAAATTAATAAATGGTATAGTAAATTTTTAATCAAGATTTGTAAATTTTTAATTTAAGTATGGTTTAATCATATGATTTAGATATGCAAGTAAGTTAGTGGTGTAGATTTGATCCATTGATTTATTGGTGAAGACCAGAATATACTGGCATCTCTAAATTTACACCATCTGATCAGTCTGATTAATTAAAAAATGATTAAATCATGCAATTCCAATAGTGGGGTTACGCCTATCGGCATAAATATTTTAAAATATATAGGTAAATAGTTTGTATGTTTTTATTTTTTTCCATTTGCAGTAATTTTAATCATGGACTTGGGATTTCCTGTCACTAATGTGTCTGATTGTGTGTGCATGATGGGATTTGCGACAAATTACTCTCAAGACCCAACTGCTGAGTATAAGAAATGAATTTCAATTAAATGATGTGAAAGCTGCATTTTCCCTGAATATGCTACTGTACTTTTACTGAGGATAGTATAATGAAAATTTGTTTCCTTTGCCTTGGGAAGAAAGTTTGATGTAGATATCATTAAATGTGATAGATATAATTAAATAGCTTGCATTGTAATGATTATGATTTTCATGAATGGCAGTGCCATTGTTCTACAAGGGCTACTATCATCTATTCTACCAATATAATCCCAAGTCGACTGTGTGGGGACTTATCATATGGGGGCATGCAGTTTCAAGAGATTTGGTAAATTGGCTACACTTGGCTGGTGCAACTATATACCCTAATGAATGGTACCATTCCAATGGAGCCTCGTCTGGATCTACCAATTTCCTACACAAAGGGAAGTTCAAGCCATGGCTGTTCCCAAGAACCCATCAGATCCTTTTTTGCGGGAGTGGAAGAAGATCCCACATAATCCCATCATGCGACCTATTAGCATCAACGCCAGTTCCTTTAGATATCCAACGACGACATGGTTGGGATCAGACCGAATATGGCGAGTCCTGATTGGTGGCAAAAGGGACAAGAATAAAGTGGGAATGACATTGTTGTACATAAGAAAATATTTCGTTCAATGCATGAAATCCAAACATCTGCTGCACTCAGCCATGCATACTACAATGTGGGAGTGCCCCGAATTCTACCCAGTGTCCCTCTATGGTAGCCATGGCCTTGACATCTCAACCAGTACGGGTCCCTATGTGAAGCACGTTCTCAAGAATAGTTTTGGATGATAACAGAGTGGAATACTATACAGTGGGGAATTACTTGCCTCAATTGGACAGATATGTCCTCGACAATGGATCTGTGGAGGGCCCCAATGGTCTTAGGTATGACTACAGTAAATTTTATGTGTCCAAGAAATTTTTTGACGATAACAAGTTCTGTAGGATTCTTTGGCATTGGATCAACGAATCCGACAGTGTGGGGGATGATCTCAATAAAAGATGGGCTTCCCTTTAGGTATCTATATTATATTATCCTTCTAATTACTTTCTTTCTTTGCGCCTCATTTTATCATTCTTACCTACTCCCTTTCTTTCTTTCTTTCTTTCTGGTTGGTGCATGATCATAATATTAATACCAGGTGCTGCTATTTGAATATCATTTGCAGGCGATTCCTAGGGTTGTGCGGCTTGACCCTCTTACCAGGAGAAGCCTCGCTAAGTGGCCAGCGTCAGACCTTGAATCTTTTCACGAGAATAATGTAAGGAAGCACCACATTATTTTGGAAAGAAAATCGGTAATGGAGGTGGAGGGATTCAACTCAGGAGCTATGCAGGTAAGTAATTAGATATTCTTAAGATTATATATATTTGTGTGTCTCATTGCATTGCAGAATGAGATGAATATATAAGTAAATAATTATATGTATGTGCTATTGCATTTCAGGTGGACGTGTACGTAAAGTTTAAGTTGGGAGCTGATGATCATACAGAAACAATGCAGGAGGAGTTGGAGGGAATGAAAGATCAAAGCTTGTGCAGGTAGAACAATAATACGAGTGGATTCGGGTTACGAATGGACTCAGGATGATGGTATTTGCATCCAATGATATCAAAGAGAGGAGAGTTGTCTTCTTCAAGATTCTCAATGGCAGACCTAATGGTAATGCCCACACAAATGTGGCCTTGTGCGTGGATCAGAGCAAGTGCATGAGGCCTATATTTATTACTATACAATTTATTGATCATAAATTTACTCATCAGACCTATATTTATTACAATCAAATTTATTATTTATTGTGCGTGGATCAGAGTAGAACAGGTGCATCAGACCTATATTTATTACTATCAAATTTATTAATCATAAATTTACTCATCAAGCCTATATTTAATATCAAATTTCACTTAATTGTAATGGTAATTTGAATGAAAATATGTGTTGAGATTGTTGGAATTTCTAAATGATTCCAAACACATAGAGAGAACAAAATCTCTCCTTCTAACACACATAAATCATTAAAAAAAAATTGCTAAACATAGATGTTTTAAAACAAACTATTTCATTGAACTAAAATTCTATTACGAAAACAAATTCTTCCAATGCACAGGTATTACACAATGGAAACTGATTCACACGCAGTGTTCTTCAAATTTCCTCTCTATAACATGAAAAACGCACATACACAGTGCTCTACACTATTTTTACCTTCGGGCTCTCTTTAAAACATTACACACAGTCATCTATATCTTTTTGCCTTTGGGCCTTCTTTTATATATGTGAAATATTTAAAAAAAAATTAAAACTATTGAATAATATATATTATAAACTTGAAAATTTTATAATATATATATTTTAACCATATATGTATATATCTAAAGTCAAAAAGGACTTTCACTGCGTCGTTAAAGAAAACATAAGAAAAAATTGTTATAACAAGGTTTTAAAACCTTATTTCATTTGCCACATAATTTTTTTTAAACCAAAGTCTTTAACCTTCGTCCCAGACTTCAAAACAGGAATTAAATTCCTTTGAAATAAATTATCACATACCAAATCCTTGTGATGACATAGGGCTCCAATTCCGCGCGATCGCTCTCCCATTGGTCGGAGGTGGAGCCTGTCGGATCTCAAAACAAAACTAAACTCCATTGTATGAAATTATCGCGTACCAAATCGATCTTGTGACGTCACCTTCAGAACTGCATGATATGAATTCTATTGGCTTTTGGTGTTGTGATGGCATGTGGGGCCTCCATGAACTCAACGTGGTCTCATTTGAATTAAGTCAAAACAAAAAAATGGCGTGAAAAAGGACTGTGGGTGGTGAGAGAAAATGGTTGGTGGGAGGTTTTAAAGCGCAAGGATAATGTTTAAATGGTGGCTGCAAAAAAAATTCATGAAACAGAGGATTGCATGGTCAACCACGAATTTTCCATGCAACACAGGCTATGGCCATTCAATCAAGAACTTAAAATTTGTAGGGTTTAAAGCTTCATGGTGGCGTGCAAGTAAGAACAAGAAACACTGCTGCAATCTTCCCAAAATTCTCATTAAAAACTTTTGTCCTTCTACTGTGTTGTTGCAGTCAAATTTAAAAAAAATCAACACTCCCCCTTAAGTTCAACTTCTTGGTTTTCTTCCATACCCAGACACTTTCTCAAATAATTAAAAATGTTCTTCCCCAATGGTTTTTTCAAAATGTCTGCAAAATTATCCTCTATTCTGCAATGCTTCAAAAAAATTTCACCATTGTTCACTAGCTCCCTGATGTAGTGATACTTGGCATCGATGTGTTTCGTTCTCTTATGAAACACTGAATTATTTGACAATGCTATTGCTGAGCTATTATCACAATAAATTGTTGTGCCTTTTACCTGTTCATGACACAAAATCCTCAACATTCTTCTCATCCAAACTTCTTGACATGTTGCTTCTGTAGCTACCACATACTCTGCCTCCACTGTTGATAAAGCCACAATTGGTTGTTTCTTAGAAGCCCATGAAATGGCTCCTGAACCTATATGAAAAACATAACCAGAGGCACTTTTCTGGTCATCTATACTTCTAGCCCAATCACTGCCAGTATATTCAATCAATTCAGAATTTTCTGAAGTGGTATATAAAATTCCATACCTCTTTGTTCCTTTCACATACCTCAGAATTATTTTTGTTGCTTGCCAATGTGTCTCCTTTGGCCTTTCCATAAATATGGAAATTAAACTCACAACATGCATAATATCTGGATTAGTTGTAGTCAAATACATGAGGTTGATAACTATGCTCTTATACAAAATTGGATCAAAATCCTTGCTGTTGTCCTCTTTTCTTAACTTCAATCCCATCACTGTAGGAGTAATTTCTTCCTTGCAATCCTTCATATTAAATATTTCAAGACTTCATTTACATATTTGGCTTGAGAGATAAAAATATTATTTTCATTTTGATCTACTTCTATTCCTAAGAAGTATTTCAGAAATCCCATATTAGTCATCTCAAATTCATCCTTCATGACTGATTTAAAATTATCAATGAGGTAATAATCATTACCTGTGAATATAACATCATCAACATATAAAACAACAGTCAGCATCTTACCATCTTTCTCCTTGATGTAGAATGTGGGTTCTCCCTTACATTTCTCAAACCCATTTTCCAGTAGATAGGCATCTATCCTACTGTACCATGCTCTTGGTGCTTGTTTCAATCCATAAAGATCTTTCTTCAATCTACAAACTTTGTGCTCTTGGCCTGCTTTATCATAGCCCAGAGGTTGTTCAACATAAACCTCTTCCATTAGTACTCCATTTAGGAATGTTGATTTCACATCCATTTGGTAAAATTTTCACTTGTGTTGTGGTGCTATGGACAACACTGCTCTTACTGTTTCAATTCTTGCAACCGGTGCAAAAGTTTCCTCACAATATCTTCCTTGTTGCTACTTGTAGCCTTTGAAAACAAGTCTGGCCTTGTGCTTTTCAATCTTACCTTCAACATTGCTTTTGGTTTTATAAACCCATTTCACTCCAATGACTTCCTTGCCTTTTGGGAGATAAACCAATTCCCATGTCTTATTTTTCTCTATGGCATTCATTTCTTCATCCATAGCATCTATCCATTTATTATCTTTCACTGCTTCTTCAAAATTAATAGGATAATATACATGACAATACAATGCAAATAAAGAGTTCATACCTTCATTTGCTACCTCTTGCTCATAAATATCATTCATATTTCTGAATCTGGTTCCTCTTTCACTTGCTGAACTTGTGCTTGTAGAAGCACTTAAATATACTCCTTGTGATGTGCTTGGAGAAGCACTGTTATCACTTCTCAAGGGTTTTCTCATACCTACTTGTGGTGTCCCTTGTTGTCCTTGTGTTGGTGGAGGTGGTTTTGCTTATGAGGGATGTATTTCAACCATCTCTTTATCATTCTCATCATGGGACAAAGAGCTTTAAACATTCATTGTTTTCTCAATGCTTCCATCCCAAGCTTCTTCCCCAATAAATTGTACATCTCTACTTATAAAAAACTTCTTGGTGGATGGGTTATACAACATGTATGCTTTGGATTCTTCACTGTATCCAATGAATATGCACTTCTCTCCCTTACTGTCCAACTTCTTCCTTAGCTGATCCAGAATCTGTGCATAAGCCACACAACCAAAAAATATCATGTGGGTGACAACTTGTTTTATGCCACTCCATGCTCCTTCCGAAACTCTTTTCATTATAGCTTTGGTTGGGCATCTATTCAAGATGTATGCTGCACAATGTATAGCTTTAGCCCAATAATCATTTGGAAAATGTTTTACCTTCAACATACTTCTTACCATGTCCATGATGGTTCTATTTTTCCTTTCAGCAACTCCATTTTTCTGTGGTGTATACCTTGCTGTAAATTTCTTGTGTATGCCATTTTCTCTGCAAAAACGCAAAAATTATTTTGAGATATACTCACCTCCTCTATCAGTCCTTAAAATTTTAATACGCAACGCACTTTGTTTCTCTACAAGATCCTTAAAGTGGCAGAATTTCTCAAACACTTCACTTTGATATTTCAAGAAATAAACCCATGTTTTTCTAGTGTAATCATCAATAAAAGTGAGCATATAGTTACTGCTTGCTAATGATGGTGTTTGCATTGGCCGACACAAATCTGAATGGAAAATTTCTAAGGGTGACTTTGCCCTTACGCTCTTTGCTGATGGAAAGATTTCTCTGTGTTGTTTTCCCAAGATGTAGCCTTCACATAGGCTGTTCGGTTTCTCAGTCAATGGCAATCTCTTTACCATTCCTTTCATGTGCAAAAAATTCAGACCTCCAAATTTGATATGTCCAAATATGAAGTGCCATAACCAATTCTCATCCTTTGCTTCTCTTTGGAATGTCACTTGTGTCACTGCTGCCATTTCAACTGCTTTCTTCAAATATGCTCTCATCTTGAAAGGGAACATTTTGTTCCTTGTCATATTCACTTGTGCAATGCATTGTTTTCTTGGTGGTTTATCCATGATGGTGCATACATCATCTTCAAAGAAAAAATTGTACCCCTTTTGAATGAGCTGTCCAATGCTCATGAGGTTACACTTCATAACAAAAACATAGTAAACATATGATATGGAACTTCCTTCTCCTTTATTTGTCAAAACACTTACTCTGCCTTTTCCCATGATAGAGACCTTATTGTCTGTTGCCAATGTTACTTGATACTTTACATTTTCATCTAACATGGAAAACATGGAAATGTTTCCAGTCATATGGTTGCTACATCCTCAATCTAGAAACCATATATCTTCATTATTTTCTTCATCCATATTACATGCTAAAAAAAACTTCTCTTGACTGATATTTTCCTTAGTAAAATTAGCACTGGGTCTATTACCCATGTCACTATATTTCTTTCTACATTAATTGGCATAATGGCCACACTTTTTACACTAATGACATTGGACTTGGGATTTATCATTCCTTTGTCCATGTGCTTGAATTTTTCATCCTTGTTAGCTACTGCCTTGGCCTTGGTTCTGATTTTCATTGATGCCCCTTCCATTTGTATTTTTAGGGCTACTTCTTCCTCCTCTGTTTTGGCTTCTGCCTCTTCCTTTTCCTCTATAGTTTCCTTTGCCTTGACCTCTTCCTGTTCCAAAGGAAATTTGGGTCTTCAAGGCCTGCTCCAAATATGAGTTTGTTGTTCTTCCCAATATTTTTTCACGAGTCATCAATGATGCATGAAGCTCATCAATAGTAAACTTTGAGAGATCCTTTGTCTCTTCAATGGTTGTGATTATCACATCAAACCTTGAGGGTAAGCTCCTCAATACTTTCTCCACTATCTTTCTTTCTTCAAGTGTTTCTCCATGAGACCTTATCTGGGTAACCAACCCAAACACATGTGTGAAGAATGAGTCTATGTTATCATAATATTTCATACAGAGAGTTTCAAAGTCTCTCCTAAGAAATTGTAGCTTTTTTGTCTTCACCTTCTCCATACCTTGATAGGTAGTCTAGAGGGTATCCCATGCAACCTTGGACCTTTTAGCTATTGCTATCCTTTGAAAAAAAAATTCATGCACTACTTGATAGAGATAAAATAGGGCTTTTGATTCCTTCTTCCTATTTCTCTTCAGTAAATCCTTCTCTACCTATGTTACGACATTAAAAGCATTTTCATCTGTTGGTTCTTCAAAACCATATTCAACAAGTTCCCATACATATTGAGAGGAAAATAGGGCTCTCATGGTGATTTCCCAATAGTCATAGTTCTTCCCATTGAACTGTGGGAGTTGAGTATTTCCAATACTCGTGCTTGTGCTGGTTCCTGCCATGGCTAGCTTCACTGAACTATGCTTTTAAAGCTTGACTGTGTTTTTTGTTTTTTTTAAACAAATTGTCTCTCTGCTTAAAATACAAACTCTGTCTTTAAAGATACTTCTCTGGACTGCACTTCTTTTACAACAAAACAAAACTCTGTTTTTGAGAAATACCTTGCTTTTGTTGAGCCTTCACTCTGCTGGTCAAAAGCTGCAACAAGCTTCTTCCTTCAGCTTCTTTGACAGCTTCAAAGAGCCTGGACTAGCTCTGATACCATGTTGGAATTTATGAATGATTCCAAACACACACAGTGAACAAAATCTATCCTTCTAACATAGAGAAGTCATTAAAAACAAAATTTGTTGGACAGAGATGCTTTAAAACAAACTATTTCATTGAACTAAAATTATATTACAAGAACAAATTCTTCCACCGTAGAGGGATTACACAATGGAAATTGCTTGACACGCAGTGTTCTTCAAATTTCCTCTCTGTCACATGAAAAATGCACATACACAGTGCTCTACACTATTTTTTCCTTCGAGCTCTGTTTAAAACATTACACACAATCATCTATATTTTTTTTCCTTCGGGCCTTCTTTTATATATATGACACATTTAAAAAAAATTAAAACTATTGAAAAATATATATTATAAACTTGAAAAGTTTATAATATATATATGTTAACCATATATGTATATATCTAAAGTCAAGAAGGACTTTTAATGTGGCATTAAAGAAAACATAAGAAAAAAATGTTATAACAAGGTTCTAAAACCTTATTTCATCTGTCACATAATTTTTTTTAAACCAAAGTCTTTAACCTCCATTGCAGACTTCAAAATAGGAATTAAATTCCTTTGAAATAAATTATCGCATACCAAATCCATTTGATGATGTTCGGCTCCAATTCCGCGCGTTCGCTCTCCCATTGGTCGGAGGTGGAGCCTACTGGATCTCAAAACTAAACTAAACTCCATTGTATGAAATTATCATGTACCAAATCAGTCTTGTGACATCACCGTCAAAACTGCGCAATATGAATTTTATTGGCTATTGGTGTTGTGATGGAAGGTGGGCCTTCCGTGAACTCGATGTGGCCTCATTTGAATTAAGTCAAAACAAAAAACTGGCGCAAAAAAGGAGTGTGGTTGGTGAGAGAAAATGGTTGGTGGGAGGTTTTAAAGTGCGAGGAAAATTTCTAAATGGTGGCTGCAAAAAAAAATTCATGAACCAGAGGATTGCGTGGTCAACCACAGCTTGTCCATGCAACATAGGCTACGGCCATTAACTCAAGAACTTAAAATTTGCAAGGTTTAAAGCTTCATGGTGGTGTGCAGGTAAGCACAAGAAATGCTGCTGCAATCTTGCAAAAATTCTCATTAAAAACTTCTGTCCTTCTACTACTCTGCTACAGTTGAATTAAAAAAAATTCAATAGAGGTCAGGTCCACGCTGAAAATGGATGTGGATAAGATGAGTTATGGAGGATTTTTGACTGTGTAGCTACACCAACAGTCGCTATCGGTTAGAGTATTGGTAGGAATTGTGTAGCCAATCAATCAAATTTAATGTTATCATGAATGGAATTGAACTAGATGGATTGAAGGTATTAATATTCATGTATGTGTGCGTAGGTTTATCACTCAATCGGGGAGAGTTTTGTAGAGGGAGGGAGAACATGCATTACGTCAAGGAGTTATCCCACGGTGGCGGTTAATGAGAAAGCTCATCTCTTCGTCTTTAATTATAACAAATCAGCCATCCTCCTCCATCGAATCTCAACTTGGCATATGAAAACTTCCACCCAAGTATACCAATCCAAGTGAAGTGAATGAAAACTGCTACCCAATTATACCAATCCAAGTGAAGTGAATTAGTGAATTGTGATGTGGTTTTTTCTCTATCAAGAGTGAGGTGAAATTCACCTTAATTAGTGTAACCACTTGGCCTTTAGTTATTATTGTGTGATCATAATTTTCTTAATTAGTGTAACCGCTTGGCCTTGGCTTATGATTGTGTGATCACAATTCTCTTATATTATTGAGTGAGTTCTGTTGCATGAGAATAGGAAAAAAAATAATAATGTTTTAGGGCAGTCAATGATAACCATCCGGGTGAATCATGATGTGGATGATTCTATCTCTATTTGGTGTTTCATGTGGATTATAATTGTGATTTATGGATTACAATTGTCAATTATGGGTCATAATTTTAATGTGATTGTAGAATTATAATTGTTTTTCCATTTTTTTATTTGGCAATAATGGCATATTTTTCCAATGAAAGATGTAACTAAAATGTTGTTATTTGTAGCCGAGTTATTCTTATTTAGAGTTTATGTTTTACAATTCCATTGATTTACTCTTATTATCTTTTGAACATTACAACATTTGGCCTTGCCTCCACCCAAGTAAAATAAAATGGATCTACAACACATAAGTTCTAACAAAATGGATACCTTTAGACGTCACTAACTCACAATTGGATAAACAAACAACTCTTTTAATGATGAATTTAGAACTAATTCATTATGTTCCATGACCTTTATAGGTTAGATGTTGAATTCAATACGTTTTCATCCTTTCCTCTCTACTGTCATGTAGCCAATCTTCGTCACAATTTTACATATGTTTTTCAAAAAAATTGCATCATTTTCTACTTCATGATCTAAAATTAATATGTATGCTAGTTGTAAGAAAATTAATGAAATACATGAGTATTTTCAAATTTTATGTCTTGAGGGTTGTCAATTTTATTTTCTCTTAGAGATTAGTGTATTATCTAAGAAGTTGAGTTGTTCTCTTACCCTTTGTTGAATCCATAACTGTAGGCTTACATAGTTGTGGGGAGGATTACCAAATACTTTAAAAATAATTTCCACTTTGGACATATTTCATCCAATGAGCTCCCATAAACCAAATTTATGGAAAAATTGGTTTTTATAAATATGATATCTAATATCACCTCAAAGGGTGTATCACATCTCAACATATATATATCATCAAAAGTATTCTTATTTTTTCTATCATCAAGGTTTATATAGGCCATGTTCAGTGGTCTAAGATATCTTCCAATGCCATCAAGATTTCAAATCATTATATAGCGTCCAACATCCCTACTTTCATCCACTAACATTATGAAGGCATAGTATACATATCCAACATCGTGTGCAATACCCCCTTAATGATTCTCAGGTATTTTCATTTGCAGGTTAAATATTCACTATGAATATCATGTCTAGCGATTTTAGGCCTCACTCATGGTTTTCAAATTGAATAATACCACATGAAAATGTTCATTTTCCCATGTCGTGATTTGGGATCTTGTTTATGGCCTTCAATTTCGAGAATCCTAGAGAGTTCATGTATCCTAGTTCTAAGCATGCTTCATTGTGCCTCAACCTCAAAGGGTTGACTTAGGGACTATATACTATGAGTGACATTTGTATATGAGGAGGAGTTCATGACCATCAAGGATGTAATTTTTTTTTCAAACATAGTACATATTTTCTACAACATATATGCATTATTTGTATATAAAAAAATTCATTGTATTCTCATTCAAACCCTTTTCTTTTCACCCAAAGAAAAAATAATTCTAAATTTGCATGAAAAATATTGCTTTGTCACTCTATTTATATTTCAGTATGGATGTTTCTCTATTTAGGTTTGATATTTCAATGTTGAAATTATGACTTATTAGTCACAATTTTAATGTGATCATGCAATAATGATATAGTGGTGTCATGCTAGTCTTATATTTTACAATAACGACATAGTGATTGTGCCGGTCTTATATCAACCCAATTACGAATATATATGGTGTGAAATACCTCCTAACAAATATATTATCCGCAGTGAGAGGTGTAAGATCCAAAAAAGTGTTCATTTTTCATGGTTTGAAGCCTCATTTATGACCCTCAAACTTGAGTAGAACCTTTCAAGTTTCGGGGTCCTCAATTTTAGTGTCCCTCAACAATTTTTATTCTTCATGGTGTGTAATACTGCTTGAAAATTTTCATTTTAGGATGTGGTGATTTGAGATTTTGTTGATGGCCTTTGAGTTAGATAATCCTAGCGAGTTTATGGATGTTTGATTGTGCTTGAGCCTCAAAGGGTCGATCTAGGAACTATATACTATGAGTGTCATTTGTGTATGAGCTGGATTCCATGACCATCAAGGTTGTGAGTTTTTTTGTCAATCATAATGCATATTTTTGAGAACAGATATATGCATTATTTGTATATAAAAATTCATTGACTTTGCCCATTCAAACCCATTTATTTTCACTCCAAGACAAAATAATTATACATTTTCATGCAAGATATCATTTTTTTACTCTATTTATATTTGGATGGGGATGTCGATGTTTCTCTATTTATATATGGTGTTTCCATGTCGAAATTATGACTTATGAATCACAATTTTAATGTGACTCTGAAATAATGATATGGTGTGGTCATGTTGCTCTTATATTTTGCAATAATTACATCATTCTCTACATTTAGACAATGTGAGACATTATTTTATTAAAACCTTAATATTATTCTATTATAATATTATATAACAATGAGTCCATAGGTCTTGGATAGACAGTGATTGGGTGTGTTATTAAGACACTCCTAGATGTCAAGTCACGAGTTCAATTCCTTTCCCTATTCCAGAGTTATTATTGGATATGTAACCTCACCAATGTCAAACTTATTGGATATATATATATCTCAATTTGAAAAATACTTTAATATAAATACCATAAGTGATATATAATAAAAACATAAATGCTGGTAAAGTGGTTTTTCATATAAACATTTCATTTATTAAGTAAATATATATAAGTATAAATATTACTGTGTTTTTTTATTTATAAAAAAATTATACAAATGATATATGTAACTGTGTTTTTTTAGGAGTCTTCCAAATATGTTTTTTTTTAATATTTAGATAAAGATAAAATTTTGAAATATAATAATAACTTTTGTTTTGAGTAGATATTTAGTAATATTATTGATTAGATATAGGAATATTTTTTTATCTTTTTTTTTCAAATGGGATTAATATACAATCATTTGTACATTCTATGGCATGTTAATTACTTTCTAATGTTGAAAATCGTGAAACCTTGGAGTAATAAAAATAGTGTCTCACAACTAATTTTGTTTTGCAAATTTTTAAAGTTGTGTGTGCATATAACACATGAGGGTTATACCATATTGAATGATGCTATTTTACTACGATGTTGTGTGCATAAGCAATAATTCAGAGACATAGTTTACAAATTTTTATTTTATTAAGGTCACTTTGGCATAAATTTTTTGCTGGAAATGGTTAATCCCAAAACTCACCATGCATCATTGTATTTAGAAATTGTAA
This sequence comes from Pinus albicaulis, assembly GCA_034641835.2. NCBI lineage: Eukaryota > Viridiplantae > Streptophyta > Pinopsida > Pinales > Pinaceae > Pinus > Pinus albicaulis. The sequence continues at coordinate 980,439,558 of CM076571.1, read as the reverse complement.
TATGTTTAAGTAGGAAATTAGGAGAAAAATTGAAAAAGAATTATATATCTAAAAAAAATGGTTATACTTAGAATAAGTAGGATCTATTTTACCATTTTTTTAATTTAATTTAATTTATTTATTTATTTTTCATTTTTGTAAAATGTTTATTTTGATACGCATAGAAAAAAATATTATCAAATTAGGCACATTGGAATAAATATGCATTTTTTAATGTATACACATATGGATAATTACAAAGAAACTTTAAGTCATCTATACAAAATTTTCCATCCACGGAAACTCCTTTCAAACTTGTATCTAGGCAGATTGCCTATTTAAACGAAGTAGTACATAAGGGCTATGTGTTGTAGATTGGGAACTAGCCCTTAAGCCCAAAAAGCATTATTAAACTCCTTATGTCCTTGATTTCATCTCCTCATAAATGTTATGCTCCTAAGATTAGTTTATTGTGTGAGTTTCTCCTTACAATGATCAAATTCGTAGTTAGATATTGAATCTTCCCTACATATTTCATGTGTCGTGGTTTTAATTAATATTGAGAGGTATATTTAAGGATCCAAATTCCTTTATTTCATCCTCCCACTAGTATGAAGGCCTTGTTACTATTTATGGTGTGAAATACCTCTCATTATTTCATAGTTATTTTTAGTCGAAGCCTAAAGATCTCATACATTGGTCATGCATGGTGGTTTGTGGAATTTTCCATGAACATCAAGACCATGAATCCTCATTCAAGGATTCATGAGTGGGAAAAAATATGAAATGTTAATAAAAAATCCAAATTAAGGGAGGAAGATAGCCTAGTTCGAGACGACTTTTCAGCTCTAGACATTGGTGAGCTACATGAAGTACAAGGCTACCATGCCCCCTGGAGAGGCTTGAACATTTGTGGACATCAAGAAGGCACTATGATGCAGGGGCATTAGACACTAGCCAACAATGTAGGAGGTTTTGTCCACATGTTGTGGCTAGGAGGGTTCGAAATCATTTGAATTTGTAGCAGCAAGGTGTCAGTACCTCAGCTGCCTGTTGCATTTAGATTAGTTAGAGTCAATAGAAGTTGAATAGTTTAGTTTAGTCCATATGTCAAGTTCAGTTACTCGAATAATGTAATTAAGTTTTGTTAGAAGATAAATGGTCCTCACTGAGGAACATAAGAGACACCTTGTAATGCATATAAATTGTATCCCTCGGATGTATTGAGGGGAGGAGATTTCTGCAGTGAACTTGTGTGTTAAGAAATTGCTTTTGATTGAATAAATTTTAGTGTTTTTTGATTATCAAATTGTCTTGAATTGATATTTGTGAGGGAATTTGTTTAGTTGTGAGGCGATTGAACACCGGTCTATGTGTAATTGTTGAATAGAGTTGTTGTATAATCTCCGCATCTCTCTGTCCATTGTTTTCTCTTGAATTGTCCGAACAATTGTAATTCCCATTCGTAGCAGAGGTTTGTGTATGGTTGTGGTCGTTGAGCTCTGTCCCGAGGTAGTGAAAACCCCACTTACACAAAAATAGACTGTTTCGTTGAAGATCCTAAACTAAGGTTAGACCCGAGTCAGTGAACAGGAGAGCATAGAAAGGAAGGCGTTAACCCCACTGTAAATCATTTTTCAAAGGCTGGAAGTGGTTTTTATCACACCTCCCTTGCGGGACGAGCGATATTCGAGAATTTGGAGCGATCCCATAGACTGGCTGACACGTGGCATAAGGCGGGCTTCCAAAACTTCCCTCATTGCGTGTTAACTATCGATTGAGGAGGCAGCATGATATCTGCGTATGCCGTCCGATCTGGAGGCTGGCTATTAAATGGTGATCGCACCTGGACTTGCCCAGAGGTTAATCTAAGGTAAGGCGTGGGTATTTAATTCAACCTTCAATTGTGTATGGTGGGCCCGAGGTCTAAAGTTGTTTATTTATAATGCGTCGGGGCATCAATATTATATTCTGAAGGGTGATAACCTTAGTTCAAAGGTTTGGTGGTAGAATTAAAGTTCAGAGATATATATTTAAATTTCCCAAGCTTGCTTGCAGTATTTATTTGTCAATTTCTATGAAATTGATAAATAAAATTACAAAAGAGTTGAGGACGACTGCGTGGAGATGAACTAAGTTAATCCGAGGGAAAATGTTGTCAGAGCTACTGTAGAGAGACCAGCTCTCCTTGAGGGGCCCAAATTCAGATTTATTGCTGTCAATTTTGGTATCAAAGCGTGTTTTTGAGTTGTTTTTGCAGAGAATTAACATGGCAATCCAAGTTGGTAGAGGTGTTGGCAGAAGGAGACCCGTTACCAATGCAGAAGTGTTGGAGACCTTGCAGAGGGTCCAAGCCAGAATGGATGCCATAGAGTGAAGACAGCCCAGAGATCCTGAAGACATCAGTGAACCTCAGATAGAAGAAGCTGGAAAAATTGCTGAGATTCCTCCTGACATGAGGCTCCTGAGAACTGTTCTGGGGTCTGCAGTTAAGCCCAATATTGAAGTGTCAAGTTTTGTAGGAGGACTGAATCTAGAGGAGCTGGTGGGCTGGATTAATGAAATGACTAAGTGCTTTGAATATGAAGAAATGAGCGAAGATAAAAAGGTCAAGTTTGCATCAACAAAGCTGAAGGGACATGCTGCACTTTGGTGGGATGGAGTGCAAGCAGAAATGAGGAGAGTTGGCAAGCAGCCTATCAAAAGCTGGACCAGAATGATGGCTAAGTTAAAAGGTAAATTCTTTCCTAGTGATTATCAGCTAACATTTTTTAGGCAAATGTAGAACTTGAGACAAAGGTTGCTGATATTAAAGGAATACATAGAAGAATTCTACAGAGTAAGCATAAGAGCTGGGAAATTTCAAGACACACCAGAGAATACTGCCAGATATGTGAATGGACTCAAGCTGGAGATCCAAGATGAGATTGGTCTTCTGTCTCCTAAGACAGTTGAAGAGGCCTATTAGATGGCCTTGAAAGCAGAAGAGAAACTCCTGAGGAAGCAGTCTGCCAAAGGGAGAGGTACTTTCCGCGGAAAGGGAAGTCAGGGTGGTAGAGAAAAGCCTACTACACCCAGAGAAGGAGCTAAGAGTAGCACACCTCAGAATGCATCTAGAGAGGGTGATGCAAGAGGCAGAAGGGGTTCTTATAGAGGGAGAGGAGGCAGAGGCAGAAGTAGAGAACTGAGGTGCTATAGATGTCAGCAAGTGGGACACAAGCACTATGAGTGCCCAGAGAATGTGGGTGCTGGTCCAAGAAATGTTGTTGTTGCCTAGGCTAGAGAAGAGGCAGCAATTGAAGAAGAAATTTTACCAAAAAGGGGAGAGTCTTTGGTGGTTAATAAGGTCCTATTGAAACAAACCAAAGAGGCCACTGAGCCTGCACAGAGGAAGACTTTGTTTAGGAGCATATGCAAAGTCCATGGTAAATATTGCCAGCTAGTCATTGAGAGTGGCAGCACACACAATCTAGTTTCCACTGAGGTGATTGAGAAGTTGAAGCTGTATACAAGGGAGCATCCGACTCCCTACAGGGTGTCCTGGCTGCATAAGGGGCACCAGCTGATTGTAAAAGAATAGTGTGAGATAGAGATGCAAATGGGAAACTACAAAGACAAAGTCCTGTGTGATGTGATGCCCATGGATGTGTGTCGCATACTGCTAGGTAGACCTTGGCAGTTTGACAGAGCAACAATGCATGATGGCTTGAAGAACACTTACAAGTTCTTCAAGGATGGGGTACATCACACATTGATACCCATAGAAGAAGGAGAGCCATCAAGAAGAGTGGTTGATCCAAAGACCTTGTTGTTGAGTGGGAAGGAATATCTACAGCAGATTGAAGAAGAAGAGGTAAGCTTTTCTTTAGTTTGTAAGCCTAAGGTAGTTCTTAATTCTACAAAGATTTCTGATTTTCCAATAGAAATCCAAGAGATGTTAGACAGTTATTGTGACATTGTTGTGGATGATTTACCTGATGAGCTGCCACCTGTGAGGAAGATCAGCCATCAGATAGATTTTATCCCTGGTTAAAATCTACCAAATAAGGCAGCCTACAGAATGAATCCCACAGAAAATGAGGAAATCAAGAGACAAGTACAGGAATTGGTGGACAAGGGGCTGATCAGAGAAAGTTTGAGTCCATGTGCAATACCAGCAGTATTGAACCCAAAGAAAGATGGAGGCTGGAGGATGTGTATTGATTCCAGAGCAATCAATAAGATAACAATCAAGTACAAATTCCCTTTGCCCAAAGTTGAGGATTTAATGGATTGTTTGAGTGGTGCTAAATATTTTTCAAAGATAGATTTAAAAAGTGGATATCATCATATTAGAATAAGAGAGGGTGATGAGTGGAAAACTGCCTTTAAAACAAATGAAGGACTGTATGAATGGATGGTAATGCCTTTTGGGTTGTCAAATGCACCTAGCACTTTCATGAGACTTGTGAATGAAGTATTGAAAGAATTCATTGGTAAATTTTTGATAGTGTATCTGGATGATATATTAGTTTTCAGCAAAACCAAGGAAGAACATTTAAGGCATCTTAATTATGTCTTGAAGAAGCTGCACCAAGAGAAAATGTTGATAAACTTAAAGAAATGCTCATTCAAGAAGGAAGATTTGGTGTATTTGGGCTTTGTTTTTTCTGCAGAAGGATTGAAGATGGACCCGGAAAAGGTTAAGGAAATTGTGGAGTGGCCTTCACCGAGAAATGTTTTTGAGGTAAGAGGTTTCCATGGACTTGCCAGTTTTTACAGGAAATTTATAAGAAACTTCAGTAAGATTAATGCACCCATCATTGAGACAATAAGAAAGACAAAACAACCATTTAAATGGACTGCTGAAGCTGAGAGAGGCTTTAAACTTTTTAAGCAAAAGATAACTGAAAAGCCTATGTTGATTTTGCCTGATTTTACTAAACCATTTCAAGTGAAGTGTGATGCCAGTGGAGAAGCCATTGGAGCTGTGCTGAGTCAGGATGATAGGCCTATAGCCTACTTCAGTGAAAATATTAATTACACCATAAGGAAGTATTCCTCTTATGAGAAGGAATTCTATGCAGTTGTTCAGGCCCTGAAAAAGTGAAGGCATTATTTGATGTCCAAAGAATTTATATTATACTCTGACAATCATGCTTTGCAGTACATTGTACAGCAACCCTAGTTGTATCATAAGCATTCCAAATGGGTTGATTATCTCCAAGGTTTTAACTTTGTTTTGAAACATATAAGTGGCCAAGCAAATAAAGTAGCTGATGCTTTGAGTAGGAGGCACATGCTTGTTCAAGACACCAATTTTGAAGTTGTAGGATTTGATTTTCTCAAAGAACTATATAAAAAAGATTCATATTTTAAGGAAGCATTTGAGGCATGTTGTAACCCTATTCTAACAGATAGAATCCAGTGGCTGGATTATTTCTTGCAAGACGACTTACTATTCAGAAGAAACCAACAGTGTGTACCAAAATGTTCAATGAGATAAAATTTGGTCAAAGAGAAGCATAATGGTGGACTTGCTGGACACTTTGGTACTAAAAAAACTTATGAGCAGCTGAGTCACTTCTATTATTGGTCCAAGATGAGAGAAGAAGTGGACAAGTTTGTGAAAAATTGCAAAATCTGCCAATATGCCAAAGGAAGGAGCCAAAATGCAGGATTGTACACTCCCTTGCCTATTCCAGACGAGCCTTGGGACATGGTGAGTATGGATTTTGTTCTAGAATTTCCAAAGACTGAGAGAGGGAATGATGCAGTCTTTGTTGTAGTGGAAATATTTTCCAAAATGGCACATTTTATTCCATGTTATAAAACTAGTGATGCCACCCATGTTGCTAACTTGTTTTTTAAAGAAGTTGTTAGGTTGCATGGGTTTCCCAAAAGTATTGTTTCAGACAGAGACACCAGTTTTGTGCACCATTTTTGGAGAACACTGTGGAAGAAACTCGGTATCAAACTGAGTTTCAGCTCAGCTTATCATCCTTAGACTGGTGGACAAACTAAGGTAGTGAATAGGAGTCTGTGAAATTTGTTGAGAAGTCTTGCAGGAGAGCATCCCATGCAGTGGGACCATATTTTTCCCTAGGTAGAATATGCATATAATGACTCACCAAACAGAAGTATAGGACATAATCCATTCCATATTATTTATGGAATGCACCCCAGAGGAATATCAGAGTTAAGAAATCTGGGAAAGGCAGAGCTGAGAAGTGCTGATGGCGAGGATATTTCTTCAGAAATCCAAGCCATACATGAACAAGTAAAACAAAAGCTACAAGGTAGCAACATCAAATACAAAGGCAGAGCAGACTTGAGTAGAAAAGAAGTCCATTTTGAAGTAGGAGATCTAGTTTTTGCGCACTTGAGAAAGGAGATATTCCCAAAGAAGTAGTATAATAAACTGAAGTTCAAAAAGATTGGGCCATGCAAGATACTTAGAAATTTTTCTACTAATTATTATGAGATTGAATTGTCTCCTGATGTTGGAATATCTCCCATTTTTAATATTTCATATTTGTACAAGTATGAAGATGATGGTGCAGAAAAGGAGCCAGCAGACAAGGAACAAATTGAGTGGGAAAAGCAGCTACCTCTAGCACAACCATTGCAACCAGAGAAGATATTGGATAAAAGAGTGTTCAGAAAGACCATAGGACAAGAGTATTTTCAGTACTTGATCAAATGGAAGGACCAGCCAAAGGAAGATTCCACTTGGATGACTGAAGGAATGTTACAGAAGATAGGCAGATCAACGAAAGAGCTCATGGATAGGAGTCCATGAAGAAAATTTCCCTCGAGAGTCTGATGCAGGGGCATTAGACACTAGCCATCAATGTAGGAGGTTTTGTCCACATGTTGTGGCTAGGATGGTTCAAAATCATTTGAATTTATAGCAGCAAGATGTCAGTACCTTAGCTGCCTGTTGCATTTAGATTAGTTAGAGTCAATAGAAGTCGAATATTTTAGTTCAGTCCATCTGTCAAGTTCAGTTACTCGAATAATGTAATTAAGTTTTGTTAGAAGATAAACGGTCCTCACTGAGGAACCGAAGAGACACCTTGTAATGCACATAAATTGTATCCACTGGATGCATTGAGGGGAGGAGATTTCTACAGTGAACTTGTGTGTTAAGCAATTGCTTCCGATTGAATAAATTTCAGTGTTTGTTGATTATCAGATTGTCTTGAATTGATATTTGTGAGGGAATTTTTTTAGTTGTGAGGTGATTGACCACCGGTCTGTGTGTAATTGTTGAATAGATTTGTCGTATAATCTTTGCATCTCTCTTTCCATTGTTTTCTCTTGAATTTTTCGAACAATTGTAATTCCCATTCGTAGTAGAGGTTTGTGTATGATCATGGTAGTTGAGCTCTGTCTCGAGGTAGTGAAAACCCTGCTTACATAGAAATATAATCTTTCATTGAAGATCCTGAACTGAGGTTAGACCTGAGTTAGTGAACGGGAGAGCATAGAAAGGAAGGCGTTAACTGCACAGTCAATAACTGTTCAAAGGATGGAAGCAGTTTTTGTCACACCGCCCTTGCGGGATGAGTGGTATTCGATAATTTGGAGCGATCCCATAGACTGGCTGACACGTGGCATAAGGCGGGCTTCCAAAACCGCCGTCATCGCACATTAACTATCGAATGAGGAGGCAGCGAGATATCCGCGTACGCCGTCTGATCTAGAGGTTGGCTATCGAATGGTGATCGCACCGGGACTTTCCCAGAGGTTAATCTAAGGTAAGGCGTGGGTATTTAATTGAACCTTCGATTGTGTATGGTGGGCCCGAGGTCTAAATTTGCTTATTTATAATGCGTCGGGGCATCAATATTAGATTTTGAAGGGTGACAACCTTAGTTCGAAGGTTCGGCGGTATAATTAAAGTTCAGAGATATATACTTAAACTTCCCAAGCTTGCTTAAAGTATTTATTTTTAAATTTCTCTGAAATTGATAAATAAAATTACAAAAGAGTTGAGGACAACTACGTGGAGACGAACTGAGTTAATATGAAGGAAAATGCTGACAGAGCTATCGTAGAGAGAACATCTCTCCTTGAGGGGCCCGAATTCAGATTTTTTGCTGTCACACTATTGAATGAATTTCAAAGGCCAAATTTAGAGTTATTCTTATTTAAATTTTATCTTTTACAATTCCATTGATTAATTCCTTGCATAATAATTTTTAATTGGAATAATATGTTGACTCACTAATTAAAATAATATGACGACTCGCCTTTAAGTTTATAGAGAAAAAATTAGGGCATGGGCTATTAACTCGAATCTATGTTACAAGGAAATTATAATTGCAGGAACTAACTTGCTGAAAGGAAAATGGACAGAAAAGATAGGCTACTTGAAATAAAAAAAGGCACACTTTCATGATTTTAAGCTATATTTCAAGGAAAGGAAACACCCTACTAAAATGAAATCATGTAAACTAAAAACCCTAAGTAAAACACACAAACACACACACACACACACACACATATATATCCAATAAAAATAATTCACAAGGTCTTTATACCTCCATGTTCCATTATCAAGCTTCTAGGAGTGTTCTAATATACCAAAGAAGAAAAATCATAAATTTATTGCAAATCTAAATTAGTTTGAAAGGTTGGCTACAAACTACAGTCCAATGAGTAGGTAACCAAGTGAAATATAAGTTTGAGAATAAATGACGCTATAGAGAAGCTATAAAATGATAAAATATACATGTTCAAATCATTAAAATATCTAGTTGCAATTTTAACCTAGAAAAATTGAAATCTATGTGGTTCATGTAGGTCCAAACATGTTACACAATGCAGGAAAAAAATGAACAAGAAAAATGAAAGTGTAGATTGGAAATCACATTAACTACTACAACTATTATAACTAAGCACTCATATAACCTACAAGAAATTATTGTTCATGCAACCTTCTAACTAACCATGCATAATTGTAGTAAAAAAGATAAAGTTTCATAAAATAATTGAAAAATAAAATATATGCATAATGTTAATAGAAAATAGTACAAGAGGGATCTAAATCACCTGGGGTGGGCCCTAGCCCAAGGAAGCTCATAACCCTTAAAAGAAATGCAAACTAGGAGATGAAATAGGACATTACTTTCAAAAACTGGAATTTTTTTTATACATTATAGAGTTCCAAAACTTTCTTGGAATCAAAAATCTATACTTTTATCTTATTTTTTACACTCTTCTATACATGTCTATTGGTATACTCAAGACTCTTATTTATACAAGGAGTATGGAGTAGCCTTCTTGAGGGTAGGACTTCATTTCTCTCCAAAACTCCATAGAAAATGGGATCATGCTTCCCAGGCCATCTCACAACAACAAGAAGGGGCATTAATTCCCTTAACCACTTGAATTGAGACACTCCCACAATAGGGTACAAGTCTTGTGAATATATTTAGCTAGATCTTCTTAAAATATGTTTAAAATCTCTTCAAATACATAAATACCCTAGAATCATTATAGCCCAATGTTCATGTATAGGATTAACCATGAATGAAATAAAAACTCTCGTGTCTTGGGTCATATCTAATCTAATACAAAACCTAACATACATAAAATTACGAAGTACACTAGCATATAGAACAAAAACCATATCCTCCACCTATGAAGGTGTTGTATGGAATCACTTAATTGAAAGCTTAGTTCCTAAAAAATTTGGAACAAATAATGACTTACAATATGTTGTGTGAAAATGTTGTAGCATATAGTTTATATACTTACTCTAGCTCAACCAAAGTCTTTAGCATTATTTTTATCTTTTAATATCCATTCCTAAGATATATTTTTCATTCTACAGGTCCTTCATGCCAACCTATATTGAAATATGGGACTTCAAATTGAAAATCACATAATTACTATTACCAAAGAATAAAATACCATTTACATATATTATTATAACAAGGAAATTATCACCATATTATTCATAATATTTACATTGATTTCATTTGGCTCTCATAAATACAATTCCCAACAAAAAGGAATTTAAATTTTGGTAAAATATCCAAGGAGACTATTCAAGGCCATATACAAATATTTATAACTTGCAAACTAATCACTCTTTACCTTTTTCAAAAGAGTGGTTTAGCTATGTTATATAGATCTTCTCCTTCAAGTCGTCGTGTAGGAATAAAAATATAACGCCAATCTATTCAAACTATAGATAAAATGTTTCTAATGAATATAATAGGAACCTAATATATGTTAATTTAGCAACTCGATAAAAGATATCAGGAAAGTCCATTCACTCAACTTGCAAATATGTAACCAATCATGCCTTATGCTTTTCAAAACCACCATATAAATCGATCTTATTTTTGTCTACCCATTCACATCAAATGGAATTTCTATACATCAATAAATAGGACCATTCCCATTATATCGCTCATTTTATATCTCCAATATCTAAGATTCATTATCTTCCATCTTTTTTGCCTCTTTCATAGTTATAGGCTCATCAGTGTTAGAAGGAATATAATTATACTCTTTCATTCCTCCTTAAAGTTTTAAGTTGAATTTACTCCTCATCTTCCAAAACCTTTGAACCATCCTCCTCATCAAGTCCATCATGAACATCATGTTCAATTTCTAGTTCATATTTCTCATTCTTCAGCTGTATCTAAACCTCTGACTCTTCTCACACTCTTCTATATAAACCACCATGGGATATGGATTAATTTCTTCGAAATAATATTTCTATTTAAAAAAATTGAGCCACATGATTCTAAAACCTATACCCTTTCACACCATCACCATAGATGATGAAGACACATTTCAATACCGTGTTATCCAACTTATCACTTTTCCTGAAGACCATAAGCATATGATTCACAACTAAAAACATGAACATAGTGAGGTGTAAGACTCTTTCCTATCCAAACCTCCATGGGTATCATATCCATGGGTGATGATACTAGAGATATATTAATAAAGTAAAATATAGTAGAAATTAATTCTACTTGGAAATTATTCTATAGGTCAACCCTCATGGAGTTATTTTCATTGATGGTAGAGTATCAGCAGGGAAAATAAGGAAAATGAGCAACATCACTAAGGAATAGTAAAGGAACAACACAACAAAGAAGCAAGAACATGGAAAAGGAGAAGCAAAGTAGCAGCAAGGTTGGTGTGAATATTGGGTTTTTGGAGAAAATTGTTGTGATTCAAGACAATAATACATGATAGAAAAGGAAAAACAAGACTCCATGACATAAAAGGCAAGGCTACTGAGACAATGACATGAAGATGTTGTGATGCAAGTCCAAGGCAGAGGAAAATACGTTGAAAAGATCATTCATTAGAGAAATTTTGAGGTCTAAAATGGGCCTGCTAAGAAAAATGTAAAACCAAAATAACTTTATAAGAACCAACAATATTCAAGATGATGATGTCAACCATGAGAGATGATTCACCATTTTGGGGAAAACATGTAAAAATATTATAAAATTATAAAATAATAAAACTATTTTTTCAACTTATCTCCCTAAGGTTTTACTCAAATTTTGAGCAGGAGTACTCGTTGGATGATAAATTTAATTCCTTATCCTAGGAGTACCAATGTTTAATACTTTTTATGGACCCTGCTACATGAAAACTGAGAAACACATGAAAAAACGTGATTACTTTCGACGGACTTTGCTACATGAAAAATGAGAAATATATGAAAAAATGTGGTTGCAATAACGTTTTTCATGTATTTATATTTTTTCATGTATAAAGGTACATAAAAAGTATGAAATATGGGTAATCCTTGGATGAGGAATCAAATTTTTCATCCAACGAGTGTTCCAGCTTGAAATTTGAGTAAACCCATAGGGAGATAATTTCAAAATATGAGTTGAAAAGTAGTTTTTTTTCCTTTTTCCCACTAAAATTTGATGATGTAATCTAATATTATTTTATTATTTCCAATATTATTTTATAATTTACTTAGGAGGCCGATTTTAGACCTAAAAATTCCCCTAGTGGTGATGCATTAATTGCAAATTTTATTATTGATCATGAGAAATGAAGGCTCAATCATAGACATAAGTTATTCCTATAATGTTACATGATGTTGGAATTATATGGATGGATTTAATCATTAAATGAGGATGAAAAATAATATAGGGTGGAGCATCTATTTGTGTTATAATATTCAAAATGTGAAGAGTTTGGAAACAAATGAGTGGAAGGAAAAGAGTCAAACCTATTCACTTCATATTATTATGTGGGATACAAACAACCAACAAAAAATATCTATAAAATGTGTGGTTTTGGAAGAAAATAGGTTGCTAGAGAGTTGGAGAATTTGTTAGAGTTGATTGAGGTGTTATGCATTAGTTATCTGGCACATATGAAGCTTATGTGAAGAAGATTTGAAGTGAAGAAGAGGCAACAATGAAGATGAAGATGTCCAGAATTTATGACTAGCTAAAACAACACATTATTTTTTCTTGTTTACATCAGGGGATTGTAGTATCATTTCACATAGTGCCTTGATAGATATAATTTTGCAGCCTTTGGAGGTATGACCCTCTTGAGGGGTGTAGCCTATAGAAAACATATGGGAGTTGGAGCTTCGTTACATGTTGCAGCTTGCAGAAAATTGAGGTAGCAGCGTCCTTTAGGTTGGGGCCTACAAAAAATTATATGTAATAAGGAAGTAGGAGCTTTCCTTTGCATCACAAAAATAATAAAATCGTGGTTTTCTCCCTATACGGTTTCCACCTGTATCTGGTGTCAATATGTGTTGTTATTTGGTTTGTTTATTACTTTTTTTTTGCATATTCAATATGTTCTTCATTATTTGTTAAGATGCTCATTGAATGTTTCAATTAATAAGGATTAAAGAAAACAAATTAATTTACATAAAGTTACTAAATGGATTCAACCCCCCCTCTCAATTTAGTCAATTTTTCATCAATTAGTATTAGAGTCGCTTCCTTTGGTGTAAGCCTAATAACTTGAAGGTAGATCTAGTTTAATCATGGACTATCAAAGTGTACCTATTCTTAGTGCATAAAAATTTCACGAATTAAGAGATAAAGTTAAAACATAATTAATTTCTTACGAACCCAGTGTATGGAAGCTTGTATGTGATGGCTACTGCAAAGATTATCCCTCTATACAAGAGTAGTAGGGGAAATCTAAGGAAAAATGCATTATGTATAACAATATTCAATATAAGGATCTTGATACAGCAATATAATTAAATTTTTCAAAATAAATCTGGGATAAATTACAGCTCATGCATGAAGGAGACACTAGTACTTTCACTGTCGAAAAGGAGAAGAAAAAGAGCAGGAAGAAAAATTTGTGTCAAAAATAAAATTTCAATAAAATGAGACTTATTATGCACCTGATTCTTTTGAAGAAAAATTAGCTAAAGAACAAACCAAACTTGACATAACCTTTGATGAAACAAAAATATTGAAGAATGAGAGCAAAGACTTTAGGGAACTGTTGCAAATATGTGATGAAAGAAAACATAAATGAAAGAAATAAATTGTAAGCATGAACATAAAGATTGAAGAGGCAAGAAGAATAGAGGAGATGCTGAATAATCAGCTAAAGGAGAAATGGGTATAGTGTAAAAGATTATAACCTGAAATTATTTCAACTAGAAGAGAGTTAGATGAAAATAATAGGTTGTGTAAGTAGCTAGGAGAGGAGATTGAATCCATGAAGGACTTGAATTGAAAGGGTAGTAGCTTAAAGGTAGTCATAATGGATAATGAAGCAACTCTGAAAATACCATTAGAGGAAGGTACGATCAGAGTGAATAGAAAATAAGCAAAAAAAACCAGTCAGCAACAACAGGAGCCAAATAATGAGTTGAAGAAAATAATTCTTGCAAAAATGATATCTCCTCCTAGAGATGAGGTGAACAAATTTGGAAGATCTAAAAGGAGATCCTTTGCTCCCTTGAAAGACATCAAATGCTTTTCTTTCCATGAACCTGGTCATGTAGAAAAAAATTGTAAGAGTAATCAAAACAAGTTTAATCAACAAAATATGCATCAAACAAGAAGGCTTCCTAAAGAAAAAAAAATATAAAGTCAAACGTACATCAGGTACAAAAAATCGTTCCATGGTTACTATTATTTGTGCAATGAATTTATACATAGAGCCATTGAATGTAAACTATATGCAAAGAAGAGCACAAGAGTATACACACCATTTCAACCATACCTCCGAGTAGCTAATACTAATTTGAAAGAAAACCATCCGAATGGAATCCTGACCCAAAAATTTCCTATCCATTTTTATGATTACAATATAAGTGCAATGTATATTTATTTATTTTATATAAGCATTGGTGCAGTTATATGGTCGTATTTATCATGCATGGCATTGATTATTTTTGTAATCCTCTATGGGCGTATTACACGAACTATAACTCACAAGTGTCGTTGATATATAGAGGGACATGTTGAGGAATATTGTCAACCTTTTCACATATTCAATTGGAACACATGGAAGTTATCATATTATTGATATTGACATAATACATTGGGCAACATTTACTAATGTGTTATTTGCAAGCATTCATATACCGTTCATATTTTTCAGCGTTCATATAGCTTAAATCATATATTGGACGTGGACGAGTTATTCCATTTCAAATGAAATAGCCTTACATAAATCACATGGGTCTATAGAATTCATTGTCAGTTTGCTAAAGACTGCCATCTGATAGATTTATATTAGAGACATTTCATTGCTTGAGAAAATTATAATGCGTAAATTATAGCATTGATATGGTCGAGTTTTTATATGGAAACATTTATTGTTTTAGTGCATGTTGATAAATATTAGTACAACTTTCACATTGTTTAGCGTTATGATGATACATTTATGCGGAAATTTTTGAGCATTATGGAACAGAGGTGTTTTCAATTGCCATTAATGCAGCTCACCACAATTGGAATTATACGTTTTCCCTCACTTACATTTTTCTCTCATTTAATCATCTATTCAACCCATAGAAAATACCATGTGAAGTTGTGATACTAGATGAGTTTTTTTTTCTGAAGTTAACGTGATGGTTGATATCATTATTACTGATGTTGTCTCCTTCCTACCGCAATTGGTGTTCAAACAATCTCTAAGACTTGGTTCCGCATGAAGGAATGTTTTGAGTTGTCCATCAACTGAATCCAGAAGAAGTGTATTAGATGTTGTGGAGATGTTAACCCATGTGAATATTATTATATATGTTGCAGTGAATACTTCCCAGTGTGTAAGATATCAGAAAATCGATCCACTGAATTCAATTTCAAAAACAATCCAAAGAGGTATTTATTCTATCTCATGGTTATTTATGTATCATGTTTATAAAAGTAATTACACAACAACAAATATAGAGAACAAATTTTTTTACTCTCAGTAATAAGTTTCGTATATTGTGAACTTGAGATCGATAAATATGATTGAGTACTAACTAAATACATATATTACTATTCATGGTGGGTATCATGGTGTTCTAGTAAACAATTATTTGTGCATGGTTTGGTTTACAATGTGTTGTTTACATGGGTGTGAAATATATCGAGAGGAGGGACTTGAAAATATTTCGAATGTGTGCTATTCGAGTTGAGATGCAACTAGTACGTTCTGTTATAGCCGCCATATGTCAAAAATCAGGGTGGTCATTGGAGCGATCACCCACAAAACCAAAGGCTTTGGATCCATGGAAAGGTTAAGAAAATATTATTGGCAATGGTTCTAAGATTTTGTCAATGAAAAAAAGGATACAAGGTAGATAGTAGGAGGTAATATTAGTGTAACTTTCAATAGTAGAGAAAAGGGATACAAAATACTATCATTAAGTTTGTACAACATTTATGAACCTCAACACTACTTACAATATGTTAGATTCTATGTCGAAGAGAGAACCATTGAAGGTTGGTACACTTTCTCTTTCAATGACATGGCAACATTTTCAAAACAACAAATAAGCTACAATGAAAATGAAAGCGGAAAGTTTGTACATTTCTAATTTTTCCAATAATTGAGCATCCCATGAAATTTATAAATTTTAAAAATCCCATTGTCATTGATGTCAAAGGGGTAGGTAAGAAGAAGGATTATTCTCAGTGAAAAAAAGAGAGAGGACCACAATGTCTCCATAAATGCCAAAGTGGTAGATTGATGGCGTTATCATCATTGATGACAGAGTAGCAACAATGAAACAAAGGAAAAGGAGCAGCAGTTTTAAGGAACAGTAAAGGAGAAGCCCAACAAAGAAGCAATAACATGGAAAATTAGTAGCAAGGCTAGTTTGAAGACTAGTTTATTGGAGAACTTTTTTGTGATGCAAGGAAAGACTCCATGGAAACAAATGGAAGGAAAGAATCCATGATAAAAAAGGAAAGGTTGTTGAGACAATGACATGAAGATGTTGTGATGCAATATAAAGGAAAAGGAAAAGATGTTGTAGAGATTATTGTGATGCATTAATTGCAAATCTTGATATTGATCATGAGAAATGAATGATCAATCATATGGACATATTTTATTCCTATAATGTTACAAGATTTTGGAATTATAGAAAAATAATTTTTGGTGGAGGATTTTTTTTGTGCTATAATACTCAAAATATGAAGAGTTTGGAAATGAATGAGTGGAAGGAAAAGAGTCAAGCTTTTCCACTTCATATTCTTATGTCGGATACAAACAACTAACAAACTATATTTTTAAAAGATGTGATTTTGGAAGGAAAGAGGTGGTTAGAGAGTTGAATAATGTGTGAGAGTTAATTGAGGTGTTATGCATTAGTTATCTAGCACATATGAATCTTATGTGAAACAAATTTGAATGGAAGAAGATTCTGACATGAAGATGGACATGTGTATAATTTATGACCAAGTAAAGAAATTCATTTGTTTTTCTTGTTTCCATTAGGGGATTGTAATATACTTTAGAGTAATGGCTTGATAAGTATCATGTTGGAGCCCGTTGAGGTAGGAGGCCTACATAGAACATATAGGATTTGGAGCTTCCTTTCATGTTACAACTTGCAGAAAATTGAGATAACAACCTCCTATAGGTTGGAGCCTACATAAAATCAAATGTAATAAGGGAGTAGGAGCCTTCCTTTACATTAAAACATTAAAAAAAACATGTTTTTATCCCTTTATGGATTTCCTCTTAAATATAATGTCAGTATGTGTTGTTAGTATGTGTTGATGTGATGTTTTGGTTTTCTTATTACTTTTTATTGACATATTCAATCTGTTGTTATCATTTGGTAAGTTTCTTATTTAATGTTTCAGTTAATTAGGTTGAAAGAAAATGAATTAATGTCCACGAATGTACTAAAGTGATTCACCCCCCCCCCCCAGTTTAGTCAAGTTTTCATCAAACTCTGCTAAGTACAATTATAGGACTATTCATCAATATGATATTAATCTACAATTTATACTCTTGGGATTCATCTATAATTCATGGTGAGTCTTAACTTCTGAATGGTATTTTACCATTTGAGAGAGGCTATGTAAATTCCTTGAACTTGGTATAGTGAGGGTTTGGAAACCATCCAATATAGCTCTTATATTTCGTGAGAGCTAAGTGTTGGGTGTAGAAAATGTGGATCCATCGTGATCTATTACTTAGTGATGAACCAAGTTAATCACTTAACTGTTTATTTACTACAACCAAGGTTCATGACTAACCTATTTACTCTAAGAATTGAAGTGTATATTATTGGGGGATGAGATATGTCTCTAAAAATAGTAAGAATCATGGAAAAGGAGGGACATGTAATGCGAAGAATAGTATTCTTCCCCAATTATATTTAAATTACATAAAATGGTAACATATGTCAAGCCCTAAGGCTACAACAATGACACTCAAGTCAAGAAACATTGTATAATTTATTTAAAAAGATCATGAACATGCAGAATGTCACATCGGAGGAGAAATCCATAGATGCCTCTCCCGATGAATAATTTTTTCTTGATAATGATACAAGATTACCATATTTTAATCTTAGAATGAAATGAAATAAACCCAACACGTATTGCTAAAATATTTCAGGCTGAGTGAAAAATTAGATGGAGAAATCAAATATCACTGGAATATGTTGATATAAAGAGAAAATGAGATAGAGCTAGCATGAATTGCTAGAAGATTTCATTGTACTCATTAAATGAGAAATGGTTAGCATGTATCTCTATAATATTTTTATATGACCATGAAAATAGATAGATCCAACATGTATCGATCAAATATTTAAAACTCAAGATGAAATGGCATAGAGCCATCACAAATCATTGGAAGATTTTAACGTAAGGATGAAATTAATAGAGTTAGTATTATCACTATAAGATTTTGTTTTGATGAAGTAATGAGATGGAATCAAAGCTGTATAACTTAGAAATTATGATTTTATATAAAGAGTAATTTCTCTAAGCCAATGATATATATTCTTGAAAAAATCACTTAGAGGTTGATAAAGAAATGGTCCACCCTCAAGATGAGGACTTGACCTAAGGAGGTATTTTATTTAGAAGTTGGTATTTGAAGGTGCTAGACTAGGTATCAATGGGAAATCTACCGCATAAATTCTCTTCCTCCATAGATGTAGTGTGTGTTGGTGTATATGATGAATTAGATGTGGCCCACCAAAAAATCACATCCTTGTAATATCTAATGCACATTTTTCACATAATATATTATAGTAAATAGAAAAGCCATGCTATACCATCTCAATGTCAAGATCCCAAATTCCATAACCCTAGAAGATGTTACATAATAAAAAAATGTTTATTGTTTAGTACCATCCATTGTTTCTCTTCATTATTTGTAAGCTAAAATTGGATCCTAATACAATAAAAAAATTAAATCCCAAATTGAATAGTATAAATGTGATGAGGCATTTATTGATGAACGCACCCAATGATTGATGACATTAATGGAAGAGCTATTTGAAAAGTAATATGTGATCATAAACATAGTGTTAACCTCTTATCAAGTAAAATATTATTATTTTTAACCCTTCCACCTTAATTTTATCTAAGATTACATTTTTTTTACATACCACATCCCTAATAAAATGGAATTGGATATCTACATGCATTTCCATTACATCAAAAGTCAGTTTTTTAGCTAAGAAAATGAGACTATTACCATCAAATTTAATTGTATTAGCTTTATGACTTAGATAAACTATTGAAAATGTTTTCTTAAATCAATTATATCCTTACAAACATGAGTAGTTTCCATATTCTCTTCCTCTGCAATGGAAAAAGGGACCACAACTTGTTTCTTTCTCATCCAACTTAACTGAAATATGCATCCATTCATAGCTATCCTTCCATATACATCCCTTTCCCAGTTAGAATCCTCAAAACCCTTTATATCCATTTAGTGTGGGTCCCCTAAAAATTTTCTATGATAGGAAATTGAATATTCATTGTTACCTCACAAATACCTAAAGAGCCTAGATTCAATTTAGCCCAGTGTTCATGTCTACAATTAACTAGGAGTCAAATAAATACTCCCACAATGATTGGGTAATATATAGCCTAATACAAACTATAACATACATAAAATTAACCATTACACTAGCATAGGGGAAAAAACATATCCTAAACCTGTGTAGGTGTTGCACGACACTGCTCAGTAAAAGTCTTTATTCCCACAAAATTGACCTATAATCTACCATGTGAAAACATTGTAGCACATTTTTTATGTACTTACTCTAGATCAGCCAAGGTATTTGTTGCATATCTTATATATTATTTGCATGGCTAGAACCATATGAAATACATTGTACTCAGAGAGATTGGGGGGGGGAATGGGGGTGTCGTAGGGGGTGATAGCCCCCCTGCTAGGGGATTGCAAGGGGGGTGGCATCCCACCTCCATAGGGTTTGGGGACACAAAAGAAATATAAATAAAAGGCAGCTCCATCCATGGTTTTATGCATGATGTTTTTTCACATGTCTTGGTAGATCCAATAAAAGGAACTATGGTTATGTTAAAATCCAAAGTTAATGAATTGTGGATTTTTTGAATTCCCCAACATGCATATAATGCTTTGTAACATTGAATTGAATAAATAAATAAAAAAATTTGGTTGTCCCAATTTTGGGTTTAAGGAGAAAAATATTTGTGTATATTTTATGTTCCCACCATTGTATATTTTCTATTTTTTAATAATTCATTTGTAGGTATACCATCCCACCATCAAATTTATAATACACTTATAAAATCCAATGACGATGGGAAGTGAAATGGAAGGAAGCTTTAGAGTCTATCAAATATGTTTTCTACATCCCATGAGTTTTAAAATTTAAAACAAATGCATCTCCACCATCCTCTTGAGAATATTTTTTAGATTCATCATAATAAAAAATATTTTATTATTATTATTATTATTTAGATAAATTTAAATAGTTTAAGTTTTTAGCTAATAAAGGTGGAGAGGATGGATAGTGGTTGAGAATTCTATAAGAAGTAATTTTAAGAGTTCTCTAAGAACTTTGGTATAGAATGGAAAAATAATACTCTATACACACCTTAGCATAATCGAGTTGCAAAAGATATTAACATGAAATTGATGGGAAAAGTAAGGAAAATGCTTAGTGGTCCTATGTTAAGATAGGAATTTTTGGCAAAGGCAGTGGATCATACATGTTACCTAGTACATAGTTCAACCTAGTTAGCATTGGTTGATAATTAGAATAATGGAACTACTACACCCATCACAATGGAAAAATGCATATCCATTTTTAATTTCCATGTTTTTCCATATCATCTCCTCTGGCAACAATGATGATACTATATCATAAAAAAATATGGCAGTTGCATTACTACCTATGGAATCAAATACAATATCCCAAGGATATGGTATAGAACACAAAACATTATGCACTTACATTCATCTAAAATATTAACGCCAATAGATAATAGCTAAATTTCCAATATGAAGGCATTCATATTCTTTTTCACTGAGTGTCTGTCCTTCATCCTTGTGTTATAAATATTTTTCCACAAGGCCTCAATTTGTTCACAAGGGACATAGATTGATACAAAGTCCCTAACTTGTCCCATAATTCCTTCATTGTAGCTTCCTTAAAAACATTTAGCAATATTGAATCTCAGAGACACAATCATATTGTGCTATTTTCCTTATGATTGAGCTTAGTCCAATATTTCATTGATATTGTCATTGGTTTAGTACCTATATCCACTATTACTTGTTGATATTTTTCTACCAATATATCTTCCATATTGAACTTTAATAGCTCAAAACTTTTCCCATTGAATTTATCAATATCTATCTTTACTTTCTCACCATTTTCTTTCACCGCAAGAATCAATTCCACATATCTTCCATTGTAACAAGGCCTACCAAAGGCCCAAAAGAAACCTTAGCGACAAACACATCACCTTCAATCCAAAACTACTCTGATAAAAAATGTAGGTTACAACCCTACACCAATAATTCCTACAAACATATTCCTACTATTAAAAAAAAAATAAAAAAAATCAACAACATATGAACATAATTTGCCACAAATATATTACCGTGGAAACCAAAAACCAGAAAAACTAGACTATTTTTTCTATATCTCTCAATAATTACATATTCACTATGAAATTCCCTTTTAAAAGAGGGTTTCTTTCTCTGGAAAAAAAACCTAACATAACTTCCACTATTATATCTATGGTTTTGGTGCACTTATATGACTATATAAATCAGTTTTAATACCTACATTAGTCATCAACCTGGGATGTGTCTGTTTATTTCAAGAGTGTTGGCACTGTCTATGCAATGAAATTGGAGGTTGTTTCGAAACTGAATGACTCTAAACTTTAATCAGTCATTGCAATAATTAATTTCTAATTCTTGAAGTTCAATCATATAAAACAATTCCAAGAACCAATCTTAAAGCATAGTCAAACCATAAAGCTAGATCCAACCATAATAGACTTATAAAGAAAATGAGCTCAAACATATGCATTAAAGGAAATCACAGTTAGAAGTTTACTATTTGAAATATGCAGTAACTAATCTGATGAAAAGAGGAATTGGAACAAATGAACAATTATCAAGCATTAACCAGAATTAAAAATAATCAATAATTCAATCTCTAACATCAATGAGAATTAATAACAATTAAGTGTAACACACAACTTAATCTAATCAATTAATCAAAGAAGAATATTCTAATGTAAAAATAATAACGTTTAAAGATCTATTTAGACAAAAATGTAAATTTTAAAGAATAATTCTAACGTCACACAACAATTAAATTAATTTCATTCTAAGAAAAAACAATAATCACTACTTGTGGCAAAGAAGGAAATAATTATAGCATAAAGAAGGAGAAAATATCCCAGTGATCGGGTCCAAAGCGTCCAGAAGTTCATGCTGAAAAATCTCATAACACAACTAAAAGTAAAACTCAGTGTTTCTCATTAATCTCAGTAATAAAGGTACATCATCACCGTGTGCTTTGTTCTAAATACAATAATAATAATGAGAGTGAAATTTTAAAGTTTGAAGTTCATAAGAGTTACAATCCATCTCACCCATCAGCTCTATATAGCCTACTAGAAAAAATAATGGATGAAAGTGAATCTGAAGGATCAGGAGATCCTTATTATTTCGCAACTAACAATCAGTTTTCCATTATAAAATTAGCACAGTCATCCTTATCTCCCGCTAGCCTGCGCAATCAAGAAACAATATTCTCTCTTTATTTGGTGCTATTATTTCATGAATTAAAAATCAGTTGTCCAATTCTGATTTTTTGCACATAAAGGAAAGAAAATTTTATTTTTGTGCTAAAATCATGTAATTCGTTAATAATTAATATCAAATTTCACAATATTTTCTTCCCAATTATTTCCAAAAATGATTACAAATCCCTAAAAGTAAATGATTTACCAAGATAATATAAGGGTAAAAACATAATTTTTTTTTTACTCAACATACTCCCCTGCTTACCTTTTTCCATGTCCTCATGCAAAATGCTAATTTTGGTGTAACTATGTCAGAGAGTAGGCAGGGTAAGTCTCTTCCCGGTATAGCCTAAAACCATTATTTTTCTTGAGCATTGCAAAAGCATGGCCCTCGCGGCATTCTGGAAATTCATAATCAAAATTATGCCCCTAAGGATGATACCAAATGATGGGACACCTGTAATGACAACATATACAGGTAGGGCCCATGCATAAAATGATATTGATGTATAGATCTAAAAGAGAAGCAACAACTTTGAAATTCCTATAACCGAAAGGTTTCTAGTTTTTAACACTATTGGTAGAAGCTTTCCATCTATGCTTTTATGCTAACAGAGATTCCCCCTGATTGTCATGAAAATATTCTAACCCTTCCTTTAAAAAATATTTATGGAAAGGACCTAATTTGGGCATAAACCCTGGCTGTTCAAGGAACCTTCTATGCTAAATAAAAAGATGCAAAGGCCTCATAGGTTCTCCTCTAGTCCACAGTTTCCCTTCTCTTGAAAGTATTGTAGGCCTTGGTCCACTCAAATTGGTTGTAAGAAAAGGGCAGAAATTTTTTATATTGGACATCCCTAATGAAGGGGCTAGGATTAACATCTCTTTCATCTTCCAAGAAAAAGTTAGGGAAATGTAACTCACAGAGTAAATGTTTTACCTACTCGTTCTGTTGCTGGCCCGCCATATCTTAATGGCCATCACAAGTGATATATTTCTGCGAAATTGTTGCCAATTATCGCCATGGTTCCTTCAGAGATGCAGTATGAATGCCTTTGCCTTTGCGTATCAATTCCTCATCCGGTTCTCTAAATACGACAACTACTTCATGCAATTGAACATGCTTTTCAGTCCATTTGATGCCCTTTGTTGGTAATCTAGAGACTTCAGCTATAACTTCTTTGGTAACTATTATACTTCTGCTCTTAACGGCAATACGTCCATTCTGCAAATTCTGCAGAAATTCAAGTACAACTTCGTTGTGGAAGCCCTGTAACTTGACCATGTACTCTAGCCAACTGACGCACTCAATAATTGCGCGAGCCTGATCTGTTAATTGCAGTAATGTAAGCTCGTTGCTAACACAGTTACCTCCCATGTTTGTTGTGCTTTTGTAACCAATTCACACTTTTGAATGCAACTTCTACTATTGTTGAAAGTTTGGAACAACATAAATAAACCACATCCAAAGGTTTGAATTGAGAAATGTGCAATGATAGTATTTTTCGCATCAGCAAGTTATGGCGGAGTTTGGTAATTACTCCGCATGATTTCTCATAATACATACCTTCTCCCCCAGTCATAAAAGGGCGTCCACATCCTCTAAGCACGAAAAAACATATGGGCTTCATAAATATGGAAGAGAATGATCAAAGTAGTAGAAATACAATAGAAAATGGTCAGAGAAGTCCGAGATGTGGGAAGGAAAAATCATAAAATTGGTTTCAGAAAATGATCAAAAAATATAAAGCATGTAAATGATCCTTATGAGAAATGATTTACCTTTGGTGAATAAGTATGAAGAAATGTGACAAGGTGATAATAATAATGGTTGTTGGCATCAATTGATCAACAATATTGATATAATTCACATTATCTAGTTTACCGTGCATATAAGTTAAAAAATATAAACGCAGTTCAATGGTGAATTCGTCCTTGGTAATGATTCAATAGGGAATATTGGGATATGAAATAATTGGCAACGTAAAATAGAACTTCAATACCACAGGGACAGCCACTGCTACCAACAGGCATCTATATACTTGATAGGGCTACCTTTTAACATAAAAATGAGCCAGAATCCTCCACCTAAGACTTTGATGGATTCTACATTTCTACAAATATATCATTGTGTTGGCATGGTAACTAGATAATCACAATTCCATTCACGAGGGCATGAAAAAATGATCAGGTTGGCTCATGATGAGACCTCATGTCCTTTTGACATTTGAAATGTCTGAAAGGCCATTACTCTGGTGTGGTAGCCATCATGGGAATGTCACTTGTTAATTCCTTATGATCATGGTAGGTTGGCTCATAATGAGACCTCTTATCGCCCTTGAGAAATTTTTTATTAATTATATTTCCAAATTTGTATAAGTTGAGGGAGGATCATTAACTCCTTCAGAGTTAGAGATGGTGTGAGAAGTAAAAGAATGCCAATAAAAGTTATTTCTTTGTCCCTATATCATCATACCAAAGGGGATTATAAATTTAAATTGTTAAAGACAAGGTAGCATGGTTTTGAAATAGATACTTAATCATTTTATGATATATCCAAAGAAGATACATTTAGCAAGTCATTTAATAGATGAATCATGTCAATTCTATAATAAAGATAATAATCAAAGGTTAAAATTCATAATTTTGTTAATGTAAATTCTTTTTTATAATTCGATGCAAATTTTCAACCAAAAATATGATTTGCATAGCAAAACAGTAAATAATGTAAGATAAAAAGATGGTTGTTTGATTGAAAAGGGAATGACAGTTGTGTGGTTGACTAAACAACAATTATTTATTTAACTGAACAACAATTGTGCATTTTATAGAACATTGATTGTCTCTTAAATTCGGTAAAAATGAACAACAACTATTATTTTGGGGAGGAATGACAATTGTCTGAAAAATGGCAGTTGTGACACAATAAAATCATAAGAGAAACAACAACTGTGCTATCTAATAAGGAAAGAGAAATTGTAAAACATACAAATCGTAAAAATAAACCGTAGCTATTCATTTTAAGAAAGGAATGGTAACTGTCCTATTAACGAAACTGAAGTTGTTCACATAAAAAAGAACAACAATGGTGAAATACTCAAGCCATAAAAGAAGCAACAAATGTTCAATTGGAAGAGTAGCTATTTTTTTTAAAATCACTCATTTATACAACAATTCTTACTCTAATTCAAACATACAAATAAAAACAAAAATGACAAAATAATAAGCTATGGTTGCAGAGGAAACATATACATTATTTACAGCTTGGAAAGAAACAATTTTCATGAAAATATTTTGTCTGGTCATCACTCCTTGCATCTAAATTTTTCATAGTGGGATCATTACGTACCTGTAGGAAAAAATACTTTTTGGTGATTGGCTTGTGATAAATACATACCCGGTGTCCATTCAATAGAAAAGGAGAACTGGATCCATCGATGCTAATCATAGTTATTAGTTCCAGTATGTAGGATTTTTGGTTTGATGGGGGATTGAATGGGCGAAAAAAATCCAATGACCACCATTCGAAAGGTTCCATTACTAATTGTGGTTGTAGCAACATCTCATTGGATTGACGAGGACGACCCATCCTTTTGGCAGTTATCACAAGTCTGTACATACTTCTTGCCATATTTAAAGATAGTGGGCCAGTAATATCCCATTTGTGATATTTTATGCTTAGTCCTGCGATCTGTGAAATGTCTTCCACACGGTTTGTCATGTCAAGCGTTCAGAATTTCATAAACTTCATATTCACGAATGCATCTTCATATTTTAATATCAGACCTTGTGTGAAAAATGGATCCACCAATCCGAGAAAATCAGGCATTGAGTTGGGGAAATTTGCTTCCTTTATTTAGCTGTGAGGTGCCTTGGCATCTTTCCTACCGCCAAAATTTTTTCCACATCTGCATAGCATGGTACTTTAACTACTACAGTGAACAAATTTTCGTCTAGAATTTGATCATCTACTACTAGAAGATCGTTCATATTTGGTACAAGAGATAATAAATCCGCAACTGTGTTTTATTTCCCTGTACGTTCTTTAATGGTGATATCAAACTCCTACAAAAGTAACAACCAACGAGTCACCCACCCATTAGTAATTGGTTTATTCACTAAGTATCTAATGGCATAATGATCAATATACAAAAATATTTGATAAACTATTATATAATGTATAAACTTGTTTATGGCATAAATAACGACTAAAAATTCTTTTTCTGTTACTATATAATTGAGTTATGTAGAAGTACGATTTTTGCTGATATAATAGATAGCATAGGGATTTTTGTCCTCATCTTTCCCCAAGAAAATGCCTATTGCTGTATCTGACGCATATGAAGAGATATGGAAAGGAAATTCCCAATTCGGTCCTCATAATACTCATGTAGTCGAGACTGCCTATGTACCTCGGTTTGAGTACAAGGTGTAGGTAGCATGAGAATTACCTCTATTTTTGTTGGGTCCATTAGGGGAATTTTGAGATCTAAAATGGGCCTCCTAAGGAAAATGTACAATCAAAATTCACTTTTTGAGAACCAATCACATTTTATGGAATGACAACATCCCTAATGGTTGAGGTGGCATTGCTTGAGTTAAAGGTACTTACTTGTCACATTCTCAATGGTGGATAAAAACTCATGGTTAACCATGGTAGTGCTCTAAGTACTTTTAAAGTCATCAGGTAAAGTACTCATAATAAATGTCATTTCATACTTTTTGAATAAAATATTATTATTGCCATTTCATATTTTTTGAAAGAAACAATGCATATCCCTACACAATCTTCATGTATTTACACACTTTTCAATAAATATTATATTTGAATATTTTCGTATATTTATTTTTAAATTATATATTCTTCTCATTTTATTTAATATTACAATTTCAAATTAATTATAAGTTAATATCTATACATATATAATATACATATGAAATCAAAATTTAAAAAATGTAACCTTGTAATTTTATGATAAATCAAATCAATAAACAATATTATCATAACATTAATAGCAATGCGAACATATTAAAATTAAAGAAAAAATGCATTTTAGTTTTGTATGATAAAAAAAGGTATTTTAGTTTTGTATGTTGAAAAAATGTATATTAGGTTCAACATAGTTTGGGGCAAAAAAATATAAATTTGAATGTATATAAATTATATTATACTTATAAATTAGATTAAATTTATTTCAATACTTTTTTTTTCTTCAATTTTAAATACAACTCAATTCATTTCATTATGATTATATTAATATTATATATTAGTATATATAATATTATGAAAAATAATCTAAATGTTATAGAATATATATTATATTCTTTTTTTATATTATATATTATTTCTTCTTATGCTATAAATAAAATCAATTCAATATGTAATATAAAATTCATACATAAAACAATATATTACATATATTATATTGTTTTTATATAGTATATTAATTACATGTTATTATATAATTTAAATAATATAAATTTTAATTAATAGTATATTATATAATTAAGAATTTATGAATTTATATTTATATTTTATTTTAAGCTATTTAAGTACAAAGGACAAATGTATTAGTTGTTCAATGATAATGGTTTTTTCTTGAAAAACTCATTCTTATAGTCACATCAATATAATTTTTTTTATTAATTTTATTTTGGGAGAACTTTTGAATTGAATTTAACCATGGTTACATGGATTTTGGTTAAAAAGTGAATTGCAAATTCATAAATATTATTATATTGGTTTAGCTATTATTTTATTATTTCCGTAGGAGGCCCATTTTAGACCTCAATGATCTCCTAGTGTACCTATATTCCATCCGCAAAAATGTGGTGTCCTAGAACCACGCCTTTTGTCATCATCATGTGACATTTATCATGACTCAAGCATAGCCTGGTAGCAATGCATCATTCAGAAACTTTCTCCAAGTTCTGTAGCGCTTTCTCAAAGTCATTGCCACATGGGGTGAAGTCATCCATATAAAATTCAAGTCCATCATTTCTAATATCAACGAAAATACTGGGTATGGCCCCCTGAAATGTAGCTAGGGAATTTCATAAAGAAAAAGGTAACACTTTGTAGGAAAACTTACCCCAGGGGCAGGTAAATGTGGTCTTATCTTGATCTTCAGGGGAAATTTTGATCTGGTTGTAGCCGCTGAAGCCATCAAGAAAACAAAATAATTGTTTTCCTACTAGTGTATTAAGAATTTGATTAATAAATGGAAGAGGGAAGTGGTATTTATGCATGGCTTTGTTTGGTTCTCTGTAGTCCAAACAAATTCGCCATTTCCCCTTCTTTTTGGGAACAACCACCACCGGGGATACCCACCGACTATCCGAAATAGGATAAATAAAATTCACATCCAAAAAAAATTCAATTCTTCCTTTACGATATCTCTGAGATGTGGATTTTATTCTGTGTTGAGGTTGACATATAGGACATGAAACCTTTTTGGTGTAGATGTGGTGTGTACACAATTCAGGGTCTATGCCCTTCATGTTTGGATATTCCCAAAAAAAATCCCTTTTATATTTTTGCAGAATTTGAATAAGCTTTTCAAGCTGTTGGTCACTGTCAAGATTGGTATTAATGTTAAAAGTCCTGCCTCGTTCAATTTCAATAGGCCTTCTATTATGAACAATAGTTATTGGTATAAGCTGATCATCGAGATTTTTCAAAGAGTCTTCCTGGGCCTCATCATCAATAATTGTTTTCACCATTTGACATTTTAGATTATTCACAATAACTTACTGACTAATAAAATTAATAATTACATCATCTTCATTATGATCTTTAACTCAAGCGCTTCCCCTACTATAAGAGGTGAACGGATATTTGTTTCTAGGTATGTAGGTTGATGTATATGAGTTTTAAAAATGGGCACATTTGGTTGAGAAGGAGGATATAAAACAAAATGTTTTACATCGTTTCTTTTTGCAATAGTCATGCTACCCACACGACAACCTATATAAGCATCAGTTGTTTCTAACCAAGGTCAACCCAGAATTAAAGGGTGTCCGTCTAAACAAATTTTAGGGTTGATAACTAGAAACTCCACTAGGTACTCCCATGAGTCAATGAAAACCATAATGTCTTTTATGGATCCCTCTAGTTTAAGGAAGGATCAATTAGCACGTTCGAGTAAAGTAGTGGTCCATTCCAAAGATGTAATACCAAGTTCTCCACAGGTTTGAGCAGTTAAAATATTAATGGTTGGGCCTAAGTCAACTAGTGTATTTGAAAAAGTGTGACCATTTATTTGAACTGTAACTATGGGATTCCCTGGATCTTCATATTTGAATCATAAGGTCCATACAACATGGAAGGTTGGTGAATTTTTTGGTTTCCTCATAGGTTTTTTCATACATAGCTCTTTAATCGTCTTACATAAATAGGATTATCTTGGATAGCCTAGAGGAGAGGAATTTTAAAAAATAAATTTTTGAGTTTCCCAGAAAGATCAAACTCTGGATAAAAATTTTCCTTGCCTATTTCTAATCGTTCAAGGATCGGAGGAGAAGTAGTTATAGGAATTTTAGAATCTTGTTGTTCGATTATGTCTTCTCCCGGTGTTATTTCTGTCTTTGTCACAATCGAAGACTTGGTTAAAGCCTATGTTTATGACTCATTTTGTTGCTAATTTTTATTTTCCTTAGAGGTAATAATGTTTCCTAAACTCAACCTAAGTTTGTTACATTTTACTTGTTCTATATCTAGGTATGAGTTTTCAAAAATATGCACCAGTTGAATTGGTCTGTTATTGGGATTTGGATTTTCTTGAGTTGTCAACTAAGGACTCATAGGACGCTGAGGATTTTGTTGCAATTGGTATGGAGCTAGAAATGTAGGTTGAGGTTGAGGATGCATCCCGAAATTGTTCAATTATGTATTAGGTTCTCTCGAGGCAATAGATGCATCAAGCCAAACAGACGAGACATTATTGACAGAAATAATAGAACTTATGGTCGGAGCATGACTCGAACATAGATCGATAATCTCTTGAAATATTTTAAAACCGATATCATGGGCACCCTAACAACATAGTTAAACATCCTACAATCCAGGCAGAAGAAAGTTGAAGGAGAACATAATTTAGCCATTTTTTTCCCATGTTTCCGAAAGAAGCACATTCAGCGGGATTGTTTGTTGGACATGATAAAGACATGCACTATCTGCACTAAGGATCATTCAACCGAGCAACACCCGTCACTTCCAGGATTAAAATAATATTTTAAAGAGGCAGAAGAAGGAGAAAAAAAAATGGCTTTAATGAACCAGTGTCAGTAGCGGCAAACCTGACCCACAGGTATGTTACACGACCCATCTTAGTTGTTTTCTTCTTCACCATTTAATTAACAACAGAATTATGGAACAATGTGGCAAGGCCAATCGCCTTCTCTACCTATCACTCCCAACCATTTCCTATGCCACCCTGGTCGAACCAGCCCTTTCTAGATGTTGGATGGTTGAACTCTCATTTTTATGCTCCTTTTTGGAAAAACACAGTTAATAATCCGTACCCTTCCTAGTGGCTTGCTTACACTTCACAAAACCCAAACTGGTCTTCAAATTGGCAGCGACCTCTGGAGATATCCAATTCAAATACATAGAGATTTGAAAGATGAAATTTTAAGATGTCTGCAAAAGATGATGAAACTCTAGAAGAGTATGTTGAATGGTTTCAATATAATTTACAAAGGTCTCCTTATGCTGCATTATCTAAATATGTTTTAAAAGTAAACATGATAAAAGGAATGAGAGATGAATGGATCAAAACATTAAATTTAATGGGAAAAGGAGATATTTTCAAGAAGATTATGACAATGGGTGAAAATGTGAAGTTGGGAAACACTTTTTGCCCTTTTTTGACGTTGAAAATTGTAATTTTCTATGTTTTCCAACTTCAACTCCACTAAACTCATATTTTTATTGCAAATTATGCTTTGACATAAAAACAAGAGTTGTAGATAATTCTCTTACCTCCATACACATATTTTTTAAAAAAAAATTATTGACATATATAGGGGTAAATTTCTTGTTTACTAACTGCATATACTTGCAATTTTCAGGCAAACATAAATAGTCACTTTATGATCCTTAAGTTTTTTTAGGGAAGGTTATTCATTTTTTGGAAAAAAACCATAGCATCATAATCTGCATATATTGCACTAGTGCCCAGACTATTTTTCAGTAATTTTCGGATTAAATAAATATTTTTTATTATTTTTAAATGGATGAAGACAAAAAACCAGTGATGTTTCAGTACATTTTATGATCCTCAGATTTTCTTTTCAATGTGATTGTAAATAAGAAAAATGAGAGTACCCTTTTGAAGTAGACAGGGAGAGGAAATGCAATATGATTTTTTTGAATTTTTTGGTGTCCTCATTTGAAAGTTATTGAATTTTCATTCAGTGCAATTTTTCGAACAATGAAATTCCACAGTGACACATTTTAGTAAAAAATTAATAAAAAATTGAATTTTTTAATGAAATTCCATAAATCTCACATCATCAAAAACTAAATTTATAGATGAATCTAATGGTACTTGGTACGACATATAACATTTTATTTTTGTAGGTGTTCTGTCCCTCCAAAGTTGTAGGTTCCTAAAAACTGCAGAATTTTCTGAGTTTTTCGTTGACTAGAAACTCTTGGCCGAGATAATGTCTCGGACGAGAAATCTCTAAAAATCTCGACCAAGAAATTTAGAACTCTCAACCGAGAGTTTAACCCACCTAAAGTTACATTTAACCGCACGGGAAAACTCTCGGCTGAAAGTGTAAAAAAATTTCGATCGAGAGTTTGCGCCTGAGAGTTTGCCCAATAAAACTCTCGGCTGAGAGTTTTATTGAATGTTATATATAAAAGTTTTATAAAATGTTTCAATCAAACACCGACGCAATATTTCGGTCTACAGTTTTCTCGCTCGAAATATTAATTTCACACACAACTCTGAACCAAAGAAAATTGCAAAGGTGCGAGGGTCTGAATTCTTTTTCTGTAAAGGTGCGAATAGAGAGATTTAGATCTGAACTAGTTTCAACCTAAATTTGTTTTGATAATTTTAGTGCCTAAAAAAATAGTCGAAGCTATTGTGGATGTTGAATGCATAGTTTCCTGTGACTTGGGGCAAGAAACATGGTCATAACAACTCTTATTGAATCTCAGGTATCATGGATTCCACTAGTTATCTTCTTGAGTTGTTGTGGCTCATTGGCTGATGGTCCAATGGGACTAGTCCCTAGGAACTTAACACTCAACACCTTGTGCCCTATGATCGTAACCATACCCTTCACATGGAAGATATTGAAGTTCATAGTTCAGGTGAGTCTCCACATTGATGTGCAAGAGTCCAAGGTTAATGTCTCGAGACTACATTTCCAAGAGGATAAATCCCTAGTTGTCTATTACTAAGACCTTCGTGGTTGGGGGCTATGAAAATGGTATTTAAACAAATTTTTTCAGTTCTCAGAAGTCATAGGTCATTTCAACATAAAAATCCAAACGAAAATGTCAAAATTCAAGTCCCACAACAACAATTTTGAAATAATTCTACTTACACATCACCTAACATAGGTTTTGACATCTCATTTATTACTACCACTAAGAACTTGTCACATGCCCACCTACTCATCTGATTTCCATGCGTCACTACCTATTTATTTGGCCTATCAAAAGTGCTAAAATCACCTGTAATGTGTGAGCCCCTCAAGCTACCATGTGAGCTTCTTCAACCATGTCATCATGACTTCGACCTCTTACCCATGTCACTGCCACATGACATCCATGTAAACAATGTTTTTAGATTTCCACATGTGTTAGGATTGTTGTTTTTTGGAGGGTTTTTGTTTCAATGCTTTATTGGGCTTTGGCCAATGTCCTGATGACCCAATCATCTGATGGAATCTAAGGCTACAGGTGCTAGCCTATGGGGTTTTTTGGCCAGGGGAAATGACCAAAGGTTGATCTATCTTACCAACCTTCTTCTAATTAGCTCTCCCTCTTGAGCATGGATTTTAGGGGTGACTGTCAATCTGGTGAGGGTGCTCCAATCTATTTTTTGTGTACAAATTTTTTTTGGAAAAAAAAAAATTCAAGTTTTTTGGGTGGGAAATATTTTTTGAAAGTTTTTGTGGGTGAAATTTTTTTTTTTGAAATGTTTTTGGGTGCATGCATGAAATATTTTTTCATAATGTCTCTATGAATACATGGAGTATTTTTGCAATCTTGCAATCTATGAAAGCATGAAGTACTTAGTCTGAACTCTTTATGTTTTTTTAGGTATTTGTTCCAAATAGAATTGGATTTTAGGTTTCCAATTTTGTGAACATGGGAAACCAAAGGAATTGCATATCAAGGTACGATCGAAAAAGAAAAGATTTATAGGATAAAAATGAGAGATTACAAAAAAAAGGTGAGAGGAAAGGGAAAGATTAAGGCATGAAAGAAATGTGGAGGTATAGAATCGTGAAATAGATGTAGAGGTACATGACAATGACGAGGAAATGAGAAATGTTCAGGAAATTTTCAACGAGAATATAATTGATATCGATGTCACTGGTGAGTCAATTTAGTTTCTTCAATTTGAATTTTGTATTTTTTTTTAAAACGTTGTAGTTCAAAATAGTTTTAAAATTAAAAATATGTATACAGGTCAATTTCAAATTAGAAGTTTTAATATTTTTTTTATGTAGGGACAACATTAGAACCACAAGAATATACTACCACAAATTTCCAAGAGAATATTGATATTGATGTCACTGGTGAGTCAATAGTTTCGTCAATTTGAATAAATTGTATTTTTTTTTTTTAAACATTGTAGTTCAAAATATTTTTAAAATTAAAAATATGTATACAGATCAATTTCAAATTAGAAGTTTTAATATTGTTTTTTATGCAGGGAAAACATCAGAACCACAAGAAGATACTACCACAAATGTCCAAGAGAATATTGATATCGATGTCACTAGTGAGTCAATAGTTTCTTCAATTTGAATAAATTGTATTTTTTTTTAAAACATTGTAGTTCAAAATAGTTTTAAAATTAAAAATATGTATATGTCAATTTCAAATTAGAAGTTTTAATATTGTTTTTTATACAGGGACAACATCAGAACCACAATAAGATACTACCACACATCCAATTTCACTGCAATTAATTGGAAGTTCCAAGAACGTTGTATACAACTACAAGTTTCTAGAAAATATGGATGCAACTAAAATTGAAGAATTGGGACCACCATTGGCTAAAAGGACAGTTTGAGATAAAGTAAAATCTGTATTGAAACATACTTTTGAAGGCTTATCTATCATAGCACAAACTCAACTATTACGTGGACTTATAAAGCACAAATCTCTCAAAAATGATGTGGAATTATTGGGCATTAAAAGTGAAAAAGAGGTTTTAGCAAATGAAATGGTAATACAAAATGTGACGTTAGCACTTGGCATACTAGCCAAAGGGAAATCTAATGTTGCAAAGAATGCTCGTAGAGCACTTTTAATAGGTGCAGTTGTAAAAGGAACTTCATCAAGTCGGTTGATGTCAACAACTTCAAAATTGATTAAAACATCAAGAAAAAGTTTATGGAGGAATTCAAAATTTAGAACTCAAATAGATGAGAATTATGAACTTGCATGTGGGGCTAATATCTGCAGGCGTCCATATCATGATAGACTTCCTGACGGTGTGAGGGATAGGGTAAAATAGTTTTGGGATTCGAACTCTCGTGTGTCGCCAAATGAAAAGGATCAACTGCGACGCCGTATATCTAAAGGAGTTTATGAATCTCATTCCAAACATATAACATAGGTCAGTCAAGTAGAATTATTCGAGAGATTTATGGAGAGTAATACTGATGTGAATATTTCCCTTAGCACATTTTTTAAGCTTAAACCATGGTATGTCAGGCCTATTACTGTTCGAGACACATGTTGTTGTTGATACCATGTAGAATTCGAATTATTGTATGAGACATTTGTAAATTTTGGCATAAAATATTGGTCAAATGACCCTCCTCCTTCAAGTGTTCGTGAATTTTTATCAAACATATTATGTCCACGAGAGAATTATTAATTATCTGGGAAAACACCCTAATCTAGTATATCATAATATATTATTCGTACCAACACACATCTAAGCATCCACATGTCAATTTATTTGTTCAAGCAATCCACAATATAGTCTTAAACTATATAAAGTCCAATGCATTGTAGCAATTATTTGTTCTAACCCTAGAATCAAAGCTCATTTTTTATCTTGAACATTGTGTTCCACTCATATGAAATGTGCTAGTGGCAAATTTTCCAAAATGGCATCATGATCATCTATCGATAACCTCCATTGTCGTCGTTTTTCTCTACTCTTCACTTGCTTCAACTGCAGTCGATTTGCTATTACCAAGTGACTATATTGGGCATAAATAACCTCTGGTTGGTAATCTTGAAAAATAATATGATCTTTACATTTCTTTACTTCTTCAAAAAAATGTCCCATTAACACCATTGAACCGATTGGGTATGTATAATTTGATGGATCATTATACTCTTGCAACAACGTGGATTTAGACATAGTGCATCGTAATAAATAATAATGCACTTTTTCTTGATTATTTTCTGGTGCAATGACAGCAAAGACATCACCTTCTCTAACCATATCAGAGACATGATCATAATCATTGTCAATCATAGCCACTTCATTGTCCATTTCCTTGTCACTCACATTTCCAAATGGCGGAAATGGTGTCCATTGTTCGAGTTTCCATGGTTGAACAAATTTCTTAATTTGGTTTTCACATTCATCGATGGAATTTGTCTGATCAATACATGCATAACAAAAGCAAGAGCACTTTAGTTTCTCAATGAAATGTATATTTGTCATGTACTTACTCCAATTGAGTGTAAACTTCTTGTTTATGGATTACACTGGAATTATATGGCAATGATATATAAACATCACCCATTGCAATATTCCAAAAGTAGCTGCTTGAGAAAAACACACACATATGTATGAGTCAAATTTTGAAAAATATTAAATATTTTTTTGATAACAAAATACGTGCACATATATGTACACACACACACACACACATATATATATCTACACATGTATAATATATTTTTAGTTAAATGTGTATGCTTACCTATGCACATCAACCATCCTTGGGTTCGATACATGACTTAAATTGTCCTTGCACCAATTAACAACATCTAAAGAATTTACAAGTCGAGAAGCTGAGTGATTCAATTGATACCTCCTAAGTGCACATTTTACGCATGCCCCAGCACGATCATGCTCTCCTTTTCCGTGCCCTGTCTCAAAGAAATTCCATGTATGTTGAATGTTGATTTTCCTATGAAGACGAGACAACCAATAGAACGATCTTGCTGATTTAAATTGACCAGCACAACCATCTGACCATACCCAATGTTCTTTAAAAGTGACTCTTCATTTCAAAAAATCATTATAAATAACATTAAAACAATGTTGAACAAAACACGTGTCATGTGTTCGATCATCACTGATGTAGACATGGTACTCCTTAATAACCTCACGATTATTTTCATCACTATCAAAACCATCGACAGCAAGCTCTGCGTGTCTATACAAAATATGCACAAATATCGATACTTGGTCTGAATGATAATACTCACTTTGTATCTCCTTTTGTGGACTAAACGTGTAATTCTCAGCGAAATCAACCACTAATAATATTTTTCCTTTTTGGAACACCTCACGTGATTTCTTAAACTGTAAATCCTTCCATCATGCTATATGACAATGCTTAATATATTTGTATATTTGCACCCTGAACTTCTCCATAAAAGATGTCACTGGAATCTCGTCATCAAGTAAAGTGATATTTTTTGATGTTGTGCTTGAATCTGCAACAGGAGTGTAAGTAACATATTCATATCTCTTCCAATTCAGACTGAGATTTGATAGTCTGGGATCATTAGGATCAATGGGATACTTTTCATCATAGAGTGCCAAATGAGAACATTTGTCTCATTTTCTTCCACCAACACATTCCTTTTTATAAAATAATTCATATATACACACACACCTCTCTGGTTTATTTCAGTAATATTTTTGGTGAATCTCATAAATAGAAATGCAGGATTTTTAGAGATACAGTGTGGACTACATACGTGACTAAGTGCAGATTCTCTTAGTAATATAGTGCGGGTATATATGATCTGGAATGCGAACCTTTGACAACATCTAATGGAGACTTAAGTTTGAAAAGGAGGCATATATACTTGATGACCAGAAATATAATAAAGAGTTGTGGTCTCTAGAACATAAATGCCATCATTGACTGAAGCGGAAGTGCGGATAACCTGAAGCAAATTGTAGATAACTTCAGGAGTGATATATATGCATATATAAGGAGATATAAAATGTGGATTTACTAAAGTTATAAAAATGGATTTTTGAAGCTGAAGTTTGTGGATTCCTCTGTGTAAAAGTGCAGTATATATATGTCATTTCTCTTAAATGGAACATTGTTAAGTTCAACAGATCACCATCATGGGTGTGGATTACCATGATGCGGATGAATGTATGTATGTTGTTGTCAAGTCTGGAATAAGAGATTCAAGAAATCTCACTAATATGCACCTACTGTCTATGATAGAATCAATTTTTTAGTATGAAGGTCTGAAGTGGATGTGAAAATTAAGGGTCATTGCTGGATAAGAAAAGAGATGAAGGTAAATCTCTCGTAGTTAATAAAATAAAGGACAATACAGACTAGTGCAAGAAATAAATATTAGCATGGAAGATCAAAAAAGAAGAAGTAACAAGGTCTTGGAAGCATCCATAGGTCAAGGGTCTAAGTCTGGGTCATGGTAGTTTTATTTGAAGATCTATAAGAAGAATTTCTCATGGGTTTTCCTCTCCAAGAGGGAGAGGTTTTTCCCTGGTTCTAGGAGCCTAATTTGTGTGTCTCATGTATTTTGATAATTGACTTGATAAAAGATTAAATAAGCTAAAGAAGAGAAGACATAAATAACTCAAGGAAGCTCACAAGTAATTATCAAAAAGAGAATTTGAATTAATCTCCAGCCCTCCAAATTCTCAACAGAAATTATTATGTCATAGTTGGCACTACAAAAACAAGAGATATGGATCTGATAAGGGCTAAATTTCTACCACATGTGCCTACAGGAATGAGGGTTTACCCATTGTGCCTCCTATGCAGATTCCATGGAAAATATTTGACAGTGTCATTACAAACTCAGTCATACCATAATGCTTCTAGAGATAATGCCTATTGATGCTTCCTCATCGCTCTATAATGGGATGAGGATGAGCATATTAGCCACATATTATTATATGCCACTGATCTATAGATGATGTAGCCACCTTTCAAAATTTATTCAGCCACCTTTCGAAATTTCGGATTCATCACACAGATATTGCATTTTCAGACTTGTTTCCAGTAGTAGGGTATGATTCACACCTCTATTGCTATATTTTGGCATGAAATCAATTATAATACCAGCCTACAGAGGTGTATGTGAGGCATTAATAATTATGAATATGATGCAATGGAAGGATATACAAACACCAATTAGCAAATGTATATTCCCAGGCTTCAACCATCATTTTGATCTGTGCACCCATGGTGTAATGGGTATCCAAAAAGTATGTTGATTTGTGCTACTCGATTGCTTCTGTATCCAAAACCCTTATCTAGGGCCCACAAACACAAATAGTATTTTCTTCCTCTGTGCTAAACATCACTCGCAAGATAGATATGCTCATGGACATTGTTTTAGTCCAACCTGGGATCTCAGAAAAACATCCTTTTAGAATGGATTAAAAAAATAATTTGCATGTATATATATTATTATATTTAGAAATATTTTGGAGAATGCATGTTTCTGATTGTTGATTTTGTCCTCGTAACTATTACACCAATCTCCTTTTTGCTTCCTTGATCTAAGATTAGATTAACTACTAGAAATAATATGCTAAAAATGCGAATGCATTTTGAGGGGTAACAAATTTCTTGCAAGGGCTAAGGCTTAATGTCCTTTCCTTTCAATTTCATTTTGTTTCTTTGGGTGTTAGCACTAGAACTAGGAAAGTCATCTCTTATGGAGCTTTGGCAATCGATTGAGCAATGAGTATACGAGTAGGTAAGTAGGTGGCTCTTGGCCAGTGAAAAGCCCGCCACAAGTACCTCTATGCCAAGTAGATCCCTGCAGAGCATGCAATTGGTGACACATGAATGCATTCACCAATTTTTAAAAGCTTTCATAGGCAGGCATCGGCGTATGTAGAGCATCTAGCTCATTATGCTTCACTATTTGTGAGAAAGAGTGAACAGATCACACAGTATTTGTTTGTTTCACTTATTGCAAAATATCTACAATTTTTTTTTAAAGTAAATTCTACTTATTTTCAAAATTTAAGGGTTTCCAACAATCTAAAAATAAAGAATGAATAAATGGAATAAGAACTTATTGATGGTGACATCGTTGTCGGGGCTCTGGAGCATCTTTTATATTCCCTTGAGGCCGAGCTAGGTGCGGAGATTCTCGCAACGTCCCTAGTGGTCTCAATGTTTCCCTTTTGAGCATATAAGCCTCGCATTTGGGTATTCTACTACTTCTCCTTTATTTTGATAAATGGTCTCTCAGACTCATTAAATGCCAATGCCATCCCTGTGAACAATAACAATATCAAGCACAAAGATTAATTTCTAAACATACAAGATTTGGATGCAAAAATACAGAGGATTTTGAACATGGAACATACCTTGGCGGTGTTGAAAATCCGATGGTGGGGTTCGATATCGGGTCTGTCGCTAGTAAAACCATAAGTCACAACTCTCTTCGATCCCATTTTCGCGCCCTCCTTATGAAAAGCCAGCCGATACTACTTGGTCTCGAGCTTAAACAAAGAAGGGGGTTGGGAGGGATTTGGTAATGCAAAATTAATACAAATTTTTCGAAAATGATTAAATTTCGCTTCTTGAAAAACAATAATTACAATATCTTTATTTTCACTTACATAGTAAGATATTTGTTGTATTTGAGGAACTCACAAGCTAGTGCATGATTTTGGTTGTGGTGGAAAGGTTAGGATTATTTATTATAGTAATAATGATTTAATTTATTTTTTATTTTCACTTACCTATATTTGTTGTATTTGAGAAACTAACAAGCTAGTGCATGATTTTGGTTGTGGTGGAAATGGTAGGATTATTTATTATAATAGTAATGATTTAATTTTAAAATTATTAATTATATGTAATGTTTTTGTTGTTAAATTTTACAGAATTAAACATGTATTTCTGGAATTTGAATGTAAGAGTGTTTTTAACTTAGTTGTGTTGAAAAAATTTAAGTGTATAGAGGAAACATGTGTTTTTAACTTGGTTACATTGAAAAAATTTAATTGTTATTGTATATTAGGTGGGTGTACACAAAAAATAGTATATTTGTAAGTGGATTTGATAGTTAAACACAAATATTAGTTTCTTGAAATTCATATGAAAAATTTGAAAAGACTAGCATATGTACCATTTTCTAGGTTAAATATATTCAAATTGTTGTGTGAATGGGGTTGTAAGGCCATGTGTTTTTATCTTGAGAAAATGAAGTCATCTCGAATTCACTTGCATAGTTTAGGTTGTCATAAGAAAAGTATGTGTTTTTCCTTAAGATGTGAACATGTCATTTTAAGCAATGTGATAATGTGGTTTCAGCGAGGCATCAAAAGATGAAACGAGCATGCACATTTTGGATGCTAGTGTTACGTTTTGTTTGAGGCATGTGTGCATGTCTAAGAAGACACTAACAAGGGTTAAAGAGGTGGAACTGTTAGAGAGGTTGGAGGGTTGTAGTCTCACTTAGAGGTACAAACAAGCAAGTTAAGCACCGTCAGAAGTTATGAAGCAAAATTAAGATATTTCAAGAGTTGCATGAAGGAAATTGGTAATGGTATTAAGTGAACATTCCCTGATCAAAGTTGATACCCTCACCTTAGCACTACCACTTTGCAAGACGAAGAAGAAATGTGAAATATATGTGTGACCCACTAAAGAAGTTGGCAAGGTTGTTGCAACATATACAAGTGGTTTTTTCATGTTGCAAAAAGATGCGCTGGAACTTGGAAGGTGACCATTGGAGTAGATTTGTCATGGAGTGTTAGTGAGGTGCAAGGATTTGATAAGGAGTGAATTACACAAATCTAAAAAATAGGTCATATTGGGTTAGGATATTAGTGTTTTGGGACATCCAAAGTTGAAGGTGCATTTTATGGTGGTGTAGTCTAAAAGCAGGCCACATCTACGGGTATCTTGGACTTTTGGTGTGCGTTAGTGGTGTTGGTGCATTATTTTTTATGGTCACTAGCTAGAATGTGTTCCATTAAGGGAAAAGTCACACAAGTTTAAGATGGCTTAGCCATTTGGCATTGTAAGGTGTTGTATGCCCTAACTTTGAGGAGACAATTAAAACCATCTTAGAGTGTGATGGGTTATACCATGGACTTAGGTCCACTTGCATGGGTTGAGGTCTAAAGGTACCCTGTGAGTTGAGGAAAATGATTGCAATGCTTACCTATATAATTTTTTTATGATATAAGATTAATGATTTTTTGTTTGAGAATGGAAAAGGAAGATAAAGAAGGAGAGGCATTAAGGTTTGTTGTAAATCAATAGAAAGGAAGGAAAAATGTTTCCTATTAGCAGGATTTTTCAATTTTCCTCTTCAATATGACTAAATTTTAGTTGGAGCTAGGGAGTTGGTCTCAAAAGCATTGATTGGGTACTCTAGAAATCCAACACCCAACATATCCAATATCGAAGCTAGTCCATTGGATAGATTGATGTTAGGCATAGGTTACAAAGGCTAAGGTGCAAATCTCCCCTTCTTAATGTGGGTTTCAAATCTAAAATTTGAGAATGGTAAAAACAAGGTCATAATCTTGAAAGGGGGTCATTGATTTTACCAATGCTTAAGCCATGGTGTGATTCTTTATATTTGGGTTTTTCCTTAAGCATTGAGATCTATATTTAGGTCTAGTTATCAGTTTTCCATTTCAATTATGCGTTGAGAAGTATTAAGGGATATAGGGGATAAGATGGTTATTTTCCAATAGGTGTTGTTGTAATATTTCAAAAATATTTTTTTCCTATGAGGATGCCCTTGAAGGTAGGGTATGTAAAGAAAGTGGAAAAAGAAAGGTGTGCTAACACATGCCGAATAGTGTCAATGCATACCAAGGAGTGTTGGGGAGAGTTAGGGAATTACAAGGGAGAACTGTTTCAAAGTGCATGGAAACAAATGAATAAGAGTGTCTTCTAGGGAGTGTCAGTGAATTCGAGGTGTCCCATGGACGAAGTGTGTTAGGAGAATTTCATAATAGGACTTGCAAGATGCAAGCCTACGATTTTGATAAGGGGATAAACAAAGTAGTTTCAGACAAAGGGATACTTTGGGCTAGACACAACACTATTTTTTCAATTACTTGGTTGGGTTCCCAAGTTGTAAAAAATGTAAGCCTATCTGCGAGGGCATGACAACTAGGGAGTTCCAAGGTGTGCAAGGAATCCCAAAAAGTGTTAACACATGCTAGAAAGTTCACAATATCAACTTTCATGAGTAGTTTCTTATTCATTTCTTCCATCGTCCTTGTTGCTTCGTGTGCTTCGATTTTAAGGGAGATGATATTTGATTTCATTATGAATATTTCTTCATTCTCCTTTGCTAGACTGCTCTCCATTTCTTCTTTTATTCTTGTAGCTTCACATTTTTCAGCCTTAAGAAGATTGATGATTGATTTTATTTTGTAAGATTTCTTCATCCTTTTCTTGTATTTGGCACATCATTGTGTTTATCTCCTTTTCTGCTTCATCAACTTGTCCTTCTATGAATGCCAAAGTTTCCATAACATTCTTGGTTCCCTACGTTTGTTTCCTTGCTTCTTCAAGTTGAG
Organism: Pinus albicaulis; assembly: GCA_034641835.2. Lineage (NCBI taxonomy): Eukaryota > Viridiplantae > Streptophyta > Pinopsida > Pinales > Pinaceae > Pinus > Pinus albicaulis. Next base: position 980,395,913 of record CM076571.1, on the reverse strand, counting down.
ATCTAAGAAAGGAGACCTCTTCCTTGTATTGACGAATCTCTGCTTCAAATTTGCTCAAGGTGGCTTGACACTTTCTTCCCTTTTCTTTGCCTAATCCAATTGATTTTTCATAGATATGAATTCCTCATGATGCTTTCTTTTGTTTCGATGAAATTCCTCCTTGAGTTTGGTGAGCTCTTCTTCTCTTTCTTGAGCTTGAATCTTGACAAGGTCAAATTCCTTCCTTGTCATGTTTTGGTCACCAACATGCGCTTTCTTCTTAAGTTCCTCATTTCCCTTTTTCAACCTATTAATCTGTTCCATGGAAGCCATAATTTTATTCAGGAGATCTTCTTCAAAGTCTTCTTTGTTCTTTTCATCTTCTAGGTCTTCTTTAGCCTTGTTGGCATCTCCCTTATCTTCAGCTTCCTTGATGGATTGTGGACTTATTTCCTGTTTTCCATCATCTTCTTGACTATAGATCATTGTCAACACTTCTTTTGATTGAAGACCATGAAGTTTTTCCCATATGACTTTTGCTAACAAATTTTTTTCAAAATTGGCCTTCACAAAATTTGGTAACCCATTCAAAATTTCCTTCATTGCTCTTGTATTATACTCCTTGGATTTTTTGTCCATCATGTCATCAGTAATCAGTTACTTCCAAAATTCAATTCACTGTGTCTTCAAGAAATTCCTCATTCTTGCCTCCCATATATCAAAATTTCCATTGAACTATGGAGCTTTGTTGACCTGGTTTACATCTGAATTCTTAACTGAGGGAGGGACATTTTCACATGAACTGGAGCCTTTATTCCTTGGATTTTCCATTTGTGTTCTAATGATCAACCTTAATGTTGTTATCCTTTGAATGAAGGTACTGGCTCTGATTTCAATTGTTGGAAATACTGAGAGGGGGGTGAATCAGTATTTCTTTTCAATTGTTACTTTTACCAGTTTAGATATCTTATAATTAGAACACAAAATGAACAATAAGAATAAATAATTTTATTAATCTCTTCTTTACAATAAATTCAATACAATAGTATAGAGCTCCAACCCTAGATGAAGACACCAATCTTCAATCCTTCTAGGCACCAACCTATACTATTCCAAGCACCAACCTGGACTTCACTGGGCTCTAACCTGTAGGGCTCCAACTCTATCTTCCCAAAGTACCAACCTTGTCACTTTGAGGCTCCAACCTCTAGGGCTCCAACCCTATCTCTAGTATAGGCTCCAACCTTTAGGGCTCCAACCCTATCTCTGGCACACACTCCAACCTGGTCTCTTAAGGACTCCTATACTTTAGGGCTCCAACCCTATCTTCCAAGGCACAAAACTTGTCTCTACAAGGCTCCAACCTCTTAGTTTCCAACCCTTAGCTTCATTTCGTGAAGCTATGTTTGGTTATTCTTCACGGCTCCCAATGTCTTCTTCAACGAACCCAATCACACTTAGTCTCCACATCACATCATCAATGCCAACCTTTTCATTTTCGAGGGCATCACCACTGCTCTCCATCGTACCCAAAAAAATATCTCCAAGGTTACTTCACGATGACATCATAGATGTATCATGATCTCCAGGGGTACCTTCAAGATGTCTTCAATTGGTAGCCCAATTTCTCCACCTGATCTAAACTTCTTCAAGGACTTCTTCAAGAACTTCTCAAGGGAGTCTTCACTTTACTTTTCCAACAAGGTATTTATTCACAAGTTCTTCAATAGGTGCTTCAAGATGTCTTCAATAATGACTCAACACAACTCCAAATATGCTTCAAGATGCATATCAATTCTACCAAGAAGTCTGCACCAAACTATGCCCAATATACTACTCTCAATGTCAAAATATTCTTCAAGATGTGATGTTAATGTTGCTCCAACAATACTTCTAAAGATGCTCCAAAGTGTCACAAAGGAAGCTCAACACAAGTTATCTAAAATTTTTTCATTGTCCTTTGGTAATTCCCACAAATACAATCCAATTGGTTAAGCCACGGGACTGTCCTTCCTGAAGAGACTTGTCACAGGTTGTTTTTTCAATTTCTGCACACCCGCAAATAAATTTTAACAAATGCTAAGTTTACTAGAGGTTTGAGCTTCCATAGATGATACCTGTGCACAGATTTTAGTATGGTCCAAACCATAGATAGTTTGAGTTAAATTCTTCAGACGTCCACCAGAAACTCCTTTCCTCTTTCTTTGTTCTACTTTGGATCTGCAATTATCTCAGATGAATTATTAACTGAATTAGTGGCTAGAAACATGTGATCAAGACCCAAAAACCATAACAAAATATTGCCCAAACAATCTTCTTTTATGTCATCTCGGCCTCCTTGCTGTTCTGTAGCTTTTCTCTTTGAATTTCTGTTATTTTCACCAAATTGGATTACTAAAATGAGAAGAAACGACATGTATTTATACTGGTTTTGCGTGAGGAGACACGTCACTGAGGCGGGCCGAAATTGGGAGCTAGGATAGGTCTGCTAAAAAAAAAATTATTGCACAACTTCAGAAATCAATATCTTTCTAACCAGGGGGATTTTTGGGGCATATGAGGGCTCGATGGAATGAGGAAGGAGTCCTCTTTAAGATGCCGAAGGAGCCATTTTGAAATGATGCCTTCAATATGTCAAAAAACAATTTTCTTTATGACTGTTCGGACTTTTTAGTGCAGAAGGTTATTAGGATGGCAAGAGGTCATTAATGGCTTCTCCATTGTCATGTATCCAAAAATTTCATTATATGTCATCAAGTATGGTGAGGCAATTAATGTCATATCTCCCATCATTGGCCATGCCATAATTATTTATGTCCTTATGTGTGATAGTGTAGCATCAATCATGTTACCAACCATGTGATAATGTAACATCCATTAATTTCCATCTAGAGAGCCCATCATGAGATTTATATTTCATCAATGTGAGGTCATTCATGTATAGCCCTCCATAAGTCATAAAGGCTTGTATATTAGATACATCATTGGCACTTAAAGGCTAGATCACTATGAGCATCAATCATAGGCACATGATTGACATGGCATCTTTAGAATTCCTTATTAAGGGTAAGGACATCATCCGGGATCTAGGGCATCTTCATGGTTAGTTCAAGGAATCACCATTAGGGTATTATGATCAATGGAAATTTAGGCAGCATCAAACATGATAATAATTTTCCATCACAAAAAATGTGATATTGACATCAATGACAACCTTTATTAACACATCTAACAACCCTCTAATTGTACTTGGAATGCCATCAATTTTCCCAACCACAGTAAATTATTTTACTGATCTAGTGTGCACAACACTGCCCTCATCTAGGGCTCTTCAAATATGCCACCTAATAGTGATTTTAGTCCTCTCAAAATTATTATTCTTGTGTACCAATTTCTTTGTTGTCCAATCTATGAAAAAAATTGAACTACTCATCTTATCATCCTTCTAACAATTTGTAAATGACTGGACTTGGGTCACAAATCATCCATTAACAGTCCATTGACCAACTTTTTATAGGCTGATTCAGATCTCTGTCCAAAACCATATGGAAATTCCAAAAAATTCAAATCCTCTTCATTTCAATCCAATCCTCATATGGCACATTTCTTCTACTCCATATTCTACTCAGGTTCAACCTTCCTTTGGATTTTCTATCTCCACAGATACTTTTGCAAACCATCTTCCAAATTCGTGGTATATATTTTATAGATAAACCTCTCTCTAAGGGTCACAACCTCTCTTCTTCTATGCATATTTGTCATAGTCTTAATGGCATACCTTGTGGATTTAACATGCTAGGAAACCTCCCTAAATAGGGAGTTATACTTCAATTCTAATTGTTTTAGAACAAACCATATCCACCCATAGCAAAAACAACAACTCTTACCTCCATAAGCGACTCAGCCTAGCTCATATAGATCCATAGATTCTGGTCATTTCTTTCACTAAATCTTAACCCTAAATTTAGATCTCTACTACCCTCAAACTATAGTTACCTCAGTCAATATTACACTTGTGACTACTTCTGTTCTAGCCCTAAATTCTAGTGTAGACCATCCTCTATTTTTGTTGGTCTTTATCACAGACCTCGCAACCTAGTAACCACCACAAGGTAGGGTCTAACCCTCTCTACTATTTCAAAATTTGATGCAGCCTTAATACAAAAACACCACTGAAATCACATGTCCAAATTCTCATGAGTTGCCTCTCTTGAGCTTGATTTTCCATAAGAGAAACAACAATATGCCATCCTACTTCCTATCTCGAACCCATTAAGGTATGTGAAATTCTTCTAAACCCTCACATGATGATCTTACTCTTGGTGGATGGTCATGGCCTCCCTTTAGCAACGCTTACTAAGCCCTCTAACTCGGCCTACTTTAGGACTGCATCTCTCTTGGCCTCCTTGATCAAATGAGCTCCTTCTCACTTGATGTTCTTGCCTTCATACTAAGGTATCCTTAAATATACTTTCCTAGCTAGGCCTCTTAAGAACGCTCTAGAACTTACAGAATTTATCTTCTTATACCTTAGGAAATATTATTTTTTATTTTTTATTTTATTTTAGATTTTAAACCCCATCTTAGGTCCAAAGCCTCTTCTCTTGGTTTATTTTCCCACAAATCCTTTTTTGGTAAAAATCACACAAACCCATCTCACCAGGCTTGTGGAGTATCTCCCAAGCTACACACTTCAACAAAATAGTCTAGTTGTAGTAATCGTAACTTGGTCAAGCTCCTATAGTCAAGCGAGAACTTGGTTAGGTTCTCAAGTTGAAAATTAAGTAAGGGTAGTTGTGAGGGCATGTTAACTAGGAAGGGTTAGGGCATGCCAAGGAATGAAAAGGAGTGCTAACACATGCTGGACAATTTCAATGCATGTTGAGGAGTGTTAAGGAGTGTCGAGGCATCATAAGGGAGAACTACATCAAAATGCACGGAAATGAACAAATAAGGGTGTATGCCAAGGAGTGTCAATGAATTCAAGTAAGTCAAGGATGAAGTGTGTTAGAAGAAGCTCATAATAGGATTTGCAAGAGGCAAGCCTATGATTGCAATAAGGGGCTCGACAAATCAGTTTTAAACAAAGGGAGAATTTTTGTTGGGCATGACACTATTTTTTCGTTATCTATTATTTTTATATGACATGTGGCACACTTTGTCCGAATGCTCATGTTTTAAAATATTTTAGACAATTGCATATTGTACATTGTTGTGTATAAGTTTTGGGGCACTCGGCTTGTGACGACTTATATCTTGTGTGTCTTGTCTATCTTGTGGTTCTTGCAAACTCTCAGTTAATGCTCTATTTTTTATCTGAACTGGACAAACATGTGAAATATTTCCTATGTAAGTTATGTTGCTTAGTTGTTTTATGGCCATGGCTAGATGTGATCCTTGTCTTGGTAAGTTCTTAAGTGGGAAAATTTCAACTTAGACATGAGTGGCCTAAGATGAGGTATGGGCAGTTCTTAGGTGAACAAGCGACACAATATACTTGTAGTAGGTGCAATTGATCAAGTTGTTACGTATGAAGCATACCAATGTCACTTGAACTACAGTATCTAAGGACTTGATTAAGTTCCCAAGTCGTGAAAAAATGTAAGGCTAGTTGTGAGGGCATGAGTGCCAAGTCATGTTAGGGAATGCTAACATGTGCCAGATAGTTTGAAGAGATGTGAAATATGCCAAGATGTGTCAAGTGCTAAGGCATGCCAAGATGTGAAAGGGTGTGACAATATATGCCGGGGACTATCAAGGCAAAAAAAAGGAGAAACAAGTTAAAGTACAAGGAAATGAACGAGGCAAAAAAAAGGACAAACAAGTTAAACTACAAGGAAATGAACACATCGTAGTGTTAATAAGTCATTAATTTACATTTTCTAGGAGGGGCATGTTATGCACACCTATAGTAGGTGGAAATAAGTGTCAATTGCCAAGTTTTAGTGCATTCTAAGTGCCAAATCATCCTTTGTTACTTCTCTTCTACTTTCCAATAATTTATCTCAAATAACTTTAATATTAAACCACAACAAAGCATACCAAGGAATCTTAATGAATACTAGACATGCTAATGATCATGGCCTCTTTATGACTACATCTCTCTTCACCCCCTTGATCAAATGAGCTCCTTCTCACTTGATGTTCTTTCCTTCATCCTAAGGACTCCTTAAATAGTTTTTCCTAGACCTCTTAGGAACCCTCTAGAACTTACGGGTTTTATCCACTTAGAACTTAGGAAATATTAATTTTCCTTTTTAATTTTCTTTTATATTTTAAACCCCATCTTGGGTCCAAAATCCCTTTTCTTGGCTTCTTTTCCCACAAAGCCTTTTGTGACCAAAATCACACAAACCCATCTCACTATGCTTGTGGAGTACCTCCCAAGCTACACAATTCAACAACATAATCTAGTTGTAATAATTGTAACTTGGTCAAGCTTTTGTAGTCAAGCTTTGGTTGGGTTCCCAAGTTGAAAATTAAGTAAGGGTAGTTGTGAGGGCATGATAGCTAGGGAGGGTCAAGGCATGCAAATGAATGAAAAGGCATGCTAACACATGTCGGACAATGTCAATGCACGTTTAACTATAGTGTCGGGGCATATCAAGGGATAACTAGGTCAAAATGCATGCAGAGGAACAAATAAGAGTGTGTGCCAGGGAGTGTCAGTGAATTCAAGTGTTCTAAGGACAAAGTGTTAAGAGAAGTTTAGAATAAGATTTACAGGAGGCAAGCCTATGGTTGTTGATGTAGTATTTTTAGACAAAGGGAGATCACTTTGTGCTAGGCACAACATTGTTTTGCCTTTAGCTATTTTTTTTTAATGACAAGTGGCACACTTTGGCTACATGCTCATGTTTTAAAATATTCTAGATAATTGCATATTGTACATTGTTTTGTATAATTTTTGGGGCACTTAGCTTGTGTCATCTTATATCTTGTGTGCCTTGTGCATCTTTTGGTTCTTGCAAAATCTCAGTCAATGTTCTATCGTTTATATGAACTGAACATACATGTGAAATATTGCCTGTGTAAGCTATGTTTCTTAGTTGTTTTATGGTCATGGCATGATCATGTGAACCTTATATTGGTAACTAGTTAAGTGTGACAAGTTGAACTTGGACATGAGTGGCATAAGATGAGTTATAGGCAGTTCTTAGGTGAACAAGGCACAATCTACTTGTTGTAGGTGTAATTGGCCAAGTTTTTGTGGTTGAAGCAAGCCAATGTTGTCACATGAACTGTAGTGGCCAAGGGTTTGATTGGGTTCCCAAGTTGTGAAAAAATGTAAAGGCTAATTATGAGGACATGAGTTCCAAGGTGTGATACAGAATGCTAAGATATGCCAGCTAGTGCAAAGGCATGTCAAACATGCTAATATATGCCAAGTGATAAGGCATACCAAGATGTGCAAGGGTATGGAAATCCATCCTAGGGACTGTCAAGGCAACAAAAGGGAGAAAGAAGTTACACTACAAGGAAATGAACACATAAGAGGGTTAATAAGTCATCAATTTACCTTTTCCTAGAGGGGCATGCTAAGCTTACCAACACTAGGCGCCAATAGGTGCCAAGTGAAAATTCTTAGTGCATTATAAGTGCCAGGTCTTCGTCTGTTGCTTCTCATCTAATTTCCCACAATTGATCTCAAAAAAATTTAATATTAAACCATGCCAAATCATACCAAGGCATCTAAATGTATTCCATACATGCTAAGACTTTCCAAACACCAATATGTGTCAAGGAGTGTTATTCATGCTATGAAGTGGAAGGGCATGTTGAAAAGTATTAAGGTGTGCTAGAGAGTGTTAATGCATATTGAGGAGTGTTAACGAGTACTAGGAAAAAACATTAAGGGAGCACTAGGTCAAAATTCATGGAAGTTAATGAATATGAGGAATGTGTGCCAGGGAATAGTGTTAATAAGTGTCAGTTGTCATGCCAAGGATGGAGTGACAAGGTATGCTAAGCATTGACAAGGCATGCTAGAGAATATAAAGACATGTCAATAAGTTCCAAAATGTGCTAGTGAGTTCTAGGGTGTGCTAATTATATGTGCCAAATAGTGCCAAGATATGCCAATACATGCCAGGTGCTAAGGATGTGTAGGGTGACAGGGTATGTTAATATGTGTCAAGAGGTGTCAAGGAAACAAAAGGACTAACCAAGCTAAAATGCAAGGAAATTAACACATAAGAGGGTTAATAAGTCGAGACTTTATCTTTTTCAAAAGGGGCATGTTAGGCACACTAATAATAGTTCCCAATACATTCTAAGTGGCATTGTGTACCAAGTGTTAATGTATGTCAATGCATATTTCAACCAAGGTGTTACAGGGCATGCTAGGGATTACATGCATGCCAACACATGCTAGGATAGTTCTAAGTTGTGCTAGCACATGCCACCATGTGCTTGGGAATTAGTGTCATGACAATATGTTCTAGGTACAAATATGTTCCAAGACATGCGAGGTGCTAAGAAATTTTACTGTGTGCCAAAGCATTAATTTAAGGTGTGCCCAGATTAATGAGGAGTGTCAGATATTTATCATTAATAGAATTGACATAGTTTGATTAAGTATTAAATAATATATTTCCTACACACACGAGCGGAACTTTATCTAAAGGGAATTTTCTTGATAATAAACTTAATAGATATGAATCATGCGTTGACTCAAAGGAAAACTCTATTCGACTAGTCATTACTTGAGGGAAATGATACACACTAATTAATTCTTAACAAATTGATTGAATCTAACCATTATAGCATTGGGCATATTATAAAAAAACACTCCACAATAATGGTCTTAAATCGTTATATTTTGACAAAAAAAAATATATTAACAGGCACATAGCATCATCAAAAACTCATTGGAATGATAAATGATGACAAACATTTTTTGATCGTCACCAAAAGTAATAAAAAGAGCATTGGTGAGGGTCATTAAAATTTCATCACTAGAAGTGTCACCAAAGAGAGAATTAGTGATGGGCCTTTAACGACCCTCACTAAAAGTGTCATTGAAAATGGCTTTGGTGACGAACCTTAAAGGACCATCACTATATACACTTACAACGATGCTTTTTTAAGGACCGTCACCATATGTGACATTGGTGATGGACCTTAAAGGTCCGTCACACGCATGACCCTCACCAATGTCATTTTTTCTTGTAGTGGATGTTGGCCTCTAGTATTACATATTTCACACCAGAAGCTGGGTCTGACATTCAAGGGATTCGATGCCCAACCAACCATGTAATTCCTTAAGATAGGGCACAGTTTTTTATATGGCCCTCTAATCTGCACTTCATTCACCATACTTCTTATCTAACTTCTTTACTTTTCTTGAAGTCTTGTATCTATAGCGTTAGGTTCGCCAATTGATTATGAATATGTTTCATTCCTGCATTAGTATCTCCTATATGCAAAGCTTCCAATTTCATCACAATATCTACGGCTTTAGCTTGAATTTCTATATTTTGTTGCATCAATGGAAATTTGATATGCAGTAGCAGTGAAACTATAAACCATTCTTGATGGTGTTGCAGAGCTATCTCTAAGCTTACATGATCCAATAAAACCTTAAATCTCTAATCCAAATCCCAAACAAAATTAGTAGGTTTATGTTTGATATTTTTCAACTCGGTGATGCACTACGACTTCAACTTCGGCTTCTTAAACTCTTTTATCAATGTTTTTTTAATATATGAAAACATTATGTTCTGATTATTTGAGTACTTCTTACACCATGATAATGCTCTATCTTTCAGCATCATCACAAGTTATGCTTTATTTATATTGTAATCGTTGATATGCTTCATTTTCCATACAACTTCACATAAGAACCAATTTTTTTTAGATCTAGCAATCTGATTACATCTGATTACATCTGTAAAACTCCATTTTCACACTAAGGCATCTTAATCCAAGTCAGATATTTTAAATACCTACCTTGTTATCCTTTTAAGAATAATTATTTCGCTTCGTCGTAAGACACAATTGAGTCTACAACAAAATTAGTAATGAATCCTCCCAACATATTATTAATCCAGAAATTGATAACCCTTGAAATCATCTTGTCAGTGATCTTGAGTCGATGTATCAATTCACGAGTCCACACTGTAGGTTCTCCACCCTTAAAATAGTTCTTCCTTTCGGTCAACCTTGATATCCACTCATACAACTCAACAAGAAAATAATTAAAGAAAATCTTGTATTCATTTGTAAAAATATACTTCTGTAACCAATATCCAGATGTTAGACGAGGGTTTCTATTTTCTTCATTTGCAAATTCTTGCAATTTAAGGTCTATCCAGTCTTGAATATCCTTCTTGAATGGGTACTACATCCACATATCCCTCAAATGGATCCTGGTCGCGACAACGAAACCATTTGCTGGCTTAATTTTGGCTACCCAAGGTCAATCTATACTATGCACCAAAAAAAACCTTGATTACTGGCCCTTTCGCAATAATGACCTGTAAGAAGATCATAGTCTCACTCGAAGTGACTATGGGATGATGCATAACTAGGTTTCTGAAAACTTTAAGGACTAGGAGATGTGGTATTATTATATTATGTTATTCTTAGCACTTATAAATCACTTTGCAACATTAGATTAATCGTTTAAACATGCCATATAAAACCATAAACCATCACTGTGCTAAAGTAAAATGCAACTGTACTAACTTCTACTCTAAAATATATAATAATAAAATATACAAAGAAATCACAGAAGAACACCAAATTATGTGGTTCACCCCAGTGTAGGGCTACATCCACAAGAAATGTAGCATAATATAAATAATATTTGAACAGAAACCAATTCTTGCCCTGCACACTCAGCTGCAAACTCTTCTCCAGGCTGTTGGGCACTTAGCTACAGAGCCTCTCCTTCGCCACCAAATTATAGATCAAAATAATAATTCACCCATAACTTTGAGCTAGATCAAAAACTGATGATTCTATTCTTAGTATTTTACCTTATATATACTATTACATTGTAGGGGTACATCATCAAAGTACCATGGTCTGAATACCATGGAATCCTTAAAGAAAGTAACTATGGCACCCGGAACCATTGATCCCTTATAAAATCAAGTGATTTTACAAACAAATAGGGGCTTTGACCCACCCCGAAGCCCTCACGACACTGCACGATATATTTAATTCCTCAAAATATGCTCCACTGCATGTTGCACTACACGCTCCACCCCACAAAATGCAGAGTCTTTGCCAAAATCTAGGCCAAGTTAGGATGTGGTCAAAAACTTGAATGAAATAGTTTGAGTTTCCCAAAGGAACATATTATGATCCCTCCATGCTCAAATTTCATCCTTATATGATCTCCGTTAGGATCCCCATTATCGAAAAATTATGATCATTTTAGGATTCTAAAAAGTAAATTTTAATCTCAACTACAAAACCATATAGTCTAAACTCCTACCCCTACCTCCTTTTCCCTACTCCTTGCAAGTATGACTAGGCTAAACTTTAAACGAGACTCAAAGGAAATCCAACATCTACACACGTTGAAGGAGCTTTCATAGATTTGGATGGAAAAAACTATTCTCTTGATTCTCTAGTTCTATAGGCATTAACATCAACAACATTGTTAACTTGCAAGCTCTTGAAGTAGGTTTAGTTGTAACCAAGAAGGATATCTGGTCCAGTTTTCTCATTAAAATATACTTCCATATAGGCATCAAGGATCTCCACAATATTTGTAAAAGAGTAAATGCATTCTCTATCTCATGACATAGGAAATTCTCTACTACCCCAACATACATGCTCTACCAAGTAAAAAATATGTAAGTTTCATATCCCAAGCATATCAATCGTGAATAAAACAAACTCCTTGATAGAGTAGCCAATGAAGGCTCATTAGTATCCAACAAAGACCAAGATCTCACTTTCACTAGTTCAACTAACATGCACCTACTCCATGAATGCGCCCACATAACTTCAATGGGAATAGAATATTCTTTATCAATCAGTTTGGAAACTGTTATTTTAGATATGATGACACATTTAAATAAGGCCATTCGTATTGATGGTTTCCAAGGCTCTCTTAAGCCACCACTTGAAATACATCATACAAGGTATTGTAAACAACTATGCACTCATTAATTATAGAAAAGTTTTTTTTACAAGCCCTAGTCCTTATGATCATTTATTGACTACACTCCTACAATCAAAAGAAATTCTAGCCTAACCTTTCAATCATGTTTTCCCCATGGACTTTACCACCTTGGGATCATTGTATATCATCCCTCATTATGGATAAATATGGAATAAAAGGTTGAAATCTAATTTCTTAGTCACCCCTAGTTTCCATTTCACATTGTTAGTGTATTCAACCTTTGATTTGCAATATCCCTCTCCAATCAAATCCTACATATTCCTTATCATCCTTTCCTTCCTCTAAAAATATTTCCCATCTAATGACTTCACCCACCTCTAAGTTTCCACCCTCTCCTACCTTAATGGATAGTTGTGTTCCCATTCTAATATTATTAAAAAGTTGATCTATAGTACCCAAAATATAGAGAATTTCTAATGTCTTCATGAGAAAGGCACTTAAAAACCTCCTATAATGCATTGATTTATTAATACTCACAAGTCTCTTGGGAAATCAAGAAAGTGAAAATTTCCTCTTGAGTTAGATAGTGAGGATTTTAGTGAAGATAAACATATAAGATGCCTATTTTTAAAATATGTGTCCCTACCATGTTTACAAGGATGACAATAAGAAACAATTGTTATTATATACCTAATTTTACCTTGACAATCCCTCCATCTTTTATTTCCCATGAAAGATCTGATGAACACTAGAGGTAACCATACTCTGTTTAGAAGACCCTTGACATGATGTGGTATGTTAATTTCCTCTTTCACTCAAGATTTGATTTAAAAAATCCTTGTCATGAACTAATCATCGAAATCCTTTCCTTATTTGTATAGAACCTTCACTCCAACATCCAATGAAATTCTTAAAAAAAACTAGAGATAATTTAGATCAAGGAAATTTTTCTAAAAATGGTGCAAGAGGATATCCCTAGCACTATAACCAACACAAAAATGATGAATAGCTGAAAGCTTTTCTTATTCAATTTCCAAATTTGAGGACTCCAGTAGTAGTTATAACTATTATTCAATCACTTTGGATGTCTTTTATTTTTAAATGATGTTATTCCATTCACTATTGTACTCTTTTATTATTGTATCTAGAACCCTCCCTTTAAGCTATACTCTACTGCCTAGCTATACTCTACTGCCTTATTATTGTTATATTTGTTTCGCTTGGTTACTATTTCACTTAGGCATTTTCGAAACATCTCAATTTAACATTTTTAAGAAAAAAAATCTCACACATAGGAAAATGCACTTTTCCATTGCAAACAAAAAGCAATTCAACGAATTTATGATAACGTTTTTATTAATAGTAAATTCATTCAAATTGATGAAAAATTTTATTTTATAGATTTTTGGTGTCAAAAATAACAATTCATAAAAAAACAAATTCAAATAAAATTTTATTTATTTTTAATATTAAATGGAACAAGGTTTTATCGAAAGTGAGTATGTTATTGCCAATGTTAGATCCACTGGTCAATCCTTCCCATGAGATTTGTGAAAACTAAACCTTACTCAACTTAACTAATATATAAATAATATACTATAATAATTAATCATTTTTATAATAATTTTGTTATTTCATTTGTATAACTAATAAATATTAACTTATAAATAAATAATATACTATAATAATTAATCATTTTTATTATAAATTTTATTATTTCATTTATATAACTAATAAATATAAAAATGTTGATTCATTTATTGGACAAAGATCAATGTCATAATAATTAACCATTTTTATAATATTTTTTTTTATTCCATTAGTATAACTAATACATGTAAAGATGTTGATTGAGTTGTTCAGCTTACAAAGATCGTTGACTCCAATAGGATGTTACCCTAGATGAATTCATTATAAATACATTTTCCTGCTCATTTTGCAAGACATTGTTGAACTTAAGGATTGTTCTCTAAAAATATTTTGAGATTACATACTCAAATTAAAATATTGACTTTAATATTTCTAATTATTATTAAAATTAAAATTAAAAATATTTTCAAATCTATTATTATTATCCAATTTTAAGGTCACGATCAAGCCAAGCTAGACACCAAATTGGTGTATGAGACCTCCTTGTTTATGGGACAAGGGACCCACCTCCCCGCAATGATTTAACTGCTAAATTTATGAAGGCATACATACTCTACCACCCTCTGGTTTTTGAACCCATGACCTCTTAGAAGGAAATACATGCTCTTAACCATTAGGCCCACTTAATGTGCAATCTATAAGATTACCTTTCAAACAATTATCCTCACACCCCTTGCATTTGACTAGGCTAAATGTATGTTTATTTAATTCCATTCAATAAAGATATCATGTTGTTCAATGCATCGAAATAAGCAAGTAATTTTTTGAAGCACTCTCCACCTCTAATCAAAGTCTTACACATTTTAATCTTAAGATCAAGATACATGTTGCATTCTCACTAAATAGAAATAGAAATAGAAATAGAAATAAAAATAAAAATAAAGTCATTTAAACTCTTACCAAAACAAAAATATATGTGTGTGTATATATAAATATATTCTTTGATATTAAAAAACACCCTTTAACCCACATATGATCTTAAAAAAAACAACTCTTACCAAAACAAAAAAACATATTACTTGATACGAAGAATATGTTATAATGTATTTTTTAAAGATGATGTGTGCACAATCATAGACATACCTCCAAGTAAGAAATTCATTGCAGAGGTGCAGATGACAAGCAATGCTTCAGAGGAAAAAAACATATTACTTGATACGAAGAATATGTTACAAGACAGAGAGACAGAGAATTGACAGCACTGCGTTGCAGTCAAGAAGTAAAATATTTTTTGTAATCCTGAACTGAAGATTCAGAGGAAGATCTATCATATTGTAACAGTGTTTTATGGTTAATGAAATTGTTGTTCTATGCATCTCTATCTACACCTCTTTGAGTTAAATTTCTGTGTTGTAAAAGAGGAATTTTTATTTCCTCTGTGTGTGAGAATTACTCAGAAAATTGCAACTTGTTATCGGAGCTAGTCTAGGCACTCAGTGAACAAAGCAATGTTTTCTCTTCACTGAAGAAGTTGTAAGAATTTTATTGAAGTGGATTTTTGTAGCAGAGAAAGCTTCTATTCTTTTTATTTTTATTTTTATTACATAGTCAAGGAAATTGTCTGGTTTGCACAGTCACGATGGCAGCAGCAGGCACCAATCTGACGAATCCCAAACATCCATAATTTAACGAGAGGAATCATAAATATTGGGCTATCACTATGAGACCCTTGTTTGCTTCATAGGACATATGGGAGCTAGTTGAAAACGGCTACCCAGAACCAGAAAATGCAACAACGTTGGTTGCTTTGACAACAACAGAAAGAGATTTGTTAAAAGATAATAGGAAGAAGGACTACAAAGCCATCTTCTATCTTTTTCAATTTGCACATGAGAGTATTTTCCCAATGATTGCAGCAGCAACAAAGTCTAAAGAGGTGTGGGATATTCTCAAGACAACCTATCAAGGCATGGAGAAGGTGAAGACATCAAAGTTGCAAATGTTGAGGACAGATTTTGAAACTTTCTGTACGAAAGAGTCAGAAAATATAGACTCATTTTTCCCTCACATTATTGGGTTGGTTACCCAGATAAGGTCTCATGGAGAGACACTTGAAGATAGAAGAATTGTGGAGAAAATCCTGAGAAGTCTACCCTCAAGATTTGATGCCATAGTAGTGGCAATAGAAGAGACAAAGGATCTCTCACAATTTACAGTGGATGAGCTGAGTGCATCCCTGATGTCTCATGAACGCAGACTGAGCAGAGGAACATATTCCTCATTAGAACAAGCATTCAAGACTTAAATGTCTTTTGGCCAAAGAAGAGGTCAAGGTAGAGAAAACAATAGAGTAAGAGGCAGAAGCCAAAACAGAGGGAGAAACAACCCTGCATGTTTGAGTGGAAGGAGCAGCAATCAGAATCAAAATGAAGGCTCAAGCCAACATCAAGCTCATGGAAAAAGGTATAATAAATCCCAAGTCCAATGTCATTATTGAAAGAAATATGGGCATTATGCCAATGAAGGTAGGAAAAAGCAAAATGACATGAATAATAGGAAGAATGCTAATTTTGCAAAATAAAATAAGAACCAGAGTAATGTTTTGTTAACATGTAATGTAGCACAAGATAGACAAGATGATGTATGGTTCTTAGACTCAGGTTGTAGCAATCACATCACTGGAAACATAGCAATGTTTGCCAATCTGGATGAAAATGTGAAATTTGAAGTAACAATAGGAACTGATAGTAAGATCTTTGTCAAGGAAAAAGGCAGAGTCAGTGTCCTGGCGAGAAATGGAGAGAAAAAGTTTGTGCCAGATGTATATTATGTACCTGGCTTAAAATGTAATCTTTTGAGCATTGGACGGCTCATTGGCAAGGGCTATAATGTATTTTTTAAAGATGATGTGTGCACAATCATAGACATACCTCCAAGCAAGAAAGTCATTGCAGAGGTGTAGATAACAAGCAATAGGATTTTTCCTCTGAAGCTCAGAGTTGACTTGAAGGAAGGAAGAAATGTAGTAGCTGTAACACACGAGGTCTTTCAAGAGGAAGTGAAAGATGAAAACTGGTTATGGCACTTGAGATTTGGACATCTCAATTTTTGAGGCCTGAACTTGTTGCACAGAAAGGGAATGGTAAACGGATTACCACTGATTGAGAAACTGGACAGCCTTTGTGAAGGCTGAATCTTGGGCAAACAACACAGAGAAATCTTTCCAATAGGAAAGAGCATAAGGGAAAAATCACCCTTAGAGATTTTCCACTCAGAATTGTGTGGACCAATGCAAACGCCATCTTTAGCTGGCAAAAAATATGTCTTGACATTCACAGATGATTACACCAGAAAGACATCGATGTATTTCTTGAAACAAAAGAGTGAAGTGTTTGAACAGTTCTGCCACTTCAAAGCTCATGTTGATAACCAAAGTGGGCACTACATCAAAGTGCTTATAACTGACAGAGGTGAAGAATACATCTCCAAAGAGTTCCTACGTTTCTGTAGGGAGAATGGCATACATAAGCAGTTTACCACAAGGTACACACCTCAACAAAACGGTGTTGCTGAAAGGAAGAATAGGTCCATCATGGACATGGTTAGAATTATGTTTAAGGAAAAACATTTTCCAAATGAGTATTGGGCTGAAGCTATCAATTGTGCAGCGTACATTTTGAATAGATGCCCAACCAAAGCTGTAATGAACAGAGTTCCAGAAGAAGCGTGGAGCGGCATAAAGCAGCATGTCACCCACATGAGAGTATTCGGTTGTGTGGCTTATGCACACATTCCGGATCAGCTAAGGAAGAAGCTTGACAATAAGGGGGAGAAATGTATCTTTGTTGACTACAGTGATGAGTCCAAGGCATACAAACTCTATAATCCATTCACCAAGAAAGCTATAATCAACAGAGAAGTTCATTTTATTGAAGAAGAAGCTTTGGATGGAAGCTTAGAGAAAATGGTGAATGTGAAGACATGTGTGTCTCACGAAGACGAAGAGGAAGGGACAACAGCAAATAATCCCACCTTGGTGGCTCCTCATCCACCACCGCAAGCACAACAAACCACACCACAAGTTGGAAATAGAATAGCCTTGAGAAATCAAGGAAGTGCTTCTTCAAGCACACCACGGGGAAATGAAACTCCATCGAGTTCAAGTGGAACTACAAGTACACCAAGAAGACTGAGATTCAGAAATCTGAGTGAGATTTATGAACAAGGAGAGGTAAATGATAATACTGGTCTGAATTCTTTATTTTCTTTGTATTGTAATGTTGATGACCCAATTCATTTTGAAGATGTCGTAAAGGAATAAAAATGGATTGAAGCAATGGATGAAGAAATTGGTGCAATAGAAAAGAGTAATACATGGGAGTTAGTGGATCTCCCTAAAGGTAAAGAAGTGATTAGAGTAAAATGGGTCTATAAGACCAAGAGCAATGTTGAATGCAATATTGAAAGGTACAAGGCCAGACTTTTTGTCAAAGGTTACAAGCAACAACAAGGAAGAGATTATGAAGAAACCTTTGCACCAGTTGCAAGGATAGAAACAATGAGAACAGTGATATCCATAGTAGCACAATACAAATGGAAGGTTTACCAAATGGATGTGAAATCTTCTTTCCTGAATGGAGTGTTGAAAGAAGAGATATATGTTGAACAACCTCCAGGGTATGAGATTGAAGGCTAAGAGAAAAAAGCACAAGCTTCGAGAGCATGGTACAACAGAATAGATGCTTACCTGACACAGAATGGACTTGAGAAATGTGATGGAGAACCCACACTGCACATAAAAGAAAATGATGGTAAAATTCTTATTGTTGTTTTATATGTAGATGATTTAATTTTTACTGGCAATGAAGTTTCTCTCATTGCTGATTTTAAAGCAGTCATGAAGAGTGAATTTGAAATGACTGATTTCGGTTCCTTGAGATATTTTCTTGGAATTGAAGTAGAGAAAAATGAAAATGAGATTTTTATTTCCCAAGAAAAATATGTTGAAGAAGTGTTGAAAAGATTCAACATGAAAAACAGCAAGGTAGCTGTAACTCCAACTATGATGGGGTCGAAATTGAGAAAAGAAGAGAGCAACAAGAATTTTAATCCAAAATTGTATAAAAGAATAGTTGGCAACCTCATGTATTTGACTGCAAATAGGCCAGATATTATGCACGCTGTAAGTTTAATCTCCATATTTATGGAAAGGCCGAAAGAGACTCGTTGACAGGTAGCCAAGAGAATTCTCAGGTCTGTAAATGGAACAAAGGGTAATGGTATTTTCTACTCCTCATCTAAAAAATTTAAATGGACTGGTTACAATGACAATGATTAGGATGGAAGTGTAGATGATAGGAAGATCACATCTGGATATGTGTTTCATTTTGGATCGAGAGTCGTTTCATGGGCTTCCAAGAAGCAACCAATAGTTTTTTTATCAATAGCAGAGGCAGAATATGTGGCAGCAATAGCAGCAGCATGCCAAGCAGTATGGATGAGAAGAATGCTCAGAGATTTATGTCATGAACAGGACAAAGGAATAACAATTTACTGTGATAACAGCTCAGCGATAGCTTTAACAAAGAATTCTTTCTTCCGTAAGAGAACAAAGCATATTGATGCAAAATTTCATTTTATTCGTGAACTAGTTAATAATGGTGAAATTATTTTACAGCACTGCAGGAGAGAGGAGCAGTTTGCTGATATTTTGACAAAGCCATTAACGCAGAAAAGTTTTAATTATTTAAGGAAATGCCTGGGTATGCAAGAAAAACCAACAGTTGAAATTAAGGAGGAGTGTTGGAATTTAATTCCAACTTCCCACAGTACAGCAGGACGATGAGTTTAAAGTCTGATGGGATCGAAAGATAGAAAATTTAATTTTGATGGGAGTTTGAAGAATGGCGGCAAAAAACTCTAGTTCATATTTTTCATGCAACCACTGCATTCTTATTTGCGGCAACCGCCTACATTAAAACTCCACCAACTGCATTTAACACAAATGCGGCAACATTCCGAAGAGGGCAGCAAAGATCAAGCAGCAGGGGGAAGGAAACTCCCGGAGGAGCTAACGTCAATCCTCCACTGGACCCACCTCCTCACAAAACAAAGAGTTCCGGGGGGTGAGAGAACTCACGTGAATGAACTTCATGAAGGCCCCTAGAAAGCATAAAGGATATAAGGTTTTAAACCTTGGCATATAGTTGTTTTTTTATTTATTATTTAAGTTTTAAACTTGCCACATGATATTTTAATTTTAACATGGGTTAATTTTTAAATTACCGTGGTATATTTGTTTTAACTTTTGGTTATATATATTATGAATATAAGATATTTATAATATATATTGTAATGTCATATGTGCCATGTGTAAAAATTTTAAAAAGGTTGTGCATTGTTTTTTGAGAGAGCCCGAAGGCTGAAAAAGACAGAGAGACAGAGAATTGATAGCACTGCATTTGCAGCAGTCAGGAAGTGAATTTTTTTTTTTGTACTGGGTAAATTTAACCGATTGCTAGATTTAATTGTTCATAGAGTGGACACAGTTTTTGGGTTTTTATAGAGTTAATTGTTCATAGAGTTAATTGATTGGACACAGTTTTTGGGTTTAGGTTTTGATAATCAATGATAGATTAATTCATTGTTTTTTTCATTGTATTTTTTGTAATCTAGTTTATTTAAAGAGATAAAAAAATTATTGCAAATTTGTTTTTGACTAAGAATGTATATCTATCATATCTAACTAATATTTTCAATTGTATTTTTTGTAATCTAGTTTATTTAAAGAGATAAAAACTTTATTGTAAATCTGTTTGGGTCAATTTTATCATTTCTAATTAATTTTCTCATATATATTTTTAATTTAAAAACATCAAGTCTATATTTTTGTGTTTATGTTGTATTTTATTATGGCAAGAGAAATTTTGTGGATTTTTTTGATCTTGTGGTAATTATAGTGGGTAATAGGGTAAAGTGAACTCTTTCATGAGAACTTGTTATTTCGCATCTGTTATTTCCCATCAAAGTGCTATATCAAGAAAGTTTTTTTTTTGTAATTCAAAGAGAGCCCTTCACTTTTTGAGGATGTTGTAGCTAAGAAAGCAAGAGTTGAAGAAAGTGGTTCCTTAGGATGGATTTATGAGAAAATGTGTGGATTTGGCTAGTGCAAATAGTGTTGGAAGGCCAAATCAATGTATGGATCAACATGGGCTCAAGATATAACAAGAGAAAGGTTTCATTGTTGCATGCTCGAGAAAATGGAGATGTAATCAATGGTGTCGAGGTCTCGTGAAGAAGCCAACTTGTGATAGAAATGTGTAGTGGTGTGTGAACACCCAAATAATTTTAGTTCCAAGTTGTAAATCCTAATCATATATTTTCCAAGCGTGTCTTGTCACATTCCGTTGTTGTAAGACTTGTTGTTCACGCATACATGCAATGTAGTACCACATGACATCTCAAGTTATGGAACATACTACTTGAATAGGTATGGGGATCGTAGGTGCACTTGTATACTAATTTAAGTTTAGTTTGTTATAAGACATATTATTTACACGTATATCTCAGAGTGGGGTGGCACATGGAGTTATGGATGTCTCAAGTTGTGGAATGAGTATGAAGATGGTAGGTGTACTTGTACATTAACTTAAGGTTAGTTTTTTATAAGACCTATTATTTAGGCATATATCTTGGAGTACGATGGACCATGGAGTTATTGATGTATCAAGTTGTGCAATTAACCACTTGGATAGGTACTAGGTATCAAGTGTACTGGTATGATAGCCCGAGGGGTGGAATGCGAAATCTCAACATGTCAAATGGTTGATCAACCAAAACTAGTGCACCCTTTCTGCAATAGTTGTTCAAGCATGCAAGCAATGCACTACCATATGATGTCTCAAGTTGTGGAATGGACTACTTAAATATGTATGAGGATCTAACTTAAGGTTACTTTGTTGAAATACCTATTATTTAGGCATATATCTTGGAGTGTGGTGGGGAATGGAGCTATGGATGTCTGAAGTTGTGGAATCAACTACTTGGATAGGTATGCGGTGGTAGTTGCACGCATACAAGCCTAAGGGAGAGGAATGAGAAATCTCAAGATGTGACATGGTTGATGAGCCAAAACTAGTGCACCCCTTCTCTAATAAAATGAAGATATTTGACCCTATAATCTCCTGTTACATAACACTTCATTTTCATGGTGATCAGTTCTTGATAAATAACACTTCATTATCTCATAATGGAAAACTAAATAATATTGTAATTATTAATAATATTTATTTTGATATATTTATTTTCTCATATTGTTGATTTAATTTTAAACATTATTTTCATGAAAAATTTCACGATGATGATAAGAATGAAGAAACACATTTATTTCCCTAGGTGGCTGCGGGAGGCTGCTTACCAACCTTTCCAAAAACAAAATTTGAAATCCAATAAGATTTTTGCCTCTCCTCCCTTTACCTCTGGCCATCAACTACACACTGAGTCAGTCTAAATTTTGGAAGCATTGTTGTTGCTACTTTTGGTGCATCTGTGCATGTGTTTTAAACATTTCCCCATTTCACAGGAGGGCTCTCAGGTCAACACTGGGTCGAATTTGGTACCTAAGGCAGTGGTGTAAGTGTTGCTGCATTCCCTGTCTAGGATAAGCATTTAGGTATGCTAGTGCATTGTCACATTATGCTTCTCTTTGAATTTGGAGGTGCCATTTATGAGCTCCACATGGGTGTCTTGGAGGTGGTTTTTCAATGACAAATACACTTTTGTCCGTTTGCTCTTGATATTTTTCTTTTTTTAATTTATTTATATAAAATTTTATAAAATTTTAATAAAATCATAACAAACAAATTTATAATAATATTAATTTTTAAATTAAATATTATTATAAAAGTTATATAATTATAAATATTAAAATTTAATTATTGATATTTTACATTTTATTAATATGTTTTTAATATTATAAAATAATTTTATAATATTATTTATTTTCAGAAATATTATATATTATATATTAATATAATTTATAAGATATTATAATAAGTTTAGTAGTAGTTAACCATATGAATTTTTTTACTTTTATATTTACTCACTCAAATCTAGAAACAGTATTTAAAGGGTGAAAATGTGAAGTTGGGTTACACTCTTTTCCCTCTTTTGAGAAAAAAATATCATTTGTTTTTCTCTTCTTCTTTTGCAAGCCAAAACAATTTTTTTGTTTAGAATTTCATTTTGTGATAAAAACAAATTCTGTTAACTTTCTATTACTTATTTTATGGAAATTTTTTTATACACATTTGATATGTAAACTTAACATTTCTTTGACTATGTGTTCTTTAACAATCAAAAGTTTCATAAAAAGTCATGTTCAAATGTGTTGGTGTATTCTTTGAAAACTTTTTATTTTTGAGAAAAACAAAATCTGTAATAACAATTTAGATAGAGTCCACTTCAGTTTCGTTATATTTACCAAACCAACTGATGCATATCATAATTACTATAATTTTTTGAACTGATCCAATATGAAAAAACTGAATATTTTGAATATGTTTCAGCTCACACACAATTCCTCAACATATAAGTTATAAACTAAAAATTTAACAACTACCCATTACAGACGACGGACCAATGTAAAGAACCATAATTTTTTCAATTTTTTACAGTGTATTTTGGAAGATATACAGAATATTTATTTCAATGAATCATATTGTCCTTCAGAAATTGTTTGCACCCATTTTATTACAAAAATAATTAAAATTAGTAAATATTTATGAAATTTCGTAAAATTTATATTTCCTGACAGTAGATTGAATTCTAGAAATTCCTGTCTTGGTTCCGACAGTTATTCATAAATTTTCATGGATTTTAATCAGTCCAAAGTAGAAGAAATGTGTTAAGAGTAGAGCTGTTGCGTAATTGCGGATGTGCTAGTTCGGCCGAACTTCTAAAAAAGTTTGGCTGAATTGTTTTTTTTTTCCCGATGGCCCATCAATTCTAACGAAACAAAAGTTCTGCTAAAGCTTTTACAAAATCTCGGTCGAACTTTTAATTAAATTTACGTCGGCCAGAAAATTCAATGAAGACCCTCCAAAAAAACATTTCGCAACAATATAAATAGGCGTACACGGATTCACTATTTTCACATAATTTCACACATTTCTTCATTTGGGCTGATTTTGCAAAAGACATTTTTTGGGCTAGATTTTCAAAGGACTCTTTTTGGCTTTAATATTCAAAAGACATTTTTTGGAGGTATGTGATACATTTTTTGGACGCTTTTTGGGCTTAATTTTCAAAGGACATTTATTGGAGGTATTTTGTTTTTAGAGGTTTTTGGGCTTAATTTTCAAAGGACATTTTTTTGGAGGTATTTTGTTTTTAGAGGATTTTGGGCTTAATTTGAAAAGACATTTTTTGGACTTTTTTGGGCTTAATTTCCAAAGGACTTTTTTTATGCTTAATATTGAAAGGACATTTTTTGGAGGTATTTTTTAAAGTGATAATTTTTTAGAGGCTTTTTGGGATTAATTTTCAAAGGACATTGTTTGGAGGTATTTTGTTTTTAGAGACTTTTTTTTAGAGGTTTTTGGACTTAATTTTCAAAGGACCTTTTTTGGAGGTATTTTTTAAAGAGACATTTTTTAAGAGTTTGGGCTTAATTTTCAATGGACATTTTTTGGAGGTATTTTTTGAAGTGAAAATTTTTTAAAGTACATGTTTTGGGTTGAAGTAAATATGTTATAACGATTTTTTAAAATGAGTTTTTGTCTGAATTTTTAAATGAAATTTTTTTCAGGACTTGGAAGGAAATATTTTAAGCTTCATTTCATTTTTAGAAACATTTTTTTCTTGTATTTTTTAAGTAAGTGTTCTAGATTGAAGTATGTCTTTTGTGCAAAATTTGAAAATGAGTTTTTTTTTTTAAATTAAATCTTTTGTGATTCTTTTATTAATTTATTTTTTGTCTAAATTTTTGAAGGAAATTTTTTGAGCTTCATAGTCAATTATCATGAGAAATCGAGAACAAGGGAGAGAATATTGCAAAAAAGAGAGAGAAGAATGCTCAAATATTGAAAGGGAAAATCAACCTCAAATAGAAGTTGAAGCAGGTATGTAAATGTAAATATTATAAATTTGATATTTACAAATTTCCTAGTGTAAATTGTGAAACTTAATTTTTATTTGATGAACTAATTTGAAAAATATTTTGCAATGTAAATAGAGAGAGATATTCCTCAAAACATTGATGATGAGATAAAAAATTTTGAAAGAGAAGTGAAGGAGATATTGAAAAAATGAATAAAGATGGTGAAAATGTTGAAAAAAATTCAAGAGAATAAATTGAATCACCTAGTATATATATATATATATATATATATTCTAAATTTGGCTAAAATATATTACCGTAACATAATTTACAATGAGGCACTAGCCTCAGCAGTACTTACCCAGGATTCATGGCATATAGCATCCAAAACATGTTAGGGACTGCCCAATGATGGGAAACCAGTTGAGTCCAAAAATTATGTACCGTCCTCACATGGGAAACCGGCATAAGATCAATAAATACTGTTCTGTTTGCATCCATTTTAGAACTGTCTAAATTTTTCAAATAAACAAAAATGCACCCAAGTGATTGGGAGTTGTGAACCTGATTCCCAAAGTAGCTAGCAGAATTAGCTGTCATTTGGTGTAGTTGGGCATTCTTCCACAATTTGGCAGCTGTAGGCATCGAAGTCATCCTTTTCAGTCTGCTTTGTACTTGTGTCGTCCTTCTCCCACTCGGTGCCAGTTACCTATTCCATATGGTCTCGTGTCTGCGCTGCATTATCTGCATCTACGATGCCTTCTCCTATATGAATCCGTTTGCATGTGCAAGCAGAAGGCTCGCCCTAAATGCTATCATGAGGATCATCCTGACTCTTTCCCTGAGCGACGTCTTATTTCTCCTCCTGGAACATGACGGTTATGGTGGCTTTGATAGTGGGTCTATCCATGGTGAATTGGTAGGTGAAATGGGTAGTGTAATGGGAATACTAAGAGCTGGACGGAATGGTGGCAGCAGAAGGGCCAGAGTGCTGGGATTGAAAGCTGGAAAAACGAGTGTGTCCTCTGCCGCTACGTGTGTCTGGGTAGTGAGGTGAGAAGAATTTAGAAGAGGGCGAAGAAGTGGATCCCAAATCAGGCGTGGGCAAGGAGCGAGGCATTCTCCCTCTGCTGTTGCCTCGTCTGCATCGCATACTATGGCGCACCCTAGGAATGGATTCAATGGGAGAGGGGAACAGATTATGCGGAATTGGGATGGTGAGGAACTAGTCACTGCTAGTAGCAGCAGAACCAAAGTTGAGGCAAAGACTACAACGAGCGCTCTTAGAGTAATGGAAGCCTGGCCCAAACTCAATGCAACTGAGAATTTGGCAGCGCTTACCAGTGGTGGTGTGGAGAAATGACTTTGCAGCTAGTTGGGGGCATCGACATTGCAGAGGCAGAGGAACATTCGCGAATGCAGATCTGAAGGCGTCAGGAGAAGTCATGATAGAGTATTGAAGCAGAAGGGCGATGATAAATCAAACACAGTACCACATTAAAGGCCATTTATGAAATCGCATTAGTGCGAGGTTACGGGTAGTATTGTGGCTGTGCCACTTACCAACCCAAACGTCCACCATCGCATTAATGTTGAAAAACACCTGCATCCGATGATATATATATATATATATATATATATATATATATATATATATATATATATATATATATATCTGTGTGTGTGTGTGTGTGTGTGTGTGTGTGTGTGTGTGTATGTTGAACACATGTGTATTATTGAAATTATACATATTTATTAATTTAGTTATTTATTGAATATGTAAACTTAATATGTACATTTAATTCGAATATGTATAGATGAAATCAATATCAATGATGAGATGTTAGAAAATGTTGACACTCACACATATGGAGATAAAAAATTTGGCCATGTTATATGATATCATGTTTATCACATTATTGATTCTTTCTTCAAAAATGAAACTATGGTAGTTCAATCTCAATTGTTGGAAGGTCTCTTAACATCAAGGAAATTTAAAAAAACTACAAATTTACTGGGTATTCGAAAATCAACAAAAGATAAAAAAATGAAGGAAGACGTGATACAAAATATAAATAGTGCTCTAAATTCAATTAGAAGATATAGAAATAAAAATGCTTCAGATGCATGTAGGGTAATACATATGGCAGTGGTTTCATCAAGTACTAAAGAGAATCACTTGGTAAAATCTATGGCACGAGCATTAGGAACCTCATGAAAAAATTTGCACAAACATCGAAAATTTCGGTTGCAAATAGATGTAAATTATGAACTCGCTTATTGGAAAGCTATTTGTAGGCAACCATACAAAGATAGACTTGGAGAAAAATTTTAAAAAATAATATATGAATATTGGATGAAAAATTCATGTGTTTCACCAAAAGTAAGGGATGTGATGCAAAGAAGAATAGAAAAAAATCAGTACGAAGAACATCCAAAATATTTCTTAGAAACCACTCAGATAGACTTGTTAAACAAGTTCAAATAAGAGAATTATGAAATTGATGTTTCAATCAACGCTTTTGGGCAACAAAAACCATGGTATGTAAAACCTATCACCGTACACGACACTTGTTGTTGTTGTTATCATGTGGAATTTCAGTTATATTATGACACATTCCTTAATTTTGGTAAAACATTTTGGAAATATTCACCTCCTCCTTCCACTATCCATGATTTCATATCTCAAATTCTATGTGGAAGAGAAAGCCATGAATTATTTTACCAAAAGAAATGTGTCGGTGGTAAAAAAAGCGATGATTGTGGAAATTTGACTAAATTTCAAAACAAATATCGTACTGATATAAATGATTAATCATTGTCCAACAAGAAAGTGAACTTGAAGAGATATGAATATATCCATACATTGATTCAAGGTTCAAGTGCTAAAAGAATTGATTTACAAGAAGAAGAAATTTTTGTGATAGATTTTTTTAGAAATTTTGAGGAAAAATTTGATAAATACACAAAGCATTCTAATAGAGCTCAATGGAAGGACTTGCAATTCAAAAAATCCCATGAATTTTTTCCACCAGGGACCATTTTTTCAGTAGTTTATTTTGCAGAAAACTACGCATTTGTTCCACAAAATGAAATTCAAAGTGAATAATATCATTCTAACCAAGTCTCCATGCTCGTTCATATTTTATATAGACATGCTGAACATAATATTGATCATATAGAAAGTGTTAGTGTCAGTCTTGTCACACTGCCATCAATGATCAAAATTACTCTTTTGCACTTGCATATTAGGAGTCCCATACCATAAATTTTCATCATTCCATTAGGTCATGGATTCATTGATCGTAGTGGTCTTTCATCAATTTTCTCTTATGTGAAACTTGCTGATTCCCCTCTCTATGGTCTTCAGTCATGAGTCACTTTTAATCTGCAATTCTGTTAGTAGGTCATATGGTTGGTCTCATTAGGTATTATGATCTCATCATGGTCAAATTAATGAGTCAAGTGTCAATAAATATCAACAAGATCATGAGGAGGTCAAATAAACTCTAAGTCACAACATCTGGGAAAATCAAAGAAATTTTTTTATAAGCTCGATGTAATTTTCACCTCAAAACCATGTTTTGAGGTGAAAACATGGTACTCTACCTTTATTATCATTTATTATGTAATTTTATGTCTTCATATGCAATAATTCGCACTTAAGAAGCTGCTATCTCCACAAAGTCACCACCCTACCTTCAATGGTATTTTCTACAGCATTTTTAATATTAAACCATGTTCTAAGTACATCCATCAGAAAGAGCCCAGAAAGAGCTTTCCAACGGTATATTACACTCTCAAAACTCACTCCTATATCGAAAATTATGCCTAAGTGAAAGAAGGTCCCCTATAGCCTAATCTTTCCCCTTTCCCCATTTCTCCCTTACACTTTATTTCATAAAAGTTTAAAAATTTTCTTTATAAATCCCCCCCTTTCCCTATCTGATTGCATGAATCACATTGCAAAAGTCTTAATAACCCATAAACCTTCGATGTGATTGAATAATCCCCTTCTTCGATCCAATCGCAACTTTCAAATCGCCGCTTCGATTGCCCACCTCCGATTGACCCTTCCCTGATTGCAAATCACCGATGCAATTCGTCATAAGTCCCCTCCTCCTATCACCTATTGCATCACATATTTTATATTTAAGATTTTACCCCCCCATTGCGCTGACCCTCCGATCTTCTGATTGCGATTGCGATTCGGGCCCACCTCCCTTCCCCTTCACTCTTTTTCACTCAAAGGGAGACTTTTCCTCATTAAAGGGCATAATTTTATTTTAATTGGTTCCAAAGGGAATCTTCTTCAAAATTTGGTTACGCTTCAAAGACAAAGAGAAACAGTCAAAGGTCGAGAGCTAAATGTAGACATAGAATCATCACGGTTTCTTCAGCAATGATTTAAAAGTGATTGGTTCTACAAGTTTCTTCTTCTCATTTTTTGGATGTAACAACAAATCCTCAGCATGTTCAAAATGTATTGTTGCTCCTTATTTTTTAGGGGAAAATTGTTGGTTTTATTTCTATTTAATTTCTGAGTTGGTAAAAAGCTCCCTCTTTTTGTGGATCTACTTCCCTCAATTTCTGTCTATTTAATGTAATTTTCAGTCATTTGTAAGAGTCAGTAGGGGAATATAGTATGGAATTAGTTGGAAATATTGGAGGACGCTCTGCGCTCCATTGTAACAGTTTGACAGGGAATTAATAAGAAATGCAGCTCTGATTCGTGGGATCCCTGTGGTATGAATTTTAGCACTGTTTCTTCCTTTGTGTTCATATGTTAAATTTTATGTTCACCATTCATTCAGAAACATTTCTGGTTGAATGCTTTCAAGTTAGATAGGTAGAATCCATTTTTTATGATCTGCCTTGGGAAATCATTCAATACTCTATGTTTTCTTCTATTTGAAAAGGATTCATCTCCTATGCCCTTTTTAGCTCCTCACCAGTCTTACCATTCCATCATTATTTTAAATTTAATTGTTAAAATTCTTGCCTACCTTGCCCCATGAAATACCATGTATCTCTGATTTAATTCCCTAGATTCAAACTGCCCCATATTTTCCATACAACCTTGAAATATTTATAAAAACATTTCCCATCATTATACCTAGCCTAATATCAGTTTGTAGTTACACTTCATTGAATATATTTTCACGGAGAGAGCCCTCTCTTGACCTTGTAGGGCTAGCTACAAGGCTGATCATGGTTTGAGGTTACCCTGATTTTCCTTTTTTCAGCCTAAGGTCCAAATTAGGTGCTAACAGAAAGAACCAGTGAAAATCGACATGTTATTAAATAATATCACTTTTATATCAGTGATGATCATAAAAATCATACATATTTTGTACAATGTTGTTTTGAAAATATTTATGACTCCTTGAAAAGTCGTGGAACAAATTTCAATGAACATTGGATATGGTCAAATGGACACACATGCCAATTCAGATCTTCACGATCATTCTTTTGGTTGTGTCATCTTCATATGAAAACCTGCATTAAACATTGTTGGAATTTATTTGAGATTGGTCATAGAAAATGAGAACATGACAATGCAGGGGCATGCATAAAACGAGCACTTTGAAGATATCAAGTGGACCACTCTACAAACCGACTTGTCTCAGCTGAAGATGTTGTTAAATGATGCATCACTGCACTAAGCCATGAGACTAACCGATCAAGGGAAGTATGAAGGTGCATTCAATTTATGTTTTATTGGATTTCTATTTTTAAACAATACATTTATCACAATGATTATATTTGATGGTATTTTTATATCATATTTATATTCTTCTTTGAATCTTCCATTTATTTATTTTTCGCATATTGGGGTCCAAGAGGTAGTTAGATCGATTGGAGATGACATTGAAACAATGAAAGGGACTCAGAAATTCCATTCAATTAAAACATTTTTTTCCACAAATGTGTTTGCATTGGATAAAAGAAAATATTCTTGTTTTTTTCATGTTTTCATAGAAAACACAGAATCCAATGATGTTTGTGAAAATAAAATGTATGTAAAAGATTGGCAACATACAAAACTAAATACAAAGGGGAAAATGCCCGTTGCAATCATTGAAGAAATTCAATTAGAGGAGACTACAATATCATCTAATGGTGATCGAGTTTCTGATCATGTTAGAGAAGGTAACATTTCAATTGCTTTAAAATGATAGAGATCTAGAAATAAATAATAAAATCAAGTACACATGTTAATTTTAAAGTTGATTTTTCATGTTAATTATGATCTAAATTTAAATACATGAGTTTTTTTTTTATTGTGCATAAGATCTTTTTGTTGTAATTGCACCTACTATGAATGATGAAAATGTGAAATATATTTGATGCGTTGCACTGAATGAAAGATAAAATTATTAGAAAACTCTGATGATCACGGGTTTACATGTGACAGAGGGTCTATTATACTTAAAGGTTATTTTTTCAGAAAAACTAATCAAAGTGGGGATTTTTTTTACTTTCAAGACTATGAAACTGATGTTATAAGTTGTCAATATAGTCACTTGGTTGTGCAACATGCATAAAGTTGATAGAAGTTCAATAGAAAAAAACGAAAATTAAGAAATGGAAAATGTCAAAAGCCAATCATGAACGAATCATTGAAGATGGCATTCCATTGTAATCTTTTTGATTGAACTGCTCAACAATTTCTTCTCTTTGGATTCATCTTTTAGAACTTCCAGAACTCAACTAAAAATTGAACTTCCTTTTTATGTTATCTGTACAATTGTTTGCACATGTACATTGTTTTAGTAGATGCACACGAATAATTTATACACGTGTACACATACAGACATCTAGATTATCTAGTCCAAAATATTTCATACGTTCTCTGGTACAATTTGTCATAATGTCATTATTGCAAAATGTACATATCTATGTATCTAACATAGTTGACATAACGCAAATTTGAAGTTCCATGATTTTTTTTTAGATATGTTTCTATTAAAAGTAAATTATAATATTCATTCTTGAATTCCAAATGTGTGGTACATGTTTTGTAATTTCCAGTTTACTATCAACTGAAAGTAGTTTTTCTATGTGCATTAATGAAAAATGTTGTGTACTGGATATATATGTTCTAGAATGAAATTTTAAAATTTTATATTTGTTTGACACTTCTAAGAACACCTAGAATCTGATGATTGTTTTTAGATATATACATCATTATATATTTCACTTCAATCATTTTAACATATATTCAAACATGTACTTAAATCATTTTTATGTACATATATTCATGTGAACTTTTTTTGTTTGTAACTTGGGCTAAACTATAGATGAGATTTTTTTGGAACGAACGAAAGTTGCTACCTTTACTTCTGGTGCTCCTATCTTGAAATTTTATGGAGAGATGGGCTCTACCCCTGTTGGGTCGTCAATTTGATATGTAATTGAGCGAACCAGGTCAATAGCTTCTGAGTCATCTACCTTCACTTCTAGCTTTGAAAGGCATGAAAAATTGTATAGAGGCAATGGGTAGGGATGGAAAGCAGTGATTAGCCTATCCCTGCCTTGGTAGTGTTCAAAATAAACCAAGTTTGGGGCTTCCTACAAGGAGGAAACCAACCGTTGAAGAGTGTCATCCAGTCTTGTAATACAAAATATTCAGTGGATCATATAAAAACAAAAGAGCTGAATTATATCATGAGTCGACAATCATAGATCTCATTCATCTTCATCTGTCGCATGGTCATATTTGTCTATTAGGAACCTATATTCTCTAGCAATGGCTTCCTCCTTAACTATGGGCATTTGAGAAGGCTTCAGAGGGGTTTCATGGAAAATGGAAGCGACTGGGTACTTCACATCGTAATCTCTGGTCCAGACACCATCCAAGTCCATAACCCAAATGCATATCTACTCCATTGTGGGCTCATAACCTGGAATCGGGTTGGTTTTCCTGGATAAAGACTGCACAAATTGTGGAATAGTGGATTTCCTGCCTCTTCTACCCTTGGGCTTCTCTAGAGGCCAAACAGTCTCCCCATGAATGTCATCAAATGCATGAGGATCCAACACCTCATGGCTATCATATGTAGAGCCCTCGGTGGATTCCAATCGTTGGTCGTTGCCACGGTGAGAGCGACTTGAAAACACACCTTTCTAGCTGCCTATAATGGGTTTTCGTCGCTAGCGTAGCGCCATGGTATGGCTTCTGACCTATACATTTTATGATTGTTTTTATATTTTCAAACATCGATATGTATTGTACTTAAATATCACCTAAATAATATATGTACATCCTAAAATTATATAACATTCACACTTACTGTACATCCCAACTTCATTTTATATTTAAAAAATATAGTGACAACTTGAGTTTTAAAAATAAAACATTATATCAAAACAAGTGTTCACGTGCCAAATATTGTTCAATTATAAAAAATATACACATGTATACATGGTTTGTAATTCTAAATTTCCATCTAGAGAGTTTCATTTTACATTGTTAACAAGTTTATAAATGACAACTTGAATTTAAAAAACAAAACATTATATCACAATCACATGCCAAATGTAGTTCAACCATACAAAACTTGAGGTTCAAAAACAAAACACTATATCACAACATATGATCACATGCCAAAAGTAGTTCAACTATAAAAAATATACACATGTATACATTGTTTGTAATTCAAAATTTCCATCTAGAAAAATTAATTTTATATTTTTAACAAGTTTATAAAATGACAACTTGAATTTCAAAAACAAAACATTATATCACAATAACATCCCAAATGTAGTTCAACCATCCAAAACTTGAGTTTTAAAAACAAAACATTATATCACAACATGTGATAACATGCTAAATGTAGTTCAACTATCCAAAATATACATATGTATACATGGTTTGTAATTCGAAATTTTCATTTAGAGAGATTTATTTTATATTATTAACAAGTTTATAAAATGGCAACTTGAAATTTAAAAACAAAAAATTATATCACAATCACATGCCAAATGTAGGTCAACCATCCAAAATATACACATTGTGAAAATGTAATTTGAAATTTCCATCTAGAGATTGATTTTATATTTAGCAAATAAAATGACAACTTGAATTTTAAAAACAAAACAATATATTGTAAAAAAAAAAACATTATATCACAACATGTGATTACATGCCAAATGTAGTTCAACTAGATCTAAAATATACACATGTATGAACATGGTTTGTAATTCGAAATTTTCATCTAGAGCGATTCATTTTATATCTAACAAATTTATAAAATGACGACTTTTTAAAAGCAAAACATTATATCACAATCACATGCGAAATGTAGTTCAACCATCCAAAATATACACATTGTGAAATTGTAATTTGAATTTCTATCTAGAGATTCATTTTATTTTTAACAAATAAAATGACAACTTGAGTTTTAAAAACAAAACATTAGATCACAACATGAGATCACATGCCAAATGTAGTTGAACTATCCAATTTAAAAAAATAACATTATATCACAACATGAGATCACATGCCAAATGTAGTTGAACTATCCAATTTGAAAATAAGACATTATATCACAACATGAGATCACATGCCAAATGTAGTTGAACTATCCATAATAGACACACATGTACATGTGTTTTGTAATTTGAAATCTCCATCTAGATTCATTTTATATTTGAAAAATAAAATGAAAACTTGAGTTTTAAAAACAAAACATTATATATCACAACATGTGATCACATGCCAAATGTAACTATCCAAAATTTAAAATCATTCTTGATAAAAGTAAATGTAGTTTAAAACTATATCCAGATAGTAAAATATGTCCAAAATTTGTATCTCACATGAACAATAAAATTATATATATATAGTTCAATGTATAGTGTTACAAATATCAAGTTATATAGAAAATTAAATATGACCCCATAGATAAGACTATATATATAAAAGTAAATTTAAGACTAGATCTATCAATTATAATGTTGCACACATGTGCATCATCGATAAAATACAAATGGATCTAGTGTCTCTACCAACAAAATCTTTTTCCTCATGTTATCCTGTGAAGCATGGGGAGCCTGTACACAATGTGTACAAACACTAAAATTTAATGTTTTAAAATTAAATGAGAATATAGAACTTCATGTAAAAAACCAAAATGAAAAAATAAATAAATTCATGCAATACCTCATGTGGTTCCCTCTTCATTGTGTTTTGTTTCTTGTCCATTAAAACTTCCTCCACAGGAACATATTCCATAGTAAACTATACAATATACATGTACAAGTATGTATATATATATATATATATATGTATATATATATATATATATATATATATATATATATATATATATATATATATGTATATATATATATATGTATATATATATATATATATATATATATATATATATCGATATAGATATAGATATAGATATATTCAAATGAAAATGCATATATAAAATAATTTTCAATAATATTAAAAGAAATAGACAACTTGTTCAAACGGTTGAAATGGTGTGGATGTTCCTATCTCCATCATACACTCCATCGCTAGAGTCCGTGGAGAAGGGAAATCATCTCGAAGAAAATAAAATTCAAAAATTTTAAAAGTATAAAATAACTGAAGATCTAGATCTCAATTTATAATAAAACTTTTGAACTTCAATTTATAACTTATAACTTAAACATATTTAAGTGAAAAATTAAATAATTGTTATGGTGGATTGGGAACATCTCCTAAGGGTGGCTCCGAAAGAAAATCTCTAGAAACCCAAAATTCAAAAAATTTAAAAATGTATAATAACTGAAGATGTGGATCTCATTTTTTAATGAAATTTTTGAGCTGCAATATATAACTTAAAAACATATTTAAAAGTGAAAAATTGTTCATACTTGTGATGGTGGATTTGGCACATCTCCCAAGGAAGAATAAGGTACCTCCATCCCAAAAACATTGCACTGAATCAGTTTTTGTTAACATATATATATGTGTGTGTGTGTGTGTGTGTGTGTGTGTGTACATGTGTGCAAAATTATTTATTTTGAGCCCCCAAAAAGGTCAAAAATACCCAAAAAATGACTTTTCTGCCCCTTTTTTGACACACAGGAAGTAGTGTTGGGAGAACTCAATTTTGGAGGGCCAAATGGAGGCCAAATTCAAAAATTCCACTTGTTCTAGAAAGTAGATAGGCAGACCTTTCCAACAAGCACATTTGGAGTATATGTGGACACCGGGAAGGCCTCAAAAAGTGGCTGCAAATAGGCGCTATGCATAGGGAAAGCAGCGTGGCGCATTGGAGGAATTTTTCTCATTTTGGCCACAAAACTTTGTTTTTCGCCTAGTATCTTCACAGTTTGACTTTTCTCCTTCTAATTTTCAAACTCATGATGTAATTCAATGTGACATGATGGATTTTGATGTAATTATGCTAAATTTTCACTCATAGAGGTAGATTCATCCATGAAAAGGTACTTTGCAACTGAATGAATCAGTTCCCTAGTTTTTAGAGGCAAGCTATTCCACTGCCTACTTTTTAGTTTCTCAGTTTAGAATTTGTTGGAACAGCTCCTAAACTCATGAGCTTGACCCCTAGAGGCTAGGATGATTTGTTGTTTGCCTATATCTTATGTTTTTTCAATCATTAGCATGGTTGGACTTTTGGGAAAGCTTGGAGCTTATTGTATACATTTTTCAGTAGTTTGGCTAAGGAATAGATCAGTGGTTTGCATCACTTTATGGGATTCATGTGGCATATTTCTTTGGTATTGTGTTTTCTTCTGTAAATTGTAAGTTTCCATGTGTTTTATTTATGCCACCCTCTCTCTTTACTTCATCTTAACTAAATCAAACAAAGATAAAGGTAGAATCCATTGAGATTATAGTGCTCTACCTAGGGTTTGTTTAGCTATTTATGTTTTCAGCTATTTGAAGAGGATCCTTGAGACTTTCATGCCCTCTTCAAATCCTCACCTATCTAAAATCTCTCTATATAACTCAATTTGAAGTGCCAAATCAGTTTCCTACCTTGCCCCATAGAGATCTCTGCAAAAACTGAGCCTCATTCCCCAGACCCAAATATGCCTTTCCATTTGAGCCAACAAAACATCATAAAATTCAATCAAACACCTCTGTACACATACCTAGCCTAAAATTAGTCTTTACATCAAGTCATCTCAAGCCTCATTGATCATTTTTTTGCTGATATTGACAAGGAGAGAGCCCTCTCCTGACCTGGTAGGGCTAGCTACCAGGTTAAGTGTGGTTTGATGTTACCCTAGATTATGCCTTTCTCAGCCAGAGGTATATTTAGGTCTAACATAGTGGCGACCATATTGGGGATATGAAAAGTTTGTTGTTTTCTTTATAAACTACAGACAGAGCCTAAAGTAGCCTTCGAACTTCTCTTGCTCTGCAAGTGCATAGTAGATGAACACTGCTTCAGTAAATCTCCGGTTTAGTTTATGAACTGAACATCTGGTTTCCTCAATAAAATGTAATCAAATTCAAATCTGATTGTTGATGGTGGACAACAATCAGACACCACAAGACTGAAATCATTCACCTGGCGACTCTAAATCAGTTTCGAGATCAGATCCAGGGACTCCACTGGAGGATGAACCTAACCAGCAGAAACATGAAAGGACAATATGGAAAGATCAGGTATTCAAGTTGGAATTTCATCCAAGACATTTTTTTCTTTGTCATAAATTATTTCTTCTCTTTTCCCGAGAATGTCAAGAAGGCTTCGAAAATTATATTTTATTTGAGAAAATATCCTTAGCCTGCATTTGATTCCTTCCCTTTGAAGATTGTGAATACCAAATATTTGCTTGCTTTTGAGCTTGATCAAGACCTTTCTTTCGAATCTTGTGATGACCATCTTCAAACTGATGAACCTCAAGAGATCAAAACTGATTCTGCAGCATTTGTACATACCCCTATACCTTGTAAAATTCCAGATCAATACAAGCCTCTGATTTTACCTCCTATATCCCATGCTTTCCCTAAAAATCATGACCTATATCTACCAAGATTTGATGGTGAACATGACAACATCACTGCTGAGAGACATGTTCTGAATTTTGAATCTTTTCTTGACCTCTGAAGTTGATGAAGATGATGTCAGTATTAGGCTTTTTTCTCTTTCTTTGCAAGGCAAAATCAAGAGTTGGTTCAAAACCCTTCCTGATGTGAGCATCTTAGATTTCTAGCAGTTCGTCAAAGTTTTCCTCGACAGGTGGGTGGTCAGACAGAACCCTTTCTTGATTATAGAAGAGTATAACTAGCTGAAAAGACTGCCAGGGGAGATAGTACAATATTTTTCTGCCAGATTTAACCAAGTTTATTATTCAATCCCAGTTAATATAAGACCTCCTCTTGGATCCTCTCTCTTGCACTACCCAGGTGCCTTTGATCCGGAAATGGATTTTCAGCTGAGAGAAAGGAATCTTGCAACACTTGAAGAGATACAGAAAAATGCAGTAGATGTAGAGGCTCATTTTCTGATCTGAAGGGAAAAGTTGAAGGAAGAAGAGATGAAAAACATAGATCCGGAGGAATCGACATCTCTAGAGGTAAAGCTTGACATTTTTGTAAGTGTAGTGGAAGAGATAATGCAAAGGATCATCACAAGGAATGAGTATAATGTTCAAGCTCATGGCTCGCTGATTGAAGAAGAACAAGTTGCTGATCCAAAACATTTTGTTTCTTATCCCAGTTGTCATAGATCTGATAATGATTGTTTTATAGATAATCTTGGAGAAGAGAAGGCTATTGATATGACATGCATGCTTGATGATGCGTTTTATATTTATGATTTGCCTTAGTTTGACCAGTATGATGATGATTATGTTCTCCAAGCAAAAGCTAATCTTGCAGTCAAATCAGCAGCTAGTTTCTGGGAGGAAGAAGTTCACTTTCAGCAAATCAAATATAGTGTTCAACCATCACATATCAGCTATGGAAATAATGAGGAAAGTGTAGAAAATTTTGAAGTAAGTGAAGGATCTTTACCTTTTTGTTTTTCTTCGTTTCAGTTCATCAGAGACAACATTAATGCAATCCGAAATCAACTATCGACAAGTCTTGATTTGGACCATCTTGAGGGCAATAAAAACCTTGTTCAAGACTTCTCATATCTATATTGGTAGCCCCTGAATGCCATTGATTGTCAAGTTGCAAATGAAGACATGGAAGCTGGCACATATGACCAAATGATACAAGATGATTCCATACCATTTTGTTTTGAATCATTTCAGTTTTTGAAGGGTAAATTGCATAGTATATCTTCTAATGAGAAGCCTATAGGAAATCATGTAATCTCATCGAAACCAATAGAAAATGGGTTGCAGCAGTCTTTTCAAGTTTTTCACGATCCAATAGCTGATGTGTTGGATGATGTCTATAATCAAAGGCTTTCTCCATTGAATACATGTGAGCTTGAAACGTGTGATGATATAAACTTGATCCAGCAGCTGGTTTCTTTGTCATTTTTAGCAAGAGTCTCGTCACAAAGCTCAAAAAAAAGTTTGCATTCATGGTATGAGGAGAAGAGAAGTAATCCATAGGATGAGCTAAGTCCCAGTGTGCATGAATTTCAAGATCCTTATGCAGTGTTTTTGGAGGCAGATAGAGAATCCATATCATTCAACGGATATGTTTCCAAGTTTTCATGGGAGTTTCCTTTCAGTAGTTCTCTCTTGTTTTTTATAAGCGAGCACTTGCGGAGAATTCAAACAGAAGTCGTAATACTTACTTGGTTGCATTGGTTGTTTCATTTCACTTTATCAGGTGATGAATGGAACAAATAGAGTAGGTTGTATTGAATAAGATTCATATTGAGCATATTTTGCAGTATTTCTGTTGTGTTTAAGTATCGAGTCAGTTTTTAGTTGAGTGAGAGTCAATTTGTGTCGTCAAGTCATCAGCTTTTAGTCATGCAATTCAACTTGAGTTTCTGACTCCATTTCCCAATGGATGAAGGCACTCCCTGCTTTCCCAGAGATCTGTAGTTCTTGGCACCTCCAAGGAGCTACCATCCCCATTGGATCCAATGTTAGTGTTGGTATCTTCATCCCTCCACCAGTGATCAAATTCTCTTGTTGCATTGCATATTAGGTGTCTCGCTCAGTCAACTGCATTCCATTAGGAGCATTGATCATCTGACAGTAGTGTCTTGTGGTATATTTTACCTCATGTCCTTTACCTACTGGCCCATTTCCATTCATAAAAGGCACAAATAAAGTAAACTGCCCAAAAAACAGAGTTGAAAAAGTAAGTCACAATGCAAACATTATAAAAGTGGGTTTTATGAATGAAAAATCAAAATCTCTTGCATATAAGTCATTTTTCATGTTCAAAGAGCTCATTTGCATTCAAAGAAGAAATATTGAGGAAAATAAAGTCGTGTTGGAGAAAAGAAGCAAGTTTAAAGCAAAATTGTGCAATTTCAAGGGCGCGGCTCATTGGGTGAGAGGCGCGGCACATACAAGTGGCACGGCGAATTGGGCCAGCCTCCGCAGTGTAAAAAATACACTGGTGCGACGCATATAACAGGTGCGGCACGTTGGGTTTGTGCCACGGCGGATAGAGCTGCAAGCCCGATTTCACCATAAACTCCCTCAAATTTCCAAATTTGCTCAATCCTATGGTGTGCAAGTAAGTCTAGAGTTCTTCCCCTACTATTGAAAGAGGTTTTCTTAGAATTTATGGTGGTTTAGTGTGTAAAATCTCAAACCCTACCTCTTTGCATTTTTTCTCAAAAGCAATTGCCTAGGGTTTGTATTGATGTTTTTGCTACCAAGTCTATTCCATCACTCCCTTACTCTTTGACTCCTCCATTTATTTTTCAGTTTCATCCACTCATTCCTTAATTTCTATATTCCTAAAAAATCATTCACCCCTATCCCCAATTCCCATTTTCCCAAATCCTAACTACAAAATCCCCAAACCCTAATTGTTGTCCCTAAGCTTACATACTATTCCCTAAACCCCCTATTTCCAAAAAACTTGTCATAACATTCCCAAAACCCCTCATACCCTCTCCCTCCACAGTCCCTCATACATTCTTACCCTTGGTGGCAGAAAACTAAAAACACCATAAATATCTTCATATTCATCAAGAAAACTCACACATTAGCAAACATGGAGTCTGATCCTTCCTATGACCGAGATGAAGAGACACACAGTGACTCTCCTACAGAAATGCATGCACCAAGGAGACCTCACAAGGGTGGCAAACATATATGAGAGGAGCCTAGTTCACTTGCCGAGCTGCAGGCCTACCCTCTTGCTATCACATGCTTCCAACACCAATCCCGTTATCATTTCTGTGAGATGGTTGCTAGAGTTTAGTACCATCATGATTTGGCTAGGTTGTTTGTGCTTCATCTAGATAATGGCCAAGTCACTCTTGCAAGTGTGACATTCACCTTGACACCAGAGTCTATTTCTCTAGCAACCGGCATTCCAAATGTCAGAGAGCAGTAGAACAAAAGGCAGAAAATTGACATGGAACATTATGAGCCATACATCAAGCCTTGTTATTTGAGACAAATTAGTAGAGTTTTTCCCTTTTGGTACCTAAAAGACTCATATGCTCCCTTGATGAAACTCATAATTAAGTATTTCAGCTATGAGGGCTGGTTTTCTTGCCTACATGCCTATCACATCAGATTGTTGATGCATTTTACCAGGGTGAGAATGATGAATCTCCCCTAATTCACGTGCCGAAATATTGAGAAGATGACCACCCTAGTGCAAAATAAAACTCCTCCTCAACAATATAACAATATATATCATTTTTCACTCACCAAAATTGTGGTCATGCATAAGCTTGGTTTGCAGGACATCTCATGGGAGGATTTCATTTCTCATGAGTTTTTCACGGCTCCTCAGGTACCTCCATAAGCTTTTCATGAGACAGGTAGACCTTCACATCAGCAGGAGGGTCATGAGACACAGACTGCTACTGTGCCGATGTTTGTCACCTATCAAAAGGGCACTAGAAGGTTGTTTTCAGCAACAAAGAGAGTATTATCTCCACCTGGGGTGGAAGGGGTCTCACTTCATCCATCAGAAGAGCAGGTACAGGATAAGGGAAAGTGGCCATTACATGATGAGGAGCCTTCAGGAGGGCAGGAGACATATTTCATTCTTATTCGAGATGATGACACTGATTTGGGCCCACAAAGCTCAAAGTTCAATGAGATCATTCAGGAGCAACAGGCGAACATTAATGCATTATCCCTCAACCTAGAAAGAGCCAAGTGTAAGATG
Organism: Pinus albicaulis; assembly: GCA_034641835.2. Taxonomy (NCBI): domain Eukaryota; kingdom Viridiplantae; phylum Streptophyta; class Pinopsida; order Pinales; family Pinaceae; genus Pinus; species Pinus albicaulis. Next base: position 980,353,901 of record CM076571.1, on the reverse strand, counting down.
AAATACCTTGAGCAAATAAACAAGCAGCTAGAGGACCAAAAAGCCATTATGGAGCTACAAAACATACGAGAAAACTGGCAAGCTGCCAAGAGGAGGAAAACCAAGATGACACCACTTGAACAAGAAATTGAAGCTGATCGTGAATCTTGGCTCGAAAGGATAAAAATACATTTGGAAATTATGCTGGAGAAGTCCAAAAAAGAGAAAAACATGTTGAGGCACATGGCCCACCATTACTGGGCGAAAAACCAGGTGTGCAAAGCAAGAATCAGGGACTTGAAGACCAAGTTGAAGGATATAAAAGAGGAGAAAATAGCACGATAGACTTCAGATCTTGGCTGAGGATTCCTTGGCCCAACACAAAACTTGATGGAGAAAAATCAGCCCAAATTTCAAAAAAATTGGGACACTTTTTGCATTTTTGGAATTTTTTGGCCAAAACAAAGGTTTTTCTACCCAATGTGCCATGCCACCTGGCGCTCGCTTTTGATGGGGGACTCCTTTTGATTAAAAATAAAAAATTTTGGATTTTTCATGGAAAAATATGCATGCCTACAAATGACCAAGAAATTTTGACAGGTTTTGAGCCCCCAAAAAGGTAAAAAATACCCAAAAAATGACCTTTCTGCCCCTTTTTGACACACAGGAAGCAGTTTTGGGAGAACTCAATTTGGGAGGGGCAAATGGAGGCCAAATTCAAAAATTCCACTTTTTCTGGAAATTAGACAGGTAGACCTTTCCAACAAGCACACTTGGAGCAGATTTGGACATCGGGAAGGCCTCAAAAAGTGTCTGTGAACAGGCGCTACGCATACAGAAATTAGTGTGGCGCATTGGAGGAATTTTGGTAATTTTGGCTAAAAAACTCTGTTTTTCACCTAGTTTCTTCATAGTTTGACTTTTCTCCTTCTAATTGTCAAACTCATGATGTAATTCAATGTGACATGATGTATTTTGATGTAACTATGCTAAATTTTCACTCATAGAAGTAGATTCATCCATGAAAAGGTAGTTTGCAACCTAATGAATCAGTTCCCTAGTTTTCAGAGGCAAGTTGTTCCACTGCCTTTTTTAGTTTCTCAGTTTAGAATTTTTTGGAACAGCTCCTAAAATCATGAGCTCCACCCCTAGAGGCTAGGATGATTTTTTTTTTGCCTATATCTTATGTATTTCCAGTCATTATCATGGTTGGACTTTTGGGAAAGCTTGGAGCTTATTGTATACATTTTTCAACAGTTTAGCTAAGGAATAGACCAGTGGTTTGCAACACTTTATGGGATTCATGTGGAATCTTCCTTTGGTATTCTGTTTTCTTTTGTAAATTTTAATTTTCCATGTGTTTTATGTATGCCACTCTCTCTCTTTTCTTCATCTTAACTAAATCAAACAAAGATAAAGGTAGAATCCATTGAAATTGCAGTGCTCTACCTAGGGTTTGTTTAGTTATTTATGTTTTCAGCTATTTGAAGAGGATCCTTGAGACTTTCATGCCCTCTTCAACTCCTCAACAATCTGAAAGCTCTCCATATCACTCAATTTGAAGTGCCAAATAAGTTTTCTACCTTGCCCCATAGAGATCTCTGCAAAAATTGAGCCTCATTCCCCAGACCCAAATCCGCCTTTCCATTTGAGCCAAAAAAACATCATAAAATTCAATCAAACACCTCTGTACACATACCTAGACTAAAATCATTCTTCACATCAAGTCATCTCAAGTCTCATTGATCATTTTTTTGTTGATATTGACAAGGAGAGAGCCCTCTCCTGACCTGGTAGGGCTAGCTACCAGGTTAAGCGTGGTTTGATGTTACCCTAGATTCTGCCTTTCTCAGACTAAGTTATATTTAGGTATAACATGACAATTATAAGGATAAAAGTCAAACTGTGAAGAAACTAGGTGAAAAACGGAGTTTTTTGGCCAAAATGAGAAAAATTCCTCCAATGCACTGTGCTGATTTCCCTATGCATAGCGCCTGTTTGCAGCCACCTTTGGAGACCTTCCAGGTGTCCAAATCTGCTCCAAGTGTGCTTGTTGGAAATTTATGCCCGTCTGCATTCCAGAACAACTGGAATTTTTTAGTTTGGCCTCCATTTTCCCCTCCAAAATTGAGTTCTCGCAACACTGCTTCTTGTGTGTCAAAAAAGGGGCAGAAAGGTCATTTTTTGGGTATTTTTGACCTTATTGGGGGCTCAAAACCTGTCAAAATTTCTTGACCATTCATAGGCATGCATATTTTTCCATGAAAAATCTATAAATGTTGAGTTTTCATCAAAATGAGTCCCCCATCAAAAGCGATAGCTAGGTGGCACGACGCATTGGGCAGAAAAACCTGTGTTTTGGCCCAAAAATTCCAAAAATGCAAAAAATGTCCCAAATTTTTTGAAATTTGGGCTGAGTGTTATCCATCAAGTGCTGTGTTGGGCCAAGGAAGCCTCAGCCAAGATCTGACATCTATCATGCTCTTTTAGCCTCTTTGATATCCTTCAACTTGGTCTTCAAGTTCCTGATTCTTGCTTTGCACACCTGATTTCTCACCTAGTAATGGTGGGCCATGTGCCTCAACATGTTTTTCCCTTTGTTGGCCTTCTCCAACATCTTTTACAAATGTATGTTTATCCTTTCGAGCCAAGATTCACGATCAACTTCAATTTCTTGTTCAAGTGGTGTCAACTTGGTTTTCCTCCTCTTGGAAGCTTGCTGGTTTTCTCATATGTTTTGTAGCTCCATAATGGTTTTTTGGTCCTCTAGCTGCTTGTTTCTTTGCTCAAGGTATTTTATTATCCACTTGGCTCTTTCTAGGTTGATGGACAAAGCATTAATTTCCGCCTGTTGCTTCTGAATAATCTCCCTGAACTTTGAGCTTTGTGGGCCCAAATCAGTTTCATCATCACGAATAAGAATGAAATCTATCTCGTGCCCTCCTGAAGGCTCCTCATCATATAATGGTCACTTTCCCTTATCATGTACCTGCTCTGCTGATGGAGGAAGTGAGAGCCCTTCCACCCCAAGTGGATATAATACTCACTTTGTTGCTGCAAACAACCTTCTAGTGCCCTTTTGATAGGTGACAAACACCGACACACTAGTAGTCTGTGTCTCATGAACCTCTTGCTAATGTGAAGGTCCACCTATCTCATGAAAAGCTTCTGGAGGTACCTGAGGAGCCGTGAAGAACTCATGAGAAATGAAATCCTCCCATGAGATGTCCTACAAACCAAGCTAATGCATGACCACAATTTTGACGAGAGAAAAATGATATATACTGCTATACTGCTGCTGAGGAGTTTTCTTTTGCACTAGGGTGGTCATCTTCTCAATATTTCGTCACATGAAGTAGGGGAGATTCATCATTCTCACCCTGGTAAAATGCATCAACAATCTGATGTGATAGGCATATAGGCGAGAAAACCAGCCCTCACAGCTAAATACTTAATTATGAGTTTCATCAAGGGAGCATATGAGTCTTTTAGGTATCGAAAGGGAAAAAATCTGTTGAGTTTTCTCAAATAACTAGGCTTGATGTATGGCTCATAATGTTCCCTGTCAATTTGCTGCCTTTTATTCGACTGCTCTCCGACATTTGGAATGTCGGTTGCTAGAGAAATAGACTCCGATGTCAAGGTGAATGTCACACCTGCAAGAGTTACTTGGCAATTATGTAGATGAAGCACAAAAAACCTGGCCAACTCATGATGGTACTAGACTCTAGCAACCATCTCACAAAACTGATAATAGGATTGGTGTTGGAAGCATGTGATAGCAAGAGGGCAGGCCTGCAGCTCGGCAAGTGAAGTAGGCTCCTCTCGTATATGTTTTCCAACCTTGTGAGGTCTCCTTGGTGCATGCATTTCTATAGGAGAGTCACTGTGTGTCTCTTCATCTCGGTCATAGGAAGGATAAGACTCCATGTTTTCTAATGTGTGAGTTTTATCGATGAGTATGAAGCTATTTATGGTGTTTTTAGTTTTCTGCCACCAAGGGTAAGAATGTATGAGGGACTGTGGAGGGGGAGGGTATGAGGGGTTTTGGGAATGTTATGACAAGTTTTTCAGGAAATAGGGGGTTTAGGGAATAATATGTAAGCTTAGGGACATCAATCAGGGTTTGGGAATTTTTCAGTTAGAATTTGGGAAAATGGGAATTGGGGATAGGGGTGAATGATTTTTTAGGAATATGGAAATTAAGGAATGAGTGGATGAAACTGAAAAATAAATGGAGGAGTCAAAGAGTATGGGAGTGATGAAATAGACTTGGTAGCAAAAACATAAATACAAAATTTAGGCAATTGTTTTTGAGAAATTTTTTGAAGAGGTAGGGTTTGAGATTTTACACACTAAACCACCATAAATTCTAAGAAAAACTCTTTCACTAGCAAGGGAAGAAATCTAGACTTACTTGCACACCATAGGATTGAGAAAATTTGGAAATTTGAGGGAGTTTATGGTGAAATCAGGCTTGTAGCTCTATGCATCGCGCGACAAACCCAATGCACCGCACCTGTTATATGCATCGCACCAGTTTATTTTTTACACTATGGAGACCGGCCCAATGTGCCACGCTACTTGTATGCGCCGCGCCTCTCACCCAATGTGTCACGCCCTTGGACTTGCATAGTTTTGCTTCAAACTTCCTTCTTTTCTCCAACATGACTTTCTTTTGCTCAATATTTCTTCTTTGAATGCAAATGAGCTCTTTGAACATGAAAAATGACTTATATACAAGAGATTTTGATTTTTCATTCATAAAGCCCACTTTTATAATGTTTTAATTGTGACTTACTTTTTCAACTCTGTTTTTGGGGAAGTTTACTTTATTTGTGCCTTTGATGAATGGAAATGGGCCAGCAGGTAAAGGACATGAGGGAAAATATACCACAAGCCACTACCGTCAGATGATCCATGCTCCTAATGGAATGCAGCTGACTGAGCGAGACACTAATATGCAATGCAACAAGAGAATTTGATCACTGAAGAAGGGATGAAGATACCGACACTAACATAATAACTGAAGATCTAGATCTCATTTTTGAATGAAACTTTTGAGCTGCAATATATAACTTAAAAACATATTTAAAAGTGAAAAATTGCTCATACTTGTGATGGTGGATTTGGCACATCTCCCAAGGAAGAATAAGTTACCTTCATCCCAAAAAAATTGCACTGAATCAGTTTTTGTTAACATTTAATTATATATATATATATATATATATATGTATGTAGATGTGTACACAATTATTTATTTTAAAAATATGTCGTCATGTTTCGATATATATAATAATAGATAAAAAATTGTACATCATCATGTTCAACTAGCATGTGCCAACATATCATCTTGATGGTGAGAACCATCTTGATTGTGTGACTGATGGTGAGACCCATCTTCATTGTATGAACCAGAGGCTCCAACCGTGATATTAACATCTTCGTTCATCAAGCGTGAGAACTGCAAATGGTGTTAACATATATGATATATTTTTGTTAGATTGATGTATACAAATAAATTTATGTATATATATATTTATTACAAATTGTAGATGTGTTAAAATAATCACCCTAACGATTAATAGATGCTGATCCCATTCCCTCTAGCTCATGAATAATTAGGTCCTTCCAACCATTGTGACAATTATTTGCATATATTCTGAGATCTCCAACACCCATGTTATCTATCTCTTCATTTGTATGATACACAAAATTAGCACGTACATTCTCTTGCATTCTTTAAAGATTCATACAAACATCAACTCCACCCAGTCCACTCTGAACATTGTCAACGAGGATAGCCCTTGCTTCTCGACTAATTTGATAAGTGGCATCCATATTTGACCGCAAAGTTTCGACACAAAGAGGTCGACTAACCAATGGTGGCTCAGGGCGAGGCAACTTAGAATCACGCTTAGAGCCCCTATGGTCACACAATTGACCTTTACCAAGACCAAAAAATTCAGAGGGAATGTCATTATAATTGGGTTCCATTCCCAAAAATAATTATGCATAAAATAAAATTGCAAAATAAAGCAGAACCTCGTTGTTCCATGGGAGTCTTCCATAGGCAGAAAGGTGCATATAATACAAATGGCTAGCTATATCAGGGTGCTTGAAATATTACACCTTTAGCATCTTTATTTTCAGCCCTTCTTTGAAATTAAACATAAAGTTGGCCATTCTGTTCTAACTCTTTGTTTAACAACATCCCATGTATTGGGACCCATCATTGTTTCCTTTATTTTTCTCATCACTTCTACATGTTGGGTGTGGAGCCTGATTTTCATCTTGATTCGGAGATCCTTGTTTTAGTTGGATGTATACCCCAGGAAAAATTTACACCCCTGTAGTGGGGGAGACTTGTCCCCGCCATGGGCTCTGGGGGGGCTGACCCCTCGGCTAGGGAGTCCGGGGGTTAGCGGTCCCTCGGCGGGGGTTTCGGGGGCAGTGCCCTAGAAGCTAAAAACAAATGAAAAATTGCCTTGTAAAAGTAGAGTAATTTCTAATCAATTTGGGCCATTCATTAGGCGAATGATCTCACGGTAGAAGTTATGTTTAGTTTAGGGATTTTTGCCCTAGAAGGAAACCCCTCACTTGTATGAGGGCATTGTATTGTGGATGTGTATTGTATGTGTATTCTTAGAGCGAGCAATAGATAAGGAGACTATGAGAGAGAACAAATGATATTACAACGGATCTGCTGTAGGTTGCGTCTCTTCATTTTGCTGGATAAGAGAAAGGAAGGACTGGCTGTTCGGGGTGGACGTAGCCCAAACTGGGTGAACCACGTATATCTGTGTCTCTCTAGTTTTATGTTTTTTGTCTTCTTATCTTTTCTGCATATTTTATGTGTTTCATTTCTCTATAATATATAATTTACTAACAACTAGTATCAAATTCAAAGGTCTATTTGGCTGAGAAACTCAGAGGAAAGAAGGGTTCCTGGTTCGAGTGGGAGCAATGGCAGAAGATCGAAAATTTAGGGTCGAGAATTTTAATGGAAAAAACTTCCCGTTGTGGAAGATGCAAATGGAATATTATCTGTATCAGAAAGATCTTTACCTACCATTGAGCAGAAAAAAAAAATCCAATGGCTATGACAGACACGGAATGGGAGATTCTCGATAGAAAGGCACTCAGAACGGTACGGTTATGCCTCGTGGCATCGATAGACTTAAATACTTCGAAGGAAACAAAAACAGAGGGTTTGATTAAGGAATTGGCGAAACTATATGAAAAACCCTCAGCCTCAAACAAGGTATTTCTTATGAAACATTTATTTAATATGAAGATGTCGGAAGGTGGATATGTTGCAGACCATTTAAATGATTTTAATACAGTTACCAATTAGTTAAGTTTTGTAGGGGTAAAATTTGATGATGAATTTAGGGCTCTTTTATTGCTGTGCTCATTGCCAGAAAGCTAGAATGGTTTAGTTATGGCCATTAGTAACTCTGTCTCTAGATCTAGTACTTTAAAGTTTGATGATGTTGTCGGTGCTATCCTTAGCGAGGAAATGGGATGGAAAATCTTCGGTGAGACATCGGGTAATGCTTTGAGTGTAGAGTCTAGGGAAAGAAGAATGGAAAGAGGAAAGAGCTCAGGATATCGCAGTAAATCAAGGAAAGATAGATCCAAGTCCAGATCAGGGGTAGTGTGCTGGAAATGAAGAAATAAAGGACACGTAAAGAAAGACTGTAGATCTCAGAAGGGAAAATAAGGAGATGCACAGTAAGAAAAAAATCATGAAGCAAATGTGACAAGTGATGTGTTACAAGATGATTTGATTATTTATTTCGAAAATGTTACTGATTCTTGGGTGGTAAATTCAGGGGCCTCATTCCATGCCACACCTGATAAGAAATATTTTCATGATTATGTTCAAGGAGATTTTGGACAAGTTTGTTTGGGTGATGATAAACCCTATAAAATTGTTGGAATGGGTAAGGTTATTGTAAAATAGAAGAATGAAAAAAAATGGCTATTAAAGGAGGTAAGGCATGTTCCAGATCTGAAGAAAAATCTGATTTCAACAAGGCAGTTAGGCAATGAAGGTTGTGTGACAAATTTGACAGATACAACTTGGAAGGTCACCAAAGGAGCCCCAGTAATAGAAAAAGGCGAAAATGTTGGTACATTGTATTTATGCAATGGTATTTCTAAATATATTAATGCTTTAAATTCGAAAGGAGCAGATGCAGCATTATGACATCATAGGCTTGGACACATCAGTGAGAAGGGGATGAAGATTCTTCACTCAATAAACTTGTTTCCGGGTTTGAAGAATGTTGATTTGGATTTCTGTGAGAGTTTCATTTATGGAAAACATAAGAGAGTCAGATTTCTCAGAGTTGGGAAAGAAAACAAGAGCGAAAAATTAGAGCTTATGCATACAAATGTATGGGGACCTGCTCAGGTATCATCTCTCGGTGGCTCTCGTTATTATGTACTTTTATTGATGATGCAACTAGAAAAACCTAGATTTATTGTATTCAGAATAAATCTCATGTATTTGATATTTTCAAGAAATGGAAAGATTTGGTTGAGATTGAGATAGGAAAGAAGTTGAAGTGTCTCAGATCAGACAATGGAGGTAAATATTGCAGTAAATAGTTTGATAGGTACTGTTCATAGCATGGAATTCGTAGAGAGAAGACAGGTCCAAGAACGACACAAGAAAATGGTGTGTTAGAAAGGATGAAAAGAACAATCATAGAGCGTGCAAGGTGCATGAGATTGCATGCAGTATTGCCTTTACAATTTTGGGCAGATGCTGTAGATACTATTTTTTATCTAATAAACAGAGGGCCTTCAAGTTCCTTGGATGGTGGTATTCCAGAGGAGGCATGGATAGGTAAAAAGGTAAACTAATCCTTTTTAAAGCCTTTTGGTTGTGAGGCCTTTGTCCATATTAATAAAGAAAACAGAAAAAAGCTTGAGGAAAAATCAAAGAAATGTACCTTTATTGGATATGGTGTTAATTATTTTGGTTATCACTTATATGAATATGAAAATCAAAAAATCATTAGGAGCAGAGATGTAATATTCAATGAAAAGGTCTTGTATAAGAATCAGTGGCAGGAAAAGAAACAGGAAAAAGAAAACAAAGAATACACAATTCTTGATGAGATCATAGAAAAATTAAAGGTTCCTGAAAATAATAATAATCAACAGCCACAACAATAGCAACCACCACAATAGCAACAGGCACCTCAAACACCTGAAAGTGGTGTCAGAAGATCTACTAGGATAAGTAGACCCCCTGAATGATACTCTCCTTCATTATATTATTTATTGTTGACTGTTTCTGGTGAACCTGAATGTTATGAAGAAGCAATGTAGGTTGAAAGCAGGAAGAAGTGGGAGCTATTCATGGAAGAAGAGATGGACTCCTTAATGCATAACCAGACTTGGGACTTAGTCAGATTTTCTACAGGTAAAATTACATTGCAGAATAAATGGGTTTACAGGCTGAAAGAAGAAGATGGAGGAAAACAAAGGTACAAAGCTAGACTTGTGGTGAAGGGGTTTGCATAAAATAAAGGTATTGATTTTGATGAAATATTTTCTCCTGTTTTTAAGATGAATTCAATCAGAACTATTTTAAGTCTTGTAGTAGCGGAAGATTTACATCTTGAATAGTTAGATGTAAAGACAACATTTCTCCATGGATATTTGGAGGAGGAGATCTATATGGAGAAACCAAAAGGATATGAGGTAAAATAGAAAGAAAAATTAGTGTGCATGTTAAAGAAGAGCTTGTATCGCTTAAAATAGGCTCTAAGGCAATGGTCTCTAAAATTTGATAGGTTTATGTCTGAAAAAGGTTATACTAGATGTCACTCTGATCATTGTGTTTATCTGAAAAAGAAAAATCATGGCAACTATATTATATTGATATTGTATGTAGATGACATGCTTTTTGTAGGGTCTAACATGCAAGAAATAAATGTGCTCAAAAGAAAATTGGAAAATACATTTGAAATGAAGGATTTGGGAGCTGCAAAACACATCCTTGGTATGAGAATAATTAGAGACAGGAAAATTCGCAAATTAACACTATCTCAGAATGAGTACATACAAAAGGTGTTGAAAAGAGTTAATATGTAGAATGAAAAACCAATTATTACACCTTTTGCTAGCCATTTCAAAATTAGTAAGGATATGTTCCCCAAGACCCAAGAATAATTGTACTATATGTTGAAAGTTCCATATGCATCAGCGATTGGAAGTTTAATGTATTCAATGGTCTACACAAGGCCTGATATTGCACATGCAATGGGAGTTGTAAGCAGGTACATGAACAATCCTAGAAAAGAACATTGGATGGAAGTGAAATGGATTCTCATATATTTGAGAGGTACCACAAATCAATAATTATGCTTTGGTGGTTCAAACATTACTCTACAGGGATATGTTGATGCAGATATGGTAGGTGACAGAGATAACAGGAGGAGCACTATAGGATATGTATTTACTGTAGGTGGAACAATTGTTAGTTGGGTTTTAAAAATCCAAAGTGTTTTTGCACTTTCAACAACAAAAGCAGAGTATGTTGCTGCTACAGAGGCTAGTAAAGAAATGATTTGGTTACAAAGGTTTATAGATGAATTGGGTGAGAATCATGATATGGGCACGTTATACAGTGATAGCCAAAGTGCCATTCATCTTGCAAAGAACTTAGCATTTCATTCCAGGACTAAACACATACAGCTCAATTACCATTTCATATGATCAGTATAGGAAGATGGACAGTTGAAGCTGGAAAAGATACACACTAACCAGAATCCTGTAGATATTCTAACAAAAGTTGTAACCAGGAAGAAACTGAGAATATGCTCAATTTCAATTGATCTTCAAGGATGACGATAAATATGAGAAACTACCATGTCCAAAGAGGAGTCATTATCCAGCAAATGAAGCAGTGGTGTAGTTTATACAATCAGTCTCCAAGTGGGAGATTTTTGGGTGTGGAGCTTGATTTTCATCCTGATTCAGAGATCGTTGTTTTAGGTGGATGTATACCCAGGAAAACTATAGACCCCTACAGCGGGGGGGAACTTTTCCCCCCCGCGCGGTCTTGGGGGGGCTGACCCCCTAGCTGGGGGGTTCGGGGGCTAGCGATCCCGCTGTGGGGGTTTCAGGGGAAACGCTCCCGAAGCTAAAAACAAATGTAAAATTTCCTTGTAAAAGTACAGTAATTTCTAGTCAATCTCGGCCGTTCATTAGTCGGATGATCTCACGGTAGAATTTATGTCTAGTTTAGGGTTTTTTTCCCTAGAAGGAAACCCCTTGCTTGTATGAGGGCATTGTATTGCGGCTGTGTATTGTATGTGTATTCTCAGAGCGAGAAACAAATAGGGAGACTATGAGAGAGAACATAGGATATTATAGTAGATTTATTATAGGTTGTGTCTCTTCATTTTTCTGGATAATAGAAAGGAAGGACTGGTTATTCGGGGTGGATGTAGCCCAAACTGGGTGAACCATGTATATCTGTGTCTCTATGGTTTTATGTGTTTTGTGTGCTTGTGTTTTCTGCATATTTTATGTGTTTCATTGCTCTGTAATATATAATTTACTAACACTACAAAAGTATCAGTAGTTGGCCCAAGCCTTAGGTAGATATCTACTAGTTCGCCTAAAGACTGAGTAACTATTTCCAATATTTCTCGACTCACAACAGGGAGTTTCAAAGACATGAGATCTCTCTTCAATTTTGAATGAAGATGTTGAAACCTTTGTAAGGTGGATTGCTTCATGTTTTATTCCCAAGGTATATCGGAAATGTCAGACAGATAAGTCGTGGTTAGTGTACAAACTTCTTATTGAATAATGCATTATGTCATACGTCTTTTCAAGCAACATTTGGAGCAAAATTTTCACCCTCTACATCAATATATAAAATTTTGTATATTAAAAAACATGTAAAAAAAATTGTACAAATTGAATGAAAATAATATTCAGATTGATGGCCACCTTGATATGGTTGGCTAGCATCTTGCCCACCCTGAGACTGTTGAGAACTAGAATGACCTCCGATTAGTTGAGAACCAACACAACCATCCATTGATTTGCCTATGTGGGAATGCATATCACCACCCTCATGCAATTGGCCACCACTTATTAATGGGCCTCCAAGGGAATGTGTACCACCACTAACCTCATGCGACGAAAGGGAATCTTCATAAGAAAATATGAATTTAGAATCAATTCAAAAATACATTCATACATATAAATACATGTAAATATGATTGATTAAACTGTGTGAACCATACCACGATTGCGTGAACCATGGCCATGCTCCGTTGATGCAGTAGACACCATTTTCCCCCTAACTCCTAAAAAAAGAATGAAACTTATTAAAAACTAATTCAACTCACAAAATTGATAAAAAATCAATTCCATATGTACACACATGTATGTATGGAGATAATACTATATTTAAATACCATGAACATCCCTCGATCCATGATCTCCCTCTCTCGTAGAGGCATGTGATTATATTGATCTTTGCCTTTCATCCTCCATTACATATATGGATATATCTACAGTGGACATTTACAATTATTTTTAAATTAGTATTTAAAATAAATTGAAAATATTTCAAAAAATTAATGTAATTTAGTACACAAATTATGTAAAACAAAACTTTCAAAGCATTAATTAATGTCTGAAAGTCAATTTAAACAAAAATTTGTTGAATTCCTCACATTTTAATTTTACAAAAATGTGAAGTTCACCAAGTTTCACTTTACATGGTGGGAGTACACTTGGTATATAATTGAAAAAATCACATGGTCATAAAAAATGACGCATTTATAAGTAAAAAATACACACATATCAAAGATATGTTATAATGTCCATCAATAAATTTTGGAGAGTGTCTCAACGCTAATTCATCTTTCAGAGATGAATCTTAAATTTGCATTGCCCCGTATAAAACTAATTTATATATTAATTAATATATGATAGATGAATATTGAATTGGCATTGCCCCACACAATAGATCACCAAACATCTTATTAACATTTGCACAATGTCTTGTAATAAAAAATTGAAATTGGCTAACAATATTGTTTTCTTTTCCATGCAATTGTTTTAACCTCTCCTTCTTAACTTGGTACACACCTTTCATCTGGTTGCACACAAGCTCAAAATTGGTGAAAAATATAATTCCATTTGATCCATACTCCCTAGTTTTTCCCTAACCTTCTATCAATGCAATATAATATGCCTTGTTGTTTGTTATTCTTAACGGTATATTCATTTTCATTTGGAGGACTTTGTTAGTTGTAATATTATAAAGAACATATGTAATACTACTTTCCCTGGATTGGGACAGCAAGAAACATCTATGCATAATTTCCATGGGAGAAATGTTTTATGGGAGAAATGAAATGTATTTACATGGTTTTCCTTAAGATTTTCCTTAAATTTTATGGGAGAAATGACATATAAATGACATGTACATAGTTCCTAAAACACTAGCAGATGCCTTAAAATTTATGGGAGAAATGGCATGTACATATATGGATATTACAATGAAGAACTTCTATTAATATCTATTCCAGAGATTGACTATAGGGGCATTTACTATATATGTCACCTTTGAGAAAAGATGAGATCCAGAGGCTACCTAGCCCTTTATAGACTCTGCCTTTAGAACTTGTAGAAGTTAACACTCTACAGACAGACTTAGATCCTATGGAATTTCAACCACTTTAGCTTTCGTTTTTAGGCCTTAAATTTTGCCTTGAATTAATGGGAGAAAGCCTTGAGTTTGTGGGAGAAATGACATGTGCATGGTTTTCCTTAAATTTTTCCTTAAAGTTTATGGGAGAAATCACATCTAGAAATGACATGCCTTAAAGTTTTCCTTGCCTATAGTTTAAGGGAGAAATGACATGTAGATGGTTTTCCTTAAAGTTTTCCTTATAGTTTATGGGAGAAATTACATTGCCTTATAGTTTATGGGATAAATAACATAAATATGATAGAGAAATGACGCATTAACATGGTCTGCCTTAAATTTTTCCTTAAAGTGTGTGGAAAAAATGACATGTACATAGCTTGAAAATTTACTTTATATACTTACTAAAATTTATGGGATAAATGGGAGAAATGACATGTATGTACATGGTTTTCCTTAATTTTTTCCCTAAATCTTATGGGAGAAATGACATAGAAATGACATGTACATGGTTCCAAAAATAGTAGCAAACGCATTAAAGTTTATGGGAGAAATGGGATGTATAGAAATGTATATTACAATGAAAAACTTCTATTTAGATTTGTTCCAGAGATTGACTATGAGGGAATTTACTGGATATGTCACCTTTGAGAAAGGATGAGATCCAGAGGCTACTTGGCCCTTTACAGACTCTGCCTTTAGAACTTGTAGAAGTTAACACTCAACAGACAGGCTCAAATCCTATGGAAGTTCAACCACTTTAGGTTCAGTTTTTAGGGCTTAAAGTTTTCCTTGAATTAATGTGAGAAAGCCTTGTTTTTGTGGGAGAAATGACATGTTCATGGTTTGCCTTAAAGTTTACCTTAAATTTTATGGTATAAATCACATCTAGAAATGAAATGCCTTAAATTTTTCCTTGCCTATATTTTAAGGGAGAAATGACATGTACATGGTTTGCCTTAAAGTTTTCCTTATATTTTATGGGAGAAATAACATAGAAATGAAAGCAAAATGACATAGAAATGACATGCCTTAAAGTTTTCCTAAAAGTTTGTGGGAGAAATGACACATGTACATGGTTTTCCTTAAAGTTTTCCTTAAAGTGGTAGTCGTTTTCACTTACTAAAACAACTAGGTATAGTGGTTGATGAAGTTATGTCAAAAGTCACACCTTGATGAGTTTGTGGGAGAAATGACATGTACATGGTTTGCAAAATTGTTTTATGCACTTAATAAAACAAATAGTGGTAGTGGTTGATGAAGTTATGTCAAAAGTCACACCTTGATGAGTTTGTGGGAGAAATGACATGTACATGGTTTGCAAAATTATTTTATGCACTTACTAAAACAACTAGTGGTAGTGGTTGATGAAGTTATGTCAAAAATCACACCTTAATGAGTTTGTGGGAGAAATGACATGTAGATGGTTTGCCTTAAATTTTAGTTTTCCTTAAAGTTTATGGGAGAAAGCACATCTAGAAACCTTTACTTTGACATCCATAAATAGGCTAAGAACATTAAAAAAATAAATTCAACTTGCATTACTTATGTCCTTAATGAGAAGTATGATTTAGCTAAGAAAATGAAAAAAGAATTTTCAACTTGCATTAGTTATTTCCTTAATAAGAAGTATGATTTAACACCTAACAAATTGTTTAATAATTTATAATAATGTGATTTTTGACTTTTACTATCATTCATGCTTGATATGTACAATAATTTTAGAACTTGAACATCAACCTACACTATCATCATATCACTGTACATAATCTAGATTAGTAATATCCATTACATCATAAAACACTCCACTTTTAACACTTTACAAGATTATAAGCATCATGGAAGGTGTAAATTTAGGCACATTAATAAAAAATAGTTCTATCATCAACATAAACCTATAGTAGCATTATGATAAGAAGCAAAGGGTCTTCATTACTCGAATAAATCATTTCTATCAATCATTCCTATTAACATCATGCCTCCAAATGCATAAAATGATAAACAACTAGTGGTAGTGGTTGATGAAGTTATGTCAAAAGTCACACATACAACTCTATTGTACATATAGGTATCATTCCTGATCAACCTTACTAATACTTATATAACTTATAACCATCACTAATATGATGTCCTTTTTGTAGTATCACAAAGTTGGTAAATAAAATTAAATAAATTTGTCAAGATATATACATCTCACACATTTTATTAAATTTTAAATCAATAAAAATAATAAAATCAGAATCCTAGACAAATGTTATCCAACCCTAGTATGCATATATCCACTCTAGATGTATGGAGGTTTGGTAAAATTTCTTGAATCCCTGAATGGAAGAAAATTTCTCTTATGCAAGAGTCATTTGTTAAATATTGCAAATCACTACAATCACTACAAGAAAAAAGCACATTGGTGAGGGTCATGCCTGTGACGGACCTTTAAGGTCCATCACCAATGTCACATATGGTGACGGTCATTAAAAAACTGTCACTGTAAGTGTATATAGTGATGGTCCTTTAT
>CM076571.1:979446108-979666721 GCA_034641835.2 Pinus albicaulis | reverse complement strand
CTTTATAAATTATTTAACAACTTCATATCTATGTGTTTATGAAATATTCTGAAAATCAACAATCAATATAAACTCAAAACATAATCTCTATCTTCGTATCTATGTGTTCATGAAATATTCTACAAATCAATAATCAACATAAACTCAAAACATAATCTCTCTGGGATGATTTAACCAATTTGGTTTGTTGAATGAAAATAATTGCATAAAGATTTTGATATGACGGACAGAAGTCATCCGATAGAAGATACGACATAATAACGACGACATAACATTAATATTTCTGAACCATCGAAGTCAGATGGCCCGTTAACTGTTATGTGTTACATGAATATTGGGGATTAAATTGGCAGGTTCATCGATTTCGTCAATGAAGTTTCAAGTCATCAAAGAAGAATCACAATAAAAATTTCTACCGAATCACATTTCCTATAAAATTTCTACCGAATCACAGTAAAAACAGAATTTCATCAAAGAAGAATTCTATCAAAAAAAACAAAACACTACTCTCAGCAAACTTTAAGGGGGGAAATGTAAATGAATTATGCCATTCCGTAAAAGACGATCCAAGCTAAGTTGGGATGAGTCTGGTCTGGTGCCAAATACTTGCTTTTAAAAATATATACAGAGCATAAACATCAATGAAAGTATTATTCGAACATCAAGAAATTATATGGAGAGTTAAAATACCCGGAAAATTTTGCCTGATCCGGGTTGGAAACTTCAAAGTAGAGTAGTATTCTTTTCCCAAGAAAAAAGATGTAATGACACTTGATTTGGGTCTCGAAATTTCAGAATAGAGTATTCTTCTGTACCCAAGTCAATAGATGTAATCACACTTGATCTGAACAGGTGGGAGTTGGGATTTCAAGAATGGATCTTTCGCTACAGGGTGCAATTGCAAAGCTAAAGCTTGAGTCCAAGAAAAATATCAATTAATAAGTTATTAATTAGGCATGCATTTGCACAATGAAGACTTGCATTTAATAGAATTTGGAAACTCAACAACCTTTCCTTTGCATTTGCAACTTTCCATTAATCTCCTTCAATGTTGCAACATGCAAAAACCTAAGTCCACTCAGTAACTATACTTACTATACTTAACAATTTTAAAAACTAGTAATAATTTTAAAAAATATGACTGCCTCTACAAGCTAAAACACTTCTGGTGACATTTTATAATATTATTGTTTTTTTTTCTTTTGAACTTGTACAAATCTAAATTAATTTTTTTTTTGACTTGTAAATTTCTATCCCTACTTCTCCGACGTGCCAAAAGCCCTTTGAAGGACTCTGATGTGTTCAATTTTGAACACTGATTCCGCATGCAGCATGTATTTGAATGACATATTTGTGCATGACACTCTAGACAAACAATAAATATCTCTATAACATTGGAATACGTTATTAACCAGTGTAAAGAGCATCTATGCACTGGCTTCAATGAGCCTAATAATGGAATAGGTCCTAGAACGAATGAAACTGGCTCCCTCTTATGATATTTATGGACTCCGATTTCTTGTTGCAATTTTTTTATTTTTTATTTTAAAAATAATAATTCAATTTAGATTTTAAAGATGTGAATTTCTATTATAAAAGTATCTATCCAATCGTGTGTATTTAATTGGGTATTTTGAATTTTTTTTATAATATAATCCAAGCTTAATTTACAATGGTAACATATTATATTTTGTATATAATGTATCATAGTCACTTTCATACTCATTTATGAAGAAAAGGCTAGTGACACAATTATCATTGGAGCTTAAAGTTGTGGGTTTTCATAAATATTTAAGGTAATATGAATTAGTTCTATTTTCAATATTGTTTTATATTTATTTTTATTGTGTTTTTTAGTTCAAAATTACAATACACGAAAATATTTTTTTATATGGATCAGATTTAATGATTTCATGACTAGGTATTTTTTTTATATATGTGATATATGGTACAATTATAATGAAAGGGTACAATAAAATGTTATGATTGACATAAAAATATAATAATGGAAATGTGATAACTCAATATCTATGACCTAATAAGGGGTTATAGGTTAACATGACGCTTATATATGACTAATATGCCTTAGTTGTTACAAGACTCTTTTCAAAAAACGTTCTATTAGAATTCCTCACTCTCCAACAACATCATTTGGAGAGAATATATCTTTAATTTTTTCACATATAGGTCCAACATAGCATAACTTCAATTGTGTAGACATCTTTTTCTTATGTATACTTCCAAAATTTTATTTGAGGACCTTACAAGAGAAATGCCTCTTATTCTTACATTTTGGAATGCTCAATACTCCAAAAGGCGTTGCCCTCAGGATTTACATATATTTTTATAATAAATTATCTTAGAATGTCAATATTATTTCCTTCCCCTATCAATCCATTTTTTTTAAATTAAAAATGTGTTTCTCATCCATTTTTTATTTCATTCATAAGAGAATGTATTCTTACATGTACATTTACCAATAGAGGTTGCATCATTGATAAGTTTGCATCAATGTTACGAAAAATACACTACATATTAATAGGGGTGACCACTTTTCATCATGAAAAAAGACTTCACATTCCATAATTGGCTAGTCATCAATAGTTAGAATTTAAAGAATTAGCATCGTTTGATACCAATGATATTGGAGTTATCATCCATTAAATATGGCTCTATAAATATTTTGAAGTTAAGGAGAAAAACAAATTAAATATGATGTATTAGGAAATTGTGATCTTCACATGTCCTATAAATGTACATCATCTTTGGCAATGAAAATATATCTTATCACATTAATTTAGCTAATAAGCACCCATAAGTTCCATTTATGTATTCATTTATATATCTCATATGAAGGAATCCAACTTCAATAATGTCAAACTCTCAATGATATTAAAATGAATAAAAAAATAAACACATAAATTTTTTTCATCACCCAAAACAATTATTCATTTGTAATGATAATATTGATGGAAATTTTTAATTTTCCATTCAAAATTTGGTGTTATCAACACTTAAGTAATGTGCTTATGTATTATCTCTCCTATATATAAAATGATTTTCATAAGACTTGTATTATAAAAGAGCTTCATGCAATGGATACTTTGAGGTTCCCCTTCTATTAAAAAAATTCCCTATATTGATCCACCATTCCTCTTTGAAAATTTTAAAACATTTAGCCAACACAGTCATAATGAAATTTGAATTCGCCTCCAAAGGGAAAATAATAAATTAATAAAATCCCTCTGTCTTGTATATGAAGAGAAACTAATGGCCAAAATGCAATATAGACAAGTATAAAAATACAAGGATGGAGTCATAAATTAAGGAACCACATTGGATCGACCCTGAAAAACAAGTTTTTATCATAGATAGATCATCCTTTAGGTGGGCATACACATGCTTTGTATAAATAAAAAATGAACATGACCTCCAAAATGAAAATATATATCCATGCCATGAAATGTTAGCCTATGGCCACAAAGAAATACATAGTGGATCCATCCAATAAATAACAATACCAAAACCACTGGTAAATACAATGTGAATCTACGTCACATAATACATCAGTAAGAATATAGACATAGAATATATGTGCTTCATAATAGTCCTCAAAGTAGATACTATAGTGCATACTACATAACAACTTGGGAGATGTGGCAAATAAAAATGAAATGTCCCCAAGCCAAAGGTCTTGATCACAACATTGATGATATGAATCTAAATAATGTGAATGGATGAGTTTATGTCGAGCATGGCAGAAACCATTTGATTATTAGTCATTGAAGTATACCATTAACAGATATGATAGGATCCACGAGTCATGAAAATGGACCCCAAGGTACTTAGCAGAATCCACTGGGTTTGAATAAATGAGTTTATATTAAACACTCTTTGACTTGACTGATCAATAATGAATAAGGGAAGATCCCAAGGAAGCCTTCCACTAAGGATTTCAATCTCCAAGGTACTATTTTATTATCTCCTCGATAACCAGCTTAGGTCGATAGCAGAATATTTGTTGAAGTAGGGCCTTAATGTATAAATATATGGTTAATATGGATGATTGGTTATTAATAACGTGGTGGTTAATATGGATTAACGATTATTAATTGTTTATTATGTTTGGTTTATTTTTATATTTTTGATAATTAAATTGAATTAAATAATGACATTTAAATGTGATCAATATTATTTTAAAAAATCAAACTAAAAAAATTGATTTAGATATTTTCTTAAAAATTGTATATGATTTTGTTTACTATTATTAGGTTCAAATAATGCTAATTATTAACTTAACATGATTTTTTTTTAAGAATTAATATTCTACTAGAAAAACTATCTGCATCCCTATCTTCTGACTAGAATCTAACAAATTTTCTATTTCATCTAAGCAGAACATCATTATCTTTCGCGCAATAATATTACCCCTATTTTGGATCGATTCTAAACAAGTCTCTATTTCATCTAATAACAACACCATTATCTTGACCACAACAATATTATAATTCCAAATTAGAAAAAAAGGTCCATGAAACTTTGGATTCCTTAGCTAAAGCCACAAACCTTCAGGGTATCCTTAATTTCCATGATAACAGAACAATTAATATTCTCCTCCACACTAACTGTTGCAAATTTGTAGCTAGGTTTGGTCTTCATAATTTTCATGCTACTTGTGCCATTATATATTTCATGTAAAAGAAAAAGGAGAAAAATAAACCATTACTATTATTATTTTCTAGTCAATAGCATGTTCTTCGTTCTTATAAGAATTATTGAGTCAAACACATGTTCTTAATGCTTCTATGATTTATTGATTCAAAAGCATGTTCTTCATGCTTCTAAGATTTATTGAGTCAAAAGCACGTTCTTCATGATCCCGCCCTCTCAGGATATTCGGTAGCCCTTCAAAGGGAATTTTATTATACTATTTCATTTTTTTTTAAACAAGCATAAATAAAAACATGCACTTTTTTATGCTCAAATTTAGCCTCCCACTTATGAGATGTGTTGGAGCCCTCTTGATGGGCTCTAACGTGTGCAACTTTGAACACTACCACAGCCTCCAATGCGGTGTAAGTCAAATAGTGCTAGAGTTAGTCATCCATATTTTCACCAACTTACTGCATGATGTGATCTCAAGAATTACGCAAAATTATGAGCCAAAAATATGAGAATTTCCTGGACAATTCAATTTGATCTGTTAGTGGAAATATTTTTTTGTGGGAGGGTTTAAACACCTGTAAAAATATTTTTGGGCAATTAAAAAAAACTATAGATTTGGAATCACCTACAACTAAAACTGCATTACATAAAATCACAAGAGAATAAGGTACGGTTTCCCACATTCATATTTTCATAAATTTAGTAGACTGGATTAGCAGTCATGTGGAATCTAGAACTATATTACATCAAATCTTATAGCTCTCTAAGTTGGGAATTATTATTTCAGGTGAATGAAGAGGCACTAAGGCTCGACTTGGCATCATAAAGTATATGACCCATATGCAAACAGAAAGTACATTTGGAACTGTGGATATTTCAGTGGCCTTTTGGATCTTGAATATCTCATTTTGGTAGGGGACCTTAACTTCTAAATTGGCTCTTCAGAGACTTGGGGATTTCTTTGTCTCCCATACTCTATGGGAAGTTATTTCAAAGATATTTTCTTGCATAAATGCCTAACATACCTCATGCTAAATCCATTGGAGCCAACGTAGAGAAACGATAATAAAGATGAGCATAGACTAGCCAAGTGCATTGATAAATTCTATATTCAAGCCACTTTAGCTAGAAACTTAAATGAACTACAGTTCAACATCCTCCTAATTAAAACTGATCATTTCCATATCATGTTCCAGTGGAATGTGATTCATATTCATAGATCCCCTCCTTTCAAATTTAATAACTTTTGGCTAAAGGACCCAAAATCGATCACTTTGGTTCTTTTGTCTTAGCGCTCCCCTAGTCAAGACTCTGCTCCTCAAAACTTTGGACAAAATCAACCAAAATTTGCAATCAATTAAGGTGAAAGCTATAATATGGGAAATTAAAAAGAGATGGGAGAATATTCAGGATCTTGTCTCCATTGATCAATAGTAAACAATTGTAGAGGATAAAATCCTAGAGGTTGAGACAGTCTGATAATCTCCTCTGGGGAGAAACCTACATTAAGGGGACCAAGATGTTTGATCTTTGGTGGAAGTTAATTATTTTCAAAAAAAAAAATCCAACATTTGGGTTATGGGGGAGAAAATGGAGATGGTCCTACGAGTGCTGGAGATGGTGGAGGGTTGAGTAGATGAAATGTGTGGTGAGTGAGCCTCCTCGAGAACATAGTAAGGATAAGTATGTTAGTCAAAATTTGTGAATAATTAGAAGGTCTCGTGAGTCTACCAATTGATGTATTCAAGACTTGGCACTTTTTTTTATTCTCTTCTACTTTTGAGATTGAGCAAAATCAGGTAGTGATCATCCTAACGTGATTTTTCTTGTATGGTCCTGTTGTACTATTCAACAACCCCCCATTTATTTTTATAATAATTAATATTGTAATAATAAATGGGGACCCTTTTGAAAAACAATTCTGAAAACTTAGAAATTAAAAGTTTTTCCCTTAGAATACGTTAAAAAATTAAGCTAAGTCACGTAGGACCAAGCACTTTTCTCTTTATCGCTAATCACATAATCCAAAAGTCACAGAGATTAATCATTAGTTGAAATCCACGAAACGCAATTAATAAAACCCTTTATAAGACCAAATGTTGTGTTGATCTCTTTATAAGTTAAAAGGCCTTGAAATGTTATTTAAATAAATAAAGCGATTGAAACATTCTTCGCATAAATAAAATCCACTCAAAGAGTAATAAATACATTGTGCATCACAAATTGCAAGACATAAATGATTGTTAGAACACCATAACTCCAACCTTGCGATACTACGACATGGCGATAGCATAATCTTGTAATACTGCGACATGACGATATTGTGATCATGTGATACTGTGATTCCTTGACATTGTAATGATGTAAAATATTACGGTTATGAATTTATGATATTGTGATTTTGTGATATTGTGATTTATCGAAATCATAAAATCAACATCACACTTAAGTCATATTTGAAATATGGTTTTAGATTTGTGATGCGATGTGTTGACAAGACTTCAAAGGAATCACACGTAGTCCTTAATTCATAATTAATTGAATCAACTACATTTAATTTTTTACTCGTGCTTGAAATAAAAGTCCCATCCTTATTAAATTTATTGTTTTAGTTGGATTTCCACTCTCATCTTTGCTTTACATTCATTTTTTTTTCTCTATTGTTCAATCTCATGAAATAACACTGAGAAATGAATAATAAAGGAAAAAATATAGTCGAGCCTTCTGCATTGAAGTACTTGTCGAGGCATAAAAAGGTATTGTTTGAACACCTCATTAGCCTACATTAATTATCAATCCGGGAGCGACTTTTTATTTCAAGAGTGTACTCAGTCTGAGGCAACAATTTATCCAAGAGTAATGCTGTGAAGATGTAGTACAGAACAAATGCAAAGGTAACAAATGCTTGTAAAGAAACCTACTTACAGTGACATGAATGGAAATATTAAACTACATCAATCTTGCAAAACATCGATCAGGGATGCAGTAGCAGTAACTCTTTCCCTTAGAAATCGATGCAAGATAACCAATCTGGGGACTTGGAAGCAAAAGCCTCTATCCTCTACAGTTGGAGATCTTAAAGCAATTGAAACAAAATCAAATTCAATAAAAGCAATGTAAAGGAAACGAAAGCTGGAAAGGAACATCAACATGTAACTATAACTCATCTATTTGCTGATCTAAAGCTATGAATCAGAAATAAACAATAAACAGAAATGGAACAGCAATAGGAACAACAATCAAATAACTATGTAAACGTAATAAATCTAAAGACAATTATCACACAATAGAAATGAAAGAATAGAAATACAAACAGCAGATCGCTCCACCAGGGGCGGGCCCTCAACCGCCGGTGAAAGCACCACTGGGCTACTGCAGAGCTTGAGAAATGGAATGAAAACGCCTCTTTGTATTAATCAAACATAAATAGCTTTTACATTAGTTACTCTTTGATCACAAGAGTCAAGGAATTACAGTGTTACAAGATGAATACAATAATCATCCATTCTCCCCCATCCTCCCCCAATACACAATACATGTTCTCCTTTTATAATCAAAAGGAGGAGAAATTAAATAGAAAATATAATCTTCCATAACAATATGATGAACCAGAAAATATATTTCCAATAATCTTTCAACAAGAACAAGGCGAATTTGGCTTTGCAGCTGAGATTTGGAGGACGGTCGCAACAACAAATCTGAGAAAATCGTGCTCAAAGAACCCTGCGTTTCTCTCAATACATGCCAAATTTGGGAAAATCATTATTTGCTAAAGTTGATTGGGTCCGTTCTGGACAAAACCCATGTTCCGGATTTTCCATATTCTTCTTCATTTGCTCAGAATCTTAACCGCAAAACTGTCACTTCTTATTCCAGCGGATTTCTGAGTTGGAATATCTCATGATGATTTGGAAATCAAATCTGTAATTTAGGAAATATCTTGGAGGCTAAAATGATAAATGATATTAATAAACCATCATTGATAAAATTATGCATAACAATAATCAATTTATTAAAAATAAAGGAGAAGAAATAATATTCATCCATAAGAGCATAAATCATTATAAGATGGATTTATATGATAAATTATAATAAATGATATGATAAAGAAGAGTAAAAATGGATGAAATAAGTGTTAAAAAGTGGTCGTATTCACGGCCCAACATACCCCCAAACTGAATATATTGCATGTCCTCATGCAACCCAGAACTGAATATATTGCATGTTCTCATGCAACCCAAAGACAAAACCCATGTGTTAACCAAGCAAAGAAAATTGTTCATCCCAACTCATGAAATAGATGGAACAAATGAATGTTTCTTCAAATAATGAATATTCAATTTTAGCAATAGAGGCATAACAATTTTTACAGTTGATGTTCAACTATATGCATATGAAGTTGCAGAAAAATGTGACATAAGTAACAACAACCCTCATTAATCATTTTCTCAAAAATCGGATCGTTTTGATGCACGGATCATGAGATATAAACAAAATGGTTGTAGGTGATAGTGCATAATTTTTGAAATTTTATGAACTAATTTAGCGTGAAATTATTTGGGTTTGTGTATTTTAATGATACCTCTTTGTTATCCAGAAATCACAAGAATTCAGTTCATAGTTTTAAAGATATATGCAAATCAATTTTTGCACTGTATAAAAATGAAATTGTATACCTTAAACAAGAAAGAAAGTAGAAAACATCCATCATGTGCAGCAATTCCCCCCGCCCCCCCAAACTGAGGAATTAGCATGTCCTCATGCGATGCTAGAAAACAAAGAGAGGTGGTTGCTACAATCTGTTGAAATCTATGTTTGGTGTAAAACAACATGGAATAAGGGAGGTGTTGAGAATGAATAAGAATATTCATGGATGATAAAGAATATTACAGACATGGTCACAAGAAAGAAATGAAATAAATCAACACTCCCCCAAACTGAAAGATGAGACGTGTCTAAAAAATGGGAAGTGGTAAAGATGTAGAATAAATAATGCTCAATGGATTTTCATGAAATTCTCCTAAATTCATAATAAATCAGAAAATTATGCTATTTTACCTCAAGTGTTACCTCCGAAAAAAATGGAATGACATGTAGGGACTGGCCTTTGTTGAAGCTGATGTAGGCTGAGTGAATACAGAAAGTGATGCAAAAAGTAGAAGCCATGCAAGCACATCATGTCTGAAGAATTGTGTGCATTCGCGAGCCTTTTCTGTTTAGTTGCAATAGTGATCATGCTGTGGATAGAATTTTCCCCATACTTGTTGTGCTCCTGTAAACAAATCACAATTGTGTATGCAATTTTATTGAATCCATAGTTTCAGTTTTGAATGGCAACATATAAGATGCATGCAAAAAGTTCAAGCAAAACAAAAATTCTGTAAAAATGCAGTATGAATATTGTGGCAAATCAGCAAAATAGAAGAGCAGCATATTGCACAACAATTGTACAACATGGAAAGGCATACATACTTATGATACAATCAATGAAATTATAGCATTTACTGAAATCCATGCATGTGATAAATCGTAAACAGATATAGAAGCGTTTTGTAATGATTCAAGGATAAGGAGAAGGGACAGCTTAAGATAAACATAAGTACAAATGCATTTATTACCCACTTAAACTAATGTGATCGATTTATGATGATTTTCATGTATAATAGGTTCAAAATCAAAGGTTAAGGATTCAACTTTCATCTGATATTTAAATAGAGATATAGGAAAAAGGGTTTAATATTACTATTGATGTGTATAAATGTGACTCCAATACCATCAGCAGAGCTCTGTTGCCCACAGGTGTCCATAACCTTGACAGAGTTTCTCTCTCACCCTTGGAACCATTGTCCTTTATTTATGCTGAGGAAGTGCTTGTTAATTGTCATAACGGAGGCCATTGTGCTGGCTTGGTGACCAGATAAATCACAATGCCATTCACTGGGAAGAAGTGAAAAGTGGGCAGGTCGGCTCGTGATGAGACCTCCTGTTCCAAGGACTTCTTAATTTTTTCAATTGTCCATTGGACCATATCCCTGGTTTGGTGGCCATGATGGGAATGCCACTTCACTTTCTTCCTTATAAACATGGTAGGACGGCTCTTGATGAGACCCCCTATCCTCCATCTGTTAAATTATAAAATTAATTAAATATGTAAATATTTTTATTTTCATATAGCACTTTCCTATTTATTCATAAAGGATGGCTCAGCACTCATTAAGAGGAGGGATGGTGGAATAAGTCTTAACAGATCAATAGAGAAAAATATTTCCTTGCTCCTACTCCATAAGTAAAAATCAAAGAAAGTTATAAAATATGAGAAAAACCAACATAATCGATCATATGAATTTAGTGGTAATAAGACAACAAAATCATGTTATTTATTATGTCCCTTTTTCCTTTTTCTTATCATTACTAAACAAATTTCTTAAAAATAACGATTTATTTTGATTTGTTGATTACAGTAAGCTTTAATTTGTATGATTGTATGTAAATGATATATTTTCCTTCAAAAAAGTAATCAAAAATCCAACAGGCTGGCTTAAAACAAAAAAACAACCCACACAAAAAGTGTTGTTCCTTTTAAAAGGAACAACAAAAACAATCTGCGAAACTGTTGTTCCTTTCGAAAGGAACAACAAGAAAATACTTTGCGAAGGTGTTGTTCCTTTGGAAAGGAACAACAAAAAAAATATGCGGAAGTGTTGTTCCATTGGAAAGGAACAACAAAAACAAGCGGTGCTGTTCCTTTTGAAAGGAACAACAAAAACATGCGGTGCTGTTCCTTTTGAAGGGAACAGCGAAACTGTTGTTCCTTTTGAAAGGAATAGAAAAAACAAGCGGTGTTGTTCCTTTTGAAAGGAACAAAAAAAAAAAGTGGTGCTGTTCCTTTTGAAGGGAACAGTGAAATCATGAAAAAAATGTTTTTTTTTTTTTAAGAAAGAACAAAAAAACTAATGAGCGAAAATGTTGTTCCTTTTAGAAGGAACAACAGAAATAAACACATCAACGCACTACTTCTTAAGAGGAACGACTGTTGTTCCTTAAGAGGATCAGCAACTGTTCCTTAAGAGGAACAATAGACAGCTATACACACGCAAAAAGGGAAAAAATAGAGAAAGAAAAAAAACTAATATGAAATCCACTGCCAAGCAAATCCAATCAAATAGAAATGAAATTTTATGTACAGGTTTCGAGAAAAAGTAATTTTTTACAGAATTGGTGCTACTGAAGAATTGCCTTCTGTAACTAAAACTTGCATGGTGGGGTCCTTATTGTTCAATTGCAACTAGAGCGGAAATTATAATTTGAAGATATTAACACCTGAAACACAAAAACATAAAATAAATCAGAAAAGAAACAAAACTTTATTATGTTACAATAGCTATGATGTTATTTATAAGAGAATATCAAATCTATTAATGGAAAAAAATGATCTTTTGAAAAAATATTTGGCAGTAGTGGCATGAATCTTCAAATAGAAACCAATTCTTGATTTCTTCTCGTTATGAATCTATTAGGTAATGAACTGGATGAAATGTCGTTGTTTCACTAAAATTTCTCTCAAGAATCACTCATCCATAAATTGACCTTCTTTATTCTTCTAACACCTGCAAAAAAAACGAGTGTCTACCTGCAATAAAACATTAAATCATGGAGAAAGAGAGGTGGCCGGGCTCTCCTAATCTAAGAATTATGCAAAAAAACTAACAATTATTTACTCTATAGAGCAATTCCATGGAAAAATAGAACAAATTATATTTGCTACCTGCGGGAGAGCAGTGGTCGACGATACTAACCAGCAGTGTTTTAATCATACATTCTTTCATTTTCATCTGATTCGAGTGATTTCAAAGCCAAATGAGAGCTAATCCAAAGTTTTATCTCCAATAGAAACATGTTTTAAAAGTTCCATGTAATGGTATGTTAAACTTTCTTAGAACAACCTACATAATAGAGTCATTTTCGATTTTCCAGCTCAAACCAACAGTTGGTATTTCAAGCATAAATTATTCGTTTGATGGTGGATTGAACAAATTAAAATTGGAGATTAAATTATATTAATTTATTTATCTCCAGTAGAAACATATTTTTAAGACAAGAAGAATTGATGGGTAAAATATGCTAGTGAACAGCCGAGAAAGTAAAGTTTCAAGAGTGCAGATTTAGGATAGGCAATCAGTATTTTGGTCATAAATTCCTCATAATATATTGAAATTGAGTGATTCAAATTTTTTTGTAACCCATATTCATATAGGAATCTACCATAGAAACATGTTTTAAAAATATTGTCATTTAGGCCTCCAAAAACTCACTGTCCCAACTCTGTTGTTGAGTTGCCTACTAGACACCTTGTCAATGTTTTGGTTCTAAATTTTTCGTTTCAAATCAAAATTGAGTGATTCAAATTGGGTTAGAAATTATACATCAAGGGCTACTTTGGATAGAAACAATATTTAAAAATATTCACTTTTGGTCCCCCAAAAAATGACTCTCGCAACTGTGTTTTCAGAAATTTCATCAAGCCCGCAAGCCAAAAAAATGATATTCGAGCAATTTTTTTCATATTGATGATAAAAATGAATATAAATGTTTTTAGGATGGTCATTTAAAATATAATTCATATACATACACAAATAAATTAAAATATTTATCATCAATGTTGATTTCACAGCGTGTTGCAACAAAGAAACAACTATTTTTACAAAAATAAAAAAAATGTGTTTGTTTTATTTTCTTATTTATTTTATTTCTCCACTATCTTACTCTGAATTGGAAAATGAATAAGATTACGAATAAGAGTATTTCCAGTGGAGCCATTTCCAAAATAAGGACTCTAGTATATACATACCCAAATTTAAAAAATGTATGTTAATAAAAATTAGGGTATGAGAAGCCAACTTCCCTTGAAAAGGTGGTGCCAAAAATTGTTGAAGTATGGAGTGATGTTGCAAACAAATGATGGAGTGAAACCAATCTTCGATATATTATTTTCTTCCTTGATTTCCCATATCCATCGTATCATGAATTTCTTGAGCTTTTAAAATGGTTTGTTGATGGAAACTAGAAGAAACCTCATTTTCTCTCATAACTTCTACAATTTTTGGATTTGATACATTCTGAATCTCAGTGTAAGTTTTCTCCAATGGTGCATGTGAGATAGAATGGGTGGGAAGTGTGGGTGAATTTTTCAATTCAACACTGTAAGCATGTTGTACTGGTTTATTATGGTGAAGGTGTAGAATGAGTTGAGCAGGAGATTGTGTAGGGAATGGAGCCTCTTGATGATGTAGTTGATTGTGTTGAGTAAATGATTTTGATTGGAAAACAAGGTGTTGTGGAAGAGCTGGAAGATGTGTTTTTTCTACAAGATGAGGGAGAGTAGTCATGTAATCATAAGGTGAACCATGCCAATCTTGTAGACAAGATTGGTAGTGGTTATATTGAGATTGGCATGGCTGCCCTAACATATGATTATTTTGTAATGAATTATGCAAGTAAGAGAATGGAGAGGAAGTGTTTTTAACCATACCTATAGGCCATTATTTCCATGGTTTTGACCTTGTTGCAGCTTCCGTATCTCTTTGATATTCTATTTCCAAATTAGATAAGGAAGAGTGATTATCTATGGGATGCTCCTTTTGGTAATGAGGGCAAAACACTTCATCAAATTCTTGATTTCTCTAAACCTGCAAAACATTCAATTGTGAAATTAGAGAGCTAATAAAAACATATTTAAAATTTTCAAATAAAACCTTGATTTCAGCTCTTATGTCTTTTGTTCTTGTAGTAAATTTGGAAGAGAAAGAAGAAACTTCTCTAGAATTCTTACCAGCCTTGAAAATTCCTCTTGAATACCTTATGCACAATTCACAAACATCATCATATGATAACTAAAAAGGATCACCTTTTCCTATCAGATTTAAGAGTTCTAAAAATTCATCTTTGATTCCTTTAAGAAGGAGTGTTCTCAAGATTTCTTTTTCCAAATGCTTATGCTTTGATTTTTTAGGGTTATATCGAAATTTCTCTACATAGTCCTCCAAGCTTTCATCTTCCCCTTGTATGATACTGAAAATATCTTCATTGGATTTGCAGTAGTCTTGGTACTTTGTCAAGAATATGTTCTTCATGTCCTCCCATGTTTGGATGCAGTTCCCACCTAGGCTCATGAACCATCGGAGAGCTGCTCCTTTCAGAGTAAGAGGAAACACTTTCAATCTTTGATCATTAGTACAATAATCATATCCTCTATAAAGTATTTAAAACTCAAATAATAATGCATCTGGATCTTCATTTGTCAAACCATGAAAATTTGGTAGAGACAATGGGGGAATTATGTGCATTTGTGTCACTCCTCCTAGATCTTTGATAGGGAATTCAAAAGTTGCAATGTCAGCCATTTCTTACCATAATAGAAGATGTTCTTTAGGTGTTTCTTTAAGGATCCTCCTTCCAATGTTCTTGTCAATTGGTTAGTGAAATGGGTGGTGCTTACATCACCACTCGAGTGGAATTACAAGATTTTTTTTCAAAAATTCTTCCTCTAAAATTAAAAAAAGAACACAAGTATTCATTCATACCTTAAGCTTTCACTCAATTCTGCTGTGAAGCGGGCCAGTGAACAAGTGTGTTTCTTGCTCGGTGCGCAGGTTCTTACCTTCCGTCTTTAATACCCAATTCTTCCCAAGCAGAAAAAAATTAAATATGCACCACTCTTTTTAAATGGCATACACTCTCCCCGGCAACGACGCCAAAATGTCGAGGCATAAAAAGGTATTGTTTGAACACCTAATTAGCCTATATTGATTATGAATCTGGGAGCGACCTTTTATATCAAGAGTGTACTCAGTCTGAGGCAGAAATTTATCCAAGAGTAATTCTATGAAGATGTAGTACAGAATAAAAAATTCAAAGGTAAGAAATTCTTGTAAAGAAACCTACTTACAGTGACATGAACGGAAAGATTAAACTACATAAATCTTGCAAAACATCGATCAGGGATGTAGTAGCAGTAACTCTTTCCCTTAGAAATCGATGCAAGATAACCAATCTGGGGACTTAGGGGAAATAACCTCTATCCTCTACAGTTTGAGATCTTAAAGCAGTCAAAACAAAAGCAAATTCAATAAAAGCAATTTAAAGGAAACGAAAGCTGGAAAGGAACAACAGCATGTAACTATAACTCATCTATTTGCTGATCTAAAACTATGAATCAGAAATAGACAATAAACAGAAATGGAACAGCAATCAAATAACTATGTAATCATAATAAATCTAAAGGAAATTATCACAGAACAAAAATGAAAGAATAGAAATACAAACAGCAAAACGATTCCACCAGGGTCGAGCCCTCAACCACCGATGAAACGTTGCTGCGATTTAGTCCAGCGTTTGAGAAATGGAATGAGAACAAACTCTTTTATTAATCAGGAATGAATAATGTTTACAAACAGCTTGTACTCTCTTAACAAGAGTCAATGCACAATTCTGCAAATTACAACAAGAAAAGTCTCCCCATTCTCCTTTTATAATCAGAAGGAGGAGAAATTAAATAGCAAGTATGATCTCCCATAACAATATTGGATTGTTCCCAAAAACTTGACCAACCAGAAAATACATTTCCAACAATATTTCAACAAGAGCAAGGCGAATTTGGCTTTGTAGCTGAGATTTGGAGGACGGCCGCAACAACAAATCTGAGAAAATCGTGCTCAAAGAACCCTGCGTATCTCTCAATAAAGACCGAATTTGGGAAAACCATTCTTTACTAAAGTTAATTGGGACCGTCATGGACAAAACCCATGTTCCGAAGTTTCCAGATTCTTCTTCATTTTCTCATAATCGCAACCGCAAAAATGTCGCTTCTTATTCCAGCGAATTTCTAAGTTGGAATATTTCATGATGATTTGGAAATCAAATCTGCAATCTGGAAAATATTTTGGAGGCTAAAATGGTGAGTGATATTACAAAATATATTAATAAACCATCATTGATAAAATTATGCATAATAATCATCAATTTATTAAAAATAAAGGAGAATAAATAATATTAATCCATAAGAGCATAAATCATTATAAAATGGATTTATATAATAAATGATATGATAAAGAAGAGTAAAAATGGATAAAATAAGTGTTAGAAAGTGGTCGTATTCACGACCCAACAGTACTCAGACATGCATCCACTCTTTAGTGATACTACATGCAACAAAGATTGTGAAACTACGTCATGGGAAGTTATGTATAATCTACTAGAGGACGAAGATCCAAATTTACTAGGATGTACCATCTGCCAGAACCTTAAAAGTCCTATGATAAAGCTTTCATTGAGAATTTCACAAAATAAAGTGAAGACCCAATAGATGCCATGCAGACTTGGAGGTCTGACTCTAGTAAATTCAAACGAGAGAAAATTGTTATGTACCCAATTGCACCTCTATCAGCCCCACACAGTTATGTAGCTACTATTATGTGTAGGATTTTTTTGAAAGATGATAGTACCAAGTTTTCTATGAAATGGATTCCATTAATTGATGCATCTGTTAGCACCACGATTATGAATTGGATTAATATTATGTCCGAAAATTTGGCTATGGCCATCATACAGTATAGACATTATAGAGTTTTCTATAATTGGGTTATCCCTCCATTTTTTATGACTACATACGTGATGGATATATTTTTTTTCTGTTCAATATCTCCTAATATGAGTTGGAATTAGACTCTAAAAGAACCCACCCCTATCCATGTGTATCATAAGATTTTGTGGGAATCAAAAATTCGTCCCCATTTATATAAGGTTTATCAAATTATTATGCTCCCAATATATCAAACTATTTTTGATGTAAAAGCCCCCAGGCTTTCAGAAGAAGCCAAAATAGATATTTTTCTAGTAGGAGGATGGTTTGATGAAGAAACATTTACTTATAACAATTTTTTTGGGAGTATTGCAGCTCCCCATGTCATTCCTTATTATGTTTCGGATAAGTTATTGGCAAGAGAGATTGCATACCAAATAGTAGAGGAACGTCTTACCAAAACCCTAAAATACATTACAAAATCTATCTGGCCAACTTTTCAAATGCAATGTGGTTATTTTGCATTATTTAGTTTTGGACACGCAGTTAAAGAGGTACAGAATATTGCATGCTTGAATCTAGCTACTATGCTAGGCAGAAAATATGATCCCAACAAAGTTGCCCAACATTTTACTACTTTAGTTAAGATAAGATTGTTTATTCACGAGAAATATGAATTTGATGACCTATTTGAAAAGGCTGAGACATTCTCACAAGTATTTAATTTGGCATCAATAAAATTAACCCCAGCTGACCTCAATTATTTTCATATTTAGAGAAACAAAATATTGGCAAGGGTTCAATTAGACCTATTGCAAATTGAGGAAGCAAGAGAGCCTACTCCCAGTGTAATCTTAGAAGAAAATTTTGATCACAATATTGATCAAGAATCAACAGAGAAATCAAGTCAAGGTTCAGAGATTTCTGAACATTAATCCCAAAACCATGAAGAAAATCCTAAGGAATGTTTTGAGAAGGATACAAATAAAAAAAATGGAGAAACAACCAAAGAAACCTTTACTGGAGAACAATTGGAAAGTAATTCTGCACAGGTTCAGACACAAAAAATCATAGTAAATGATATGGATAAATAATGGGATAAATTCAAACAAAAGCTCCAAGTACCATATATAGAGACATGAATTGAAGTATTTTATGATTTTAAAACTCCTAAACAGACATTACAAGTTGAAAATCCAGAAGCAGATGTTGAAATCATCTCGACCTACCCAACGTTGAAAATTTTTTTGAGACTTGAAGAGATACCCCCTTTAGAGCTATTTTATAGTCCACCACACAAAGCGGTGGTAAGGATACATAGAAAGAAAATAAAACTTGATTCATCATCAACAACTCCAGAGAATTAATCAATGGATGTTGTGTGGAAAGACACCCACATTTATCCATCAGAAAACTTGACAAGGTTGTTATAATTTGCAAGGTCTTACGCAACAGCTACACTGGATAAATAAGAAGAGGTTAGTCTTCTTCTTAAAGATAAATATGAAATAATTTAGCTCTTAGAGAAAAAAATTGAACAGGAAAGATAGAATTTCAGTAAGCAAATAGAGTTGCAGATGATACAATTTCAGAAGGATTTTGAGCAATTGAAGTTACAACACGAAGAAAGAGTCACAGAAAAAGACACACAGATTTAGCTAATGAAAAATGAAGTAAATAAACTCAGAAATAAACCTCAGAAAGAACAATTGAGCAAAGAAACACTTGAGTTAATTACTCAATTGTCAAAACAACAAGAAATATTCCATCAAAGAATCTCAATGATCAAACCATATTGTGAAACAAGTGATACATTACTTAATCAAATGATTGATCAGAGATTGGAATATGAATAGGTTGATAAAAATGTCTCAGATTTCATCTACTGGCAAGAGTTTGAGTAAGGAAGAAAAGAATATTTCGCGAAAATTGAATAATCTCATAGAGATATTATGTTTACATATTGGGATATGAAATTAAAGCAAGAAGAAATGGCAACATCTAGAGAAGATGATATAGCAAGTAACATAATTGAATCGGTGAATGAAAACCTTCACAATATCAATATGATTAAAGAATGCAAACCTGGAGTTTTCCCTTATATCAAACAATTAGAGGGACAATGGAAAGATACCGCCAAAAATCAAATTGAAGTAGTCAAACAATTATCTAAGCTTGATCGTGAATCTTATTGATAGTTTCTAGTAAAAACATATATTCAGTGGATGGATTTATGCTGTCCAACAAACTCTACTCAAAAGATGGTGCCACCTCCCTACGATTTTAAATTTACAGGGCAACTAAGATCCAAAGTCGGCCAACCATCCCAGGTGAATCTAGTGTTACATATCTATGAAATGAAAATCTCATTGGCAAGGACAGACTCTTCAACATGATAAACCATGTCATTATATTTATTTTATATTTTATCTTTTATTTTCAGTATTCCGAGGAAGGTTGTTTGAAACCTCCTCAATTTTTTTTGTAAAATTCTATTTTTGATACATATGTAATATTATTTAAACCTCTCTCATGCATTTAGACAAGGGTCGAAGATTTTATCAAAGGCACTTTCCAGGAGCTTTCATTTCTGTAATTTTTCTATTGTTTTGATGAAATACATGGAACAAGGTCTTCATTTTCTTGAATATTGAAGAATACTCTACTGAAATTTCATTCTTGTACTCTTAGAGTGTATTTTGGTTGAAAAGGAGAAAAGATCAACTTTTTGATTTCATGAGTATAAACTCTCATATCTCGTACTATTAGCTTTATGATTGAGTTTTGTTTATGATTTAGAAATAATATTATTTATATTTTATTGTATATGAGATTTGAATTATAGTTTTTCATTAAAGAACTATTTCATGATGTATGAGTATATGATCAATTGATATATGCGAAACAATTTCACAATTATTTTTCCTAACTATTTAGTCAAAATAATTATCTTTAAACAATTTAATCTCTTATAGAAATTGAATGGTCTTTATTATATTTTTCTTTAAGATATCTTTGTTGATTGCATGAGTTAAGATATTCCTAGGTATAGATTAAATTAAATATTAGATTAAATAGATGCATGTGTTTTTTACTTCAATAGATTATTTCCTTTACTTTAAAATCATTTCTCATTTCACCTTGTATCAAACACATCATCATCATATCAATTTTTTTCTAGAAAACTAGTCCCATTATCCCTAGTTGGAGCCATTATACCAAACAAAAAAGAAGTTGCTTCCAAGGTCCGAGAGTTGTAACAGAATTCTGGGGCTTCAACATTTTGACGATAGAAGAAGGGCCTCATTTTCAATGGCAAGGAAACTGATAAAATATTAAAAATCCATTCTCATAGCCATTCTCCCTCTAGATCTCCTCCAACTTCTGGATCCCCATCCTGAACTACCATTTTAAGATCAGAAGTTGAACAGACTTCTCCAAAATCTCCTAGTAGATCCCATAAATTAATTTCTTCTGATTATAAATCTGAATCACTAGAAGTTCAAAATTTGATAGAGAAGTTAGAAAAAATATTTATTTCAACTAAAAAACATGTGACTTCTCAGCCATCTAAAGAAATCCTTTCATCTGGTTTAGAACCTATAAGAATATTTCCTCATTCTTTAAGTGAGAATAATGGAATTCCTCATTTGGAATTTCCCATAACTTCGTTCTGAAACAATACCAATAAATCTAAATCATAGACATATATTATTAATTTTTATCCAATTCTCCATCTCAAATCCATTCATTCCCTCCACTTGTTTAAACAGTTCTCATTCTAACTACTGGTACTAGCTCTTCCAGTTCAGGTAGCCAAACTGACTCTTCTTAAACTCAAATTCTGCTCATATCTTAATGCATCCATACTCTGATAATCATGTCAGGACAACAACCACCATGAAGAATCCAACCATGGAATAGTCTAGGCATTGTAGCAATGGCAGGTCTTCTTCACCCTATTCCTAAACATCCTGAAAGATGGTTGGCCAAGTTTAATCCTGATTATGGTCTACCAATAGAAGAACATCTCAAAACTATATGTTTTCCATCAATTTAAATGAAGTTACTAAAGATGACTATGTCGTCAAATTATTTCCATATACTCCTATAGGATCTACAGGATCCTGGTACTTTTCATTACGTCCTCGTTTCATAAGTAGTTGGGATATGTTTGAACAAAAATTATTAGATAATTTTGGAGATGATAGAACCGTTGCATCACTCATTAATGAATTATCCAATTTGAAGTCTAAAAGGCAAGAAAATATTAAATATTTCAACTCTAGGTTCAATAAACTACTCAATAAAATTCCTACTGCGTCAGCTCTGTTCAAATTCAGTGGTATATATCTTCTCTTCCCTCTAATATAGAAATTTTTTAAGATAGAGTGTCGTTAGCTACATTCATAGAAAACATAAAGGAAGCCTTATCTATAGAAAAAGACACAGTTTCTCTTGAAAAGAAAAGCTCTCAAGAAGATATAAAATTGAAGAAAGTTTCTTTCAAATATGATTCTAAAAATAGAATCTCAAAGGATTCTTTTTCTCTGGAAGGCCTTCAAAAAGTGATAAATAATATGTCTAATGACATGGTTGAAATGAGAAAACAAGTGGTTGAATCTTCTATTTTGAAAAGGTCATTTATTTATTTTAAGAGAAATTGGTATTCTAATTCTTAGCCACAAAATATAATATCTAATGCTGAGTCTTACTTAGAAGAAGAGGAATAAGAAATTGAATACGAAGAAACTGGAGATGGAGAAACAATTTAACTAAATGGAATGTGGTACTTTTTCCTTCCGAGTGAAGAGTAACAAGAAGCGTTTCCTGTTAGCACTAGAAGAAAAGGACCTGCTAATACAACTCACTTGAATCAAAAGAAGAAAACTCAAGCTCATCCTACTAAGGAAAAATCTAGTAAAACATCCTCTCCCAAAAATTCATAGCCAATTCCATCCTCATCAAATCTTCCATCTACATTAGAGACCCTAGTAGTCACTGATACCATGGATTATATTATTATGAAAGATATGAAGAAAATCAGGGGAAAGATTTCATACATGGACTTATCAAATTGAAACAACAACAGAAAATGTTACTTAGAGAACTGAATGCAGTTCTTGTATCACCCTTACCTATTTTGGTTGTATCTCAAGCTGCTAAAGGCATGGGAAAACCCCCAAATTATTCAAATAAATTCAATCCTACAGATGTCATCCTAATTGGTGACAGATCTAATTTCCATACACCTTCTTTCCTCTTATATTACGAAATTTTTAATAAAAATATTCATAATTGTTTGATTGAGTCATAAGCTTCTTCAAATATAATGCCAACAACTATATGTGCTAAGCTGAACCTTACTCCTCAAAATTTTGTCGTCCATATAGTACATCTTGACAGAACTAAAGAAGAGATGTTAGGGGAAATTAATTCAGTTAGCATTAGAATTTCATCAAATCCAAAAGTCTGTCAAAAAATATATATTTTGGTTGCTGACATTCCTGGATTTTACAGTCTAATTCTAAGTAGATACTTGTCTAAAAAAATTCATGGATATTTTGCCACAGATTGGTCTCACATGTGGCTTCCTTACAATGGGAAGCCAAATCACATTCGATTTGAACGAGAGAAACACTTGAAACATACAGTGGCTGAATTTGAAGGAGATAATGAACCAATAGAATTCAATAACAACATTATTTGGAATTTCTCATATGAATCATTTTTAGGGAATTTTAATGCACAAAGGTTTCCTTTTTTGGATAATTCTTTCTTTTCACAGATTTAAAATTTTTCACAAATATATACTTCCAAGTGAATTTTTTTTGTAAATAAACTAGTAGTTAAAACTTTGTTTTGAAATTTGTACTTTTATGGTTCGAAATCTAATGACGGTGAAGGTGCTGGTTGTATTTTAATCAACCCAGAAGGAGAAACGACAATGTTACACAAATACATATGGTAAATTTTTTGACGCTTTAGTTCCGACAATTTTGACATATTATTGAAAATTTCCCCATTTTTTTTCTCAATTTTTTTAATCCTGCCAACAAGCGTTGCTCTAGTGACATTTATGGATTATCGTAGGAATAGAGACATTTCGGGGAAATTCATCCAAATTGCGATGTTTCAGAAAAATGTGTCGGAAGTGTGACATTTAGGAGCCAAGCGTCAAAATTACGATGCTTAGGAAAAGCGTTGGCATTGCAACTTTTTGGGACAACACATCGCAATTGTAACATTTAGGAACAATGTGTCGGAAGTGCGAAATTTAGGAGGAAAGCATTAGAAGTGCGACGTTTAGGAAAAGTGTCGAAATTTCGACATTTAGGAGCAAAGTGTTGGAAGTCTGAAGTTTAGGAACAAAGCGTCAAAAGTGTGAGGGTGCCCAAGGAACATGTCTGGGTCAGGTCTTGTGATCGGGTCGTCTAAGGGTACCAAATTAAAAAAATTTGGGTGGGTTGGGGTGGGTCTGGTCGGGTTGTGCCGCATGAGGCCGCCGAAGGAAATGAGCTCATACAGGTTGAGTTGAGTCGTGTGATGGTGCCCAAGGAAACATGTTCGGGTCAGGTTAGGTTGGGCCATGCCATATTGTTAGGGCACCCAAGGAAACGCGTACGGGTAGGTCATGTCGGGTCGGGTCTGGCTAGGTCGTGCCATGTGAGGCCGCCCAAGGAAACGTGATCTTGTGTCGGGTTGGGTCGGGTAGGGTTGGGTCGCGTGATAGTAGTCATATAAAAAATGCTAAGTTGTGACTTCCCATGTTTCTTGTGCATGTTTCTACGATATGTTTTTTGTTTGCTCCCTCATGTGCCCTTCGTTCGGGCGGGTTAGTTCGTGCTATGTGAGGGCACACATGAAATGTATTAAGGTTGAAGTGTGTGAGGGGGGCCATATAAAAAATGCTAAGTTGTGACTGCCTGTGTGCCTTGTGCACATTTGTGTGACCCATTTGTTTTTTACTCCCTCATGCCTTTGACGTTCGGGTGGGTTAGGTCGGGTTGTGTTGTGTGATGGTGCCCAAAGAAATGTGTTTGGGTTGAGTTGGGTCAAGTTGTGTCATACTGTTAGGGTGCCCAAGAAAATGCGTTCGAGCAGGTCGAGTCAGGTCGGGTCATGTGAGGATGCCCAAGGAACGTGTCCGGCTGGGTCGGGTCATGTTGGGTCATGTGAGGGTGCCCAACGAAACGCGTTTAGGCAGGTTGGGTTGGGTCTGGTTGGGTTTTTTGAGGGTACCCATGGAAATGCCGTCAGGCGGGTCAGGTCGGGGAATGTGAGGGCACCCAGAGAAATGCGTTCGAGCATGTCGGGTCGGGTCGATTGAGGGTGTCTGTACAAAAAATGCTAAGTTTTACTGACTGCCTTTGTGCCTTGTATTGCATGTTTGTATGACCCATTTTATATTTGATCCCTCGTGCCTTCAACGTTCGGGCGGGTCATATTAGGTCAGATCAGGTGGGGTTAGGTCATGTTAGGGTGGTTATATAAAAAATGCTAAGTTGTGATCACCCATGTCGTGTGAGGTCGAGTCAGGTCATATCATGTGAGGCTCCCTAAGGAAACATGTTTGGGCGGGTTAGGTGATGTCGTGTGAGGGCGCATAGGAAAACTCTTTTGGGGGGGTCAGGTTGGGTTAGGTCATGTGAGGGAGCCCAAGGAAATGCGTTCATGTGGGTCGGG
This sequence comes from Pinus albicaulis, assembly GCA_034641835.2. Taxonomy (NCBI): domain Eukaryota; kingdom Viridiplantae; phylum Streptophyta; class Pinopsida; order Pinales; family Pinaceae; genus Pinus; species Pinus albicaulis. The sequence goes on along the minus strand of CM076571.1, from coordinate 979,641,793 downwards.
TCATGTGAGGGAACCCAAGGAAGCGCATTCATGCGGGTCGAGTCAGGTCGTGTGAGGGAACCTACGGAAATGCATTCGGGCAGGTCAAGTCGGCTCGTGCCGTGTGAGGGAGCCCAAGGAAACATGTTAGAGCAGGTCGGGTTGGGTCAGGTCAGTTCGTGAGAGGGCACCCAGGGAAACACATTCGATAAGGTTCAGTCGGGTCGGGTTGTGTGAGGGCACCCAGGGAAACACGTTCAAGCAGGTTAGGTCGGGTCGGGTCATGTGATGGTGGTCGTATCAAAAATGTTAAGTTGTGACAGCCCTTATGCCTTTTACTGCATGTTCATGCGACCCTTTTTCCATTCTCTCCCTCATTGCTTCAATGTTTGGGTGGGCCAGGTTGGGTCAAGTCGTGTGATGGTGCCCAAGGAAATTCATTCTAGTAGATCAAGTCGGGTTGAGTAGTGTGAGGGCACCCAAGGAATGTGTCCTAGTTAGGTTATGTCAGGTCATGTCCGGGCACCCAAGGAAATGCGTTTGGGTAGGTCGGGTCTGGTCTGATCGGGTCCTGTTGTGTGAGGGTGCCCACGGAAATATGTTTGGGCAGGTCAGGTCGAGTCAGGTTGGGTTGTGTCATGTGAGGACACCTAAGGAAATGTGTTCGGATGGGTCGGGTCAGGTTGTGTTCGGGTGGTCGTATAAAAAATGCTAAGTTGTCACCACCCATGTTCCTTGTCCATGTCTATGCGATCTGTTTTCCATGTGCCTTCTTGGGTTGGGTCATGTCGTGTGAGGGTGCCACAGGGAATGCATTCAGGTCCGATTGTGTGAGGGAGTCCATATCAAAAATTCTAATTTGTGACCGCCTGTGTGCCTTGTGCATTTTTGTGCGACCCATTTTCTATTTTCTCCCTCGTGCCTTTGACGTTTGGGCGGGTCGGGTCGTGTGATGGCGCCGAAGAAAACGCATTCTGTTCGGGTCGGGTCGGGTCAGGTCGGGTCATCTGATGGTGCCCAAGGAATGCTTCTGGATCAGGTCGTGCAAGAGCGGGTTAGGGCGGGTTCGATTGGGTCAATTCGGGTCGTTTTAGGGTGGTCGTATAAAAAATGCTAAGTTGTGACTGCTCGTTTTCCTTGTACATGTTTTTCTGATCTGTTTTTCATTTTCTCCCTTGTGCCTTCATTCGGGTGGGTTGGGTCATGCAGTGTGAGGGCACCATAGAAACGTGTTTGGGTCGAACCGTCATGTGAGGGTGGTCGTACCAAAAATTATAAGTTTTGACCGCTCGTGTGCCTTGTGCACATTCGTACGACCCGTTTTTCATTTATATTAGATTTTTAATTTTGTTTTTATTTTTTTGGCCTAGGAATTTTTTTTAATTAATTAAACCGTTGTTTAAAAAATAATAATATTTATAAAATAAATTAATAAAATGAATAAACAAAAATAAATAAATAAAATAAAATAATAAAATAATAAATAAATATATAAAAATAAATAAATAAAATATTTATATATGTAATAATATATTGAAAGATAGAAAGGTAAGCAATTGATTCACCTATTTTATACATTACTTATTTTATATTATATTTATAGTGTGACAACAGGTTTGATTTTTCAGATAATAGATTGGGTATTGGGTAAATGAGAGTGATGTGAGGGGAATGGGAGGGGTCATATGAACTTCCAACTTCACATGGTTGGCCTTTTCAGTAGAGAATAAATTATTCTTGAAACCAAGAGAAGCTAATTCATCTTTATTTGCATCATCCTAAATGTCATCATTGTCTTCAAATTATTGCAGCTCCTAAATTGTTGAAATTGTTAGAAAAAAGTGGGTCACTTATGACATGATATTACCCTGCACCATTATCGTTATAAGCCAAGAGTGACCTATGAATGGGGCTAAAATTTATTTTTTTTCAAATTTTTATTTTATGCACTAAAATTTGACATGGACAGACTCCTTGCTTGCCTTGACAATATAGGAGCTTTGTTTCTAGAGTCAAAGATGACTTACAAAAAGTGTCAGGTCGGGTCATATGAGGGTGCCCAAGGAAACATGTTTGGAGTTGGCTATAGTACAAGGTTGTGGGATATCCAATGGTGAAGTTATAGTACATAAGTGTGTGATTTTAAATTTATCAATCATGTAGATGTCTGTAAAATTAACGTATTGTAGAAATTTTTTCTGGTGGAAAAAATTAGAGTTTGGTTGGATTTTTTAGGGTTAAAAGCAATGGTCAACTACTCACATCAATTTTTCTTTCCTTTATGAAACAACCAACATCAATGCCTTCCAAAAAAAACTCAAAATAGAAGATAACAAGTCTCCATTTAGGCAGGTCGGGTCGGGTCGGGTCGAGTCGGGTCATTCCGTGTGAGGTCGCCCAAGGAAATGCATTCAGGCGGGTGAGGTCGGGTCATGTCATATGAGGGAACCCAAGGAAACATGTTCGGGTGGGTCAGGTCGGGTCGGGTTAGGTTGTGCCATGTCAGGGCGCCCGAGGAAACGGGTTCGGGCAGGTCGGGTCAGGTCGAGTCGTGTGAGGACGCCCAAGGAAATGTGTTCAGGCAGGTCAGGTCAGGTCGGGTTGAGTCATATGAGGGCACCCATGAAAAGGTGTTCGGGTGGGTCAGGTCAAGTTGTGTTGTGTGAGGACGCCGAAGGAAAAACATTCGAGTAGGTTGGGTTGTGTTGTGTCATGTGAGGACGCCCAAGGAAATTCATTCAGGCAGGTCGGGTTAGGTCAGGTCATGTCATGTGAGGGAACCCAGGAAAATGCATTTGGGCAGGTTGGATCAAATCATGTGAGGGAACTCAAGGAAACACATTTGGGCAGGTTGGGTCGGGTCAGGTCTTGTGAGGGCGCCCGCAGAAATGCATTTGGGCGGGTTGGGTCGGTTCTGGTCGGGTACTTTGAGGGAACCCTAGGAAACACATTCATGCGGGTCACGTTGGGTCGTGTGAGGGAACCTAAGGAAACATATTCGGGTTAGGTTGGGTTTGGTCATGTAAGGGCCTGGTCATGATCACATTATAGATTATTTAGTCATCTCCACAATCATAAATTTGGAAACTAATTTTAATGTGTGATTTTGATCGAAACTGGGAAGCATGAAGTATTTTCAATTGGGATAAAAGGATGCACAATAATAACAAATTGAATTTCTTAGAAGGATCTACAGTATTCATAAATTAGATATTTCATTCAAAACCAAATACATTGAATATATTTTTTACATCTCCTACCTTCGCAGTGTTATTTTGCGAGCTTTTTGTAACCACCTTTGACAATGCAAAGTCTAATTGTTCAAGAGCCTTTTCCCGTGATAATTCATGTGCATTATTCCTCTTAGTGAAGAGTCTTTTCTAACACTTTTTTTATGCCACTATTTCATTGAATTCATTCCTACTTCCTATTGGAGCATGTGACTATGGGGATTCTCAAGATATCATTATATCTAGACAATAGTTCAAAGAATATATATGCACTTAATGCAAATGCATGTTGTTATCATACCCTCAAAATTAATTTTTTAAACATGCAAAATATTCTTTCATGCCTACAACATTCATTTTTTTAACAATTGAATTATTGTCTAAAATTATTAAAGGTACCTCAATAGCAGGATTCCTTCAATGTAAATTCAATCCATTGTTATTTTCCTTGCAAGGAAAACATTGGAAAATTTTCAATTGTTTTTTCCTACTTGGGTTTATAATTTTTATGTTTCACTATAGGACCATGGGATCTTGGAATCATTGAAATGAAAAAACTCGTTATACTTATCCTTATCCACCTTATGGAGGTGGATATGGTTATATGCCACTTTCTTCTCCTCCTACAACACGTTCCACTTCGGTTGGAGATTTTTAGAAATGAATTATTAGGTCTCCTTCTAATTATTAGGTCACCTGCTAAAATCACTGACATGTGGGATTTGATCCATACTTGGAATTATCACAAAATAATTTTGTTTCAAGCTAAACTCCCTCATTTACCGCTCGTATTCTTGTCCTGTGAATCACTAATGATGACCAAAAATTCCATTAGTAAATTTTCTTTCTTGGTGGAAGAAAACCTGTTACAGAGAGATAAAGATATCACATGTATTTTGGTGGAGGTGGACTTCACTTTTGGCCTGCGTGCAGAGGTAGAGCTCAATTAGGGTGGCTTCTCTACTAGCCAACGAATTGACTATTGAGTAATGTGAGGGCGGCCGTGTAAGAAACTTCTAAGTTGTGACCACTTGTATGCCTTGTGCATGAATTCATGCGGCCCGTTTGTTGTTTTCTCTTCAGTGCCTTCATTTAGGCAGGTCAGGTCATGTGAGGGCGCCGAAGGAAATGCGTTCAAGCGGGCTGGGTCAGACCAGGTCGGGTCGTGTGAGGGCACCCAAGGAAATGATTGTGTGCGGGTCAGGTTGGGTAATGTGAGGGAACTTAAGGAAACATGTTCAGGAAAGTCAGGTCGGGTCGTGCCATGTCATGGCACCCAAGGAAACATGTTCGGGTGGGTTGGGTCGGGTAGTCTCATGTGAGGGTGCCCAGGGAAATGAATTCAGGTGGTTCGGGTTGTGTGTGGGCGCCCAGGGAAACGTGTTTGGGTGGTTTGGGTCATGTGAGGATGCCCAAGGAAATGTGTTCGGGCGTGTCGGGTCGAGTTGGGTCAGGTCCTGTGAGGGTGGCCCAAGGAAACACATACGTGCAAGTCAGGTTGGGTTATCTCGTGTCATGTGAGGGTGCCTGATGAAACACGTTCGAGTGATTCAGGTCGGTTTGGGTTGTTTCGTGTGAGGATGCCCAAGGAAATTCATTTCTTCAGGTTGGGTCAGGTCGTGTCGTGTGAGGGAACCCAAGGAAACGCATTCTAGCGACTTGGGTCGGGTCAGGTCCTATTGTGTGAGGGTGCCTAGGAAAATGCGTTCGAGTGGGTTGTGTTGGGTCGGATGGTGTCATGTGAAAGCACCCGAGGAAATGCATTCAAGCGAGTTGTGTCTGGTCAGGTCGAGTAAGGGCGCCCAAGGAAACGTGTTGGGCAGGCCAGGTTGGTTTGGGTCATGTGAGGGCACCGAAGGAAACTCGTTCGTGCGGGTCAAGTTCGGACGTGTCAGGGCACCCTAGGAAATGCGTTTAGGCACAATGGATAAAATGGCTAATGGAATGCAAAATGCACATGGGTGGTCACAACGTATCATTTTTTATATTTCCTCCCTCATATGACTTGATCCGACTCGACACGAGCGCATTTCCTTGGGCGCCCTTACCTGACCTGACCCGACCCGACCAACTCGAATGAAGGCGCCAAGGGAGAAAATGACAAACATTTTGAATGAATGTGAATAAGGCACAAAGGTGGTCCCAACTTAGAATTTTCTATATGGCCCCCCTCAGATGACCCAACCCAACCCGACCCACCCGAACGAAGGCACAAGGGAGAAAAGTGAAAATGGGTCGCACAAACATCCACAAGGGACACATGCAGTCATAACTTAGAATTTTTTATATGGCCTCCATTGCACGACCTGACCCGACCCAAACCAAACATGTTTCCTTAGGCGCCCTCACACAACCAACCAGAACACATTTCCTTGGGCACCCTCACATGGCACTACCCGACCCGACCCGACCCACACGAATGTGTTTAATTCATATGAAATTTAATCCTAAGCCCTAAGTCCTCTAAAAATTATAACACCCAATCCTTATAACCACTGCCACACTTAATACCTAAATATTACAACCCTTATCCTCTAAAATAATTTACCTCTCTAACATCTAATACATATAATCATTGAGACATAACCGCTATACTCATTAACACATGAAACCATAACCATAATACTATAAACATTATATCTCTTAAATGTTACCAATTTAAACCCTAAAGTTTATAACCTTTAATCCATATCTCTTTTTAAATCCTAAATCCCCTAATGTAAAATTATAAGCCATATTTCAAATAATCCCTAATGATCCCTAATATAACCTTAGAATACATATTACTGCCTTTTTTTTTAAATTTTGGCGGGCCGCATTTTATTCAATGAGCTCGGACTAGCGATTCCTAATATAACCTTACAATCCATATTACTGCCTTTTTTCTTAATTTTTGCAGGCCACATTTTGTTCAACCATACCATGAGGTGAGCTCGACTAGTGAATTTTAACCAGATAGTGATCACGGACATAGTCTACTGCCGTTTTATGGATTCCATATGCTGTGCAACATAGTTTTCTACCGTTGAAGGTTGAGGTTGTTCATTTCATCCTCTAATGACACCTCCAAGAAAAGGTTTCGCTCTACCCCTTTCATGAACTGATTTCTCCAATTTTTTCTTTGTCTCATTACACTAAGGAAGTCTAGGGTTTAGGTTCTTAGGACATTAGTAGATAGCCCACTCTAGACCAAGTATGTTAAAAGATAAAATGACTTTATAGGTACCCTTTTCTAGTCCTCTTCACTATGATATAATTTCATACCTATAATAGAATAACAAAGGTATAAAATTCTTGTATTGGGAGGACCGAAAGAATGACCTAGCATTTCAAGGTGGGCCACACATCCTGATGATATAACAAGGATCTAAAAGGGACCTTACATGGTATAATATCCTCATCAAAATGGTTTGACACTATGTGAAAAATCTCTGGTATGTATCATTTTTTGTTAAAAGTTTTGTTAAGGATAGTTCTAAGTTTTTCAAAGCATCAAACGACTATATATTATCAACTCCAAACGAACCAAGCCATCTCCAATTCTGAGCGTAAGTCATGAGGTAAAAATATTCGGTTTCATTTGAGGGTAAATTGGACGTCATTCTGAGTGTAAAACTACATTGGAAGCCCTATAAAGGAATTAACCAAAGGACCCAAAGTTCTTAGCATAAGTATCATTGGAAACCGAGACCTATTCATCATAAAAATGCATGGAAATTTTGCGCATAGCTAAGTTGAAATTCTAGAAGGAATTATGAGAATAAATTCCATATTGCAAGTTTAAAGCAATTCTCACAATAGTATCAAGCAGATCCAAATTGAAGGCCTAATTTGAAGGGTAGAAGGAGCCACTTCAGTAGGATCCAATACTCCCTATTATTTTGGGCATAATTATACTTCAAAAGGATGTAAGTCACATCTTTAGTCACCAAGAAAATGAGTCAAGAATCCTATTATTTGCATAAAATCGAGTTGATTGGAGGAAAAACAGGCCTATCTTAGAAGAGTAATTGTCAAGCTATAATCACTTTATTCAATTCATGACTTGTATACATGTGGATTGACATATAATATAATAACATGTGGTGTAGGATCCACTAAGTTTTGAAATTTATGGGAATGCAAATATACAAGGATGAAAGTTCTGAGCACATACATACAATGCACAGCTCGCGCCTAATCTATAGTGAGAAAATAGCTAGAAGTATTTCAAACATAAATTGTTGAAGTATACCCTTTGAAAGATTCATTTAATATATGACTCGATATTTAGTATAGAGACAAAAAACTTGTGCAATACAAAGATTGATATATATACATAATCTATAAAGCTGAATCAACGAAATAAGAACGTCGACCTTATATATATATATATATATATATATATATATATATATATATATATATATATATATATATATATATATATATATAACTCAAATTCTATATCTTGGGAAGCCCTACTTATAGGATCATATGAAGCCTTTGAAACATATTATCTATGTTATGTTTAAGAAAAAATATCCCTACAATTGAGAGAGGAAGATGCTATAGAAAGTTGTGATTATGTAATAGTGGTTTTCTACATTTTTGAAGGAGAAAATTCCTATATACAGTGGTGTGAAGCTTCATCAGCAATATTGGTGAAAATAATTTCATCAGAAGCTCATATAAATGTTGGGTTTCCCTACTCATTTCATAGCTTTCCCATGTCAATAACATTAAAAACACACACCTAAAAAAGGTAGGACCCAAAATAATTAGGGTTATCATAAACCAAACATTGATAATTCTCCAAAGCCTTTTTGAGGTTTTCTACATTTAAAACATAGACACACCACTTTATCTACATGTTGAAAGGGTGACCATAGCAAACTATTAATACCCAATTTACTTCAGAGATCTGACTAAAATAATTTTATGTACTAGCTGTCATGATAAGATAATTTTAAGAATTCAAAATTTTAAAATTATGATAAAAAAAAAATGGTTTGAAGTCAAATAAGCCAACTACATAGTATATTCATTACTTGGCTCCTCCCCCACCACAGGGAGAAGTGTCAAAATCCATATCTTTTGATCAGGCAACAACAGACAACACAACTGTCAATGTTAATAATGGAACACTAATGGTGTTCCCTTCGGTCCAAGACCTAGCTATTCAATGCCTTTATTGACATCTAATGGTGGATATGGCAGTGGTATTTTTCCTACAAACCATGATGGTATCATGACTGTTTCTTCTTGCCTTGATGGGCCAATAGTTTCAGACAGTCAATATAGGCCTCCCACAAGTAATCCATTGCCATCAGTTGTTTCACGGACTACATCTCTTGGTCCACTTGGGAAAAATATGCAACATTAACCTCTTGTAACGGTATGCTACTCAATGTTGCTATTAGTTTTTCTTTGTGTTTTGATATATTTAGGACTATTTAAGGTGTAATATTCTTCATGAACATAGGTACCCATCTAAGAGACTCTATTCTGACAATAGTACATCTGGTATATAAGTCTTATTTTTGGGGCACATGGACTTGAATCGAGAGAAAAATGAACAGAATTGGAATGTTTTTTACAAGGGGAGACCAAGAGGACGAGGTAATAATGCAATGATGAACAATAATGAAAACCTTGATGTCCTAAATGAGAAAAACTTAATACCAAGAGCTGCAAGGTTTAGGAATCAATGTGTTACTCTAGGGGCCCAATGGAAACCTTATAGTGAAGATGACATTAAAAAAAGTATAAAATATATTGTATTCATGTTATATTCTTTCTGGATATGATAACTTTTTTAATGAAAATCCTCATAAGAACATTTTCAATGAGATTAGTTTCTTACCTAACATGATCATTTTAGGAGTCACACCTTCACTATATATTGTCGAGGATATTTTATTTTAGAGAGTTCTATAACTTTGGAAAGGTTTTTTATTTTCTTCTTCTTTCAGGGATATTGGCCATTTTTTCATTATTTTGTCTTCCTCGTGGAGCACTCCAAGAGAAATTCCATTCTCCAAAATGAGGCCTGAAATCCTCTTGTACAGAAAGAATTCCTAGAGAATGTTTATTTTTTTTCACTTGAGATAAATTTTCTTTTCCAAGGAGTCCTTGTAACAAAATTTCCAATGTTATAGGTTTCTGTGATGTCTTTCTAGTAGCCAAGGAAGCACTCAATTGATTTATCTCTCCTTGTAAGCATGTTGGATAACTCTAATTTTGTTGCAACATATTACTGGTCATTCTATGTGTGATTCTTAATGTGTTGTGCATATCCCTCGTTCCCTTCACTCATTAAGAATTCTTGGCATGAACCAACCATTTTCCAAGCTTGTGGTGAATGTGTGTCTTGCATATTTATCTCTAAAACATTCAACCCAACCTTTTTATGAGTCACCAAATAATTTAATCAAGCCACATTCTTTTCATAGTATTCTACAAAGTGTTCTCCTCAACATAAACAAGGTGATTCCAAGATGGCAAGTCTATTAGCTTAGCCATATCATGTCTCGATCATGTCCAATACTGACATTTGGTTGGCTTTAATATCAACAATAAAATATTTTAGCCAACTCTCCCATGACATATATCATCCGGTGAATTCCATCATCCTTTTTAGACTTTTTTCCAGTATTTTTATGTATACTTTTCATTCTTTCTCATCAAGATGATGCTCAATTCTTGCTAAACTCCTATCTCCTTCAACATTTCCATCACTTGTCTCACATATCTCAAAATATCGCACATATATATGTGAATTTTCCACAATTTTGAATATTGAACTGTTCCATATGGAATATGGCAATCATGTCACTTCACAATACTCATCCACATGTGAAGTCAAGTTGACCTAGAATCTGTGTGGTCCAACTTGGTGAGTTGTCCTGTGCAGCCTACAATAGATATCATGTCAAGAAAAATATGAATTGTCAGATCACTTCATATCTAGGACATCACCATGGCCATTGGATTAGTTAGTAGAAAAAACTCATTTCTTTTCGAGAAACGTTAGAATAATTTCATCATAACTGTTAGCCACCTATAATTTTTTGTTGTTATACCCAAAGGTGGCTAAATATGTTTTGAGCCTTCAAAGAACAAATTTCATCACTAAAAGTTGTTGGCTTTTGAAGACTCCTTGAAGGCCTTCTGCCTTTGTCCAAAATCCTCATTGCTGTTCTCATCTCATACTCTGAAATTTCTGCTGAAATACAAAGAAGAAACTGCTGCAAAGCCATCCCTTTTCCCTTTCTCCCACTCGAAATTAACCTTCTTTTTCTTTCCCTTTTTTCCCATATTTTTCCTCTATTATTCATCTTTTCCTTTCTTCCCTTCATAAGTCACCCTTCCCATGGTTAGAAACTCACTTTTTAACCCTTTCGGCACCCTTTGTTTCCATTAAAAAACCGTGAAAAATCATAAAAATACAAGTCTTTTTATAGACTTAAGCCCCTTGGGCTAAGTCCAAACCACTTCCCCACCATGCGCTTTGGGTCTAGAACCACTTGCTAATACGATAAAGCGCTAATCGCATCGAAAAGAATCAAAGACGCAAGTCTTTGCCATACTCCAAAAGTTTCGATTACGATTAGCCCTGCTACGTAAGACCCCCGATCATATTATTTACATATAACCCTGAGCCCGCCCCCGACGCTTAAAACCTTGTGAATATTTTATTTCCGACCCTTTTTCCTTTGTAAATTACAAAAACCCCCTTTTTTCAAAGTTTTGATGTAATGCGCCAAAGTCACGTGTTAAATATAAAATGGTTAGATTAAAAAGACCGATCGCGCAATCGTAATCGGGAAATTTTCAATAGGTTGATCGAAAGGACCAGGCCCGCAGTTTCGATTGCGATTGGGCCCGCAGTTTCGATTGTGTTTAGGCCCAAAGTTTCGATTGCAATTAGGCCCGCAGTTTCGATTGCGATTAGGCCCACATGCATTTATTTTTTCCCCCGATTACTGTTCCTCCGTTTCGCTCCCCGTCGTTGATCTAATCCTCGGATCCAACGGCTATCGTTTAATCGCCTCTCCCCTCCCGATTGCGCAATCGCATCGGATTTTTATTTTGAATCGCCTCCCCTTTTCTGTCACCTCCGATTGAGATCCTTCGATTGAATATGGACCGTCCACGTGTCCAGATCGGACGGCCCAGATTCACCGCACCTTATTTCTTCCCCCCGCTCCTCTTTCACCTTTTTATGTAGATCTCCACCGTTGGTTGCCTTCATCCGACGGCTTCACTCCTCCCCCGCCATCTGAAGCAGTTTAAACCTATGTCCGCAGGATTTCTTAACTATTTTTGTGTTTTGCAGGCATTTTAATGGTTTTCCATTGTTTAATGAAAGAAAGCCGAGGGTAGGGAAAGACGTTTCCTGTGCCTTCGAGCCGTTAAAGAGAACCATCCGCGGGGTTTCGCTCCATTGTTTTCTCAATGCTTCATGGGCATTGATGCCTTTAAAAATCCCAGTGCGGCCTGCACATCGACAAGACACTGTTTTAATTCAAAAACAGTTAAAGAGTATCAGTTTGAAGACAGAGCAGAGCAGAAGGAAGATTGAAGACAGTCTTAACGGGGATTACGGCTAAGACGGTTATCAAAAGCCTAATCCCCAACTCAAAACACAATTTAAAGAAAACCTAAAGTGTTTTATCAGAAGGAAAGCCTCCACCGCCACATCTTGAGGCAAATTATTTCCTCAGCTACCACCGAGCCACCTGTCACCTCAAACCTTTCAAAACAGAGGCCGAAGTTATTGAAGAAAATCAGATATTCACCTCCAGCATAGCCAGGGAGTTACTTCTGCAAGGAAACCAATGCAGAGAATATCTGCAGAGTTACTCCAAACATTACATAAAGCCTCAAAGTCAAATAAAGCTCCCACCGAGCTTAATCCATAAATGTAAAACAGTTAATATAGATAACCACCTGTAAACTTCTTCATTGAGCCCCTCAAAAGGCCGAGAAGTCTTGAACCTGTATTAATTATCCTGAGAGATATTTTCTCAGATCACCTCCTCATTCTTCTATAAATACCCCAGAAGAAGATGAAAAATTGTTGGTTGCAGAACTTTGAAATACACTTGAGCTCGAGAATTCTATTTGTACATAGTGTTCACTGGCCCTTGAAGCTCTGTTTGTGCTAGAGTAGTTAGGTTGAATAGTGAAGATGATTGCTGAACTGAAACATTGGACTTGAAGATTGTAACTGGTTTGACATCAATATAAAAGCTGTTTCTTGGGATCCTGGTCTTTATCACTGGTGAAGTGCTTCTTTTTTTGTTAATCGTTTTCCTTCTATGTATGCCATATTGTTCATTTTCCCTCTGTAAAGAACAGTTTAAACAGGGTTAGGATTTTCTGTATAGCAGTAACCTTCTCTGGCTGAGAAATCTTTATCTTAATGATTTCTTCAGATTTGTTTATTTAAGAATGATTCAATACAGTTTAAACAGTTAGGAATGTTGGTGTTCCCTCGTCCTTCTGTTTGCTCAAACATTGTTCTCGAATGTTATTTCCATTATTTGCTATTAAAGTTAGACTAGAGAAGATATGGTTTGCTCTGATTCCTAGATTCTTTTCTCCAAAGGCAGATTCTGAAAGTTTCCCTTGGTGTTGACTGAAAGCAGACTAGGTTTAAAAGTACTTTATCTGATCTTAAGTTACACTCTATTTTTCTTATGTGTTTTCATACTTTCTGAAGGTAATTATGTGGATTACTGGATTGTTTGTCAATTAAGTTGCTTTAATAAGAACTTGCCCAAGAAGTCTATGGTTAGCCCTGTCCTTGGTTGGTTTTAAAACAATTACTTAAGAGGCTTTTCTTGTTTGGACTGACTATAAATCCTCTGAGAAATTATTATCAGTTTCCACCCCTCCAACATTTTAATGTTTCCATTCCATCATTTTAATCTCAATAATCTTGTGGTATAGATAACTTGCCCCTTGGATCACACTTGATATTGTTGTTCAATTAAAGCCCAGATATGACTCCATAGCCCAATGGACTAAAAACCAGCGTTATATCTATCTATCTGCCAAAACTGTTCTATTTGCTTGCAACTTCTCACTTTTGAAACTTTTGCACTTAGGACTTTCCCCTCAAGTAACATTTCGTGCTCAACCATCCAAAAAAAAATAAAACCCTTGGCCTTCATAACTAGCCTAATATCACAATTTTAGTCTTTAAATATCACATCTTTGAACTCATTTATAGAGAGATCCCTCTCTGGATTCAGGAGGGCTAGATCCTAGAATCCGAAAGCGGTTTGATGTTACCTCTGCAGTTGGACTTTGCCAATCTTGCTAATTACAGAGTGATAACATAATGGCAACTCCACTGGGGAAGTCTGAGTTCTTTTCATTTTAAATACTGCTAAGACTCAGAGTACCCCTGATATCTTTAGATTGGTACATGGTGGTGGACCATAAAACCTTTTACCTCCTTAGGAGCTAAACATTTTCCACCTGGCGACTCCACACTCTGAAACTCCTAGAAGACCAAATGACTCCACTGGTAGAAGACCCTAAACTGATTGACCAGACACAGTGACCTCTTTCCTGATTTACAAACATGGATTTAGATATAGATCCAGAAGACAAACATATGCTCATGATGGAAAAGTTAATGTACATGCTTGGAAAAAGAGTCGATAGGTTTATATCCAATATGAGTATTGGTGATCAAGAAGAACAAATGCTTTTCCGTAATAAAAAAAAACCTCTACCACTACAAGACATGCAGGATGAACATGAAGAAATTAATCAAGAATAATTCCCAATCATGATGGAGAAAATGATGTACATGCTTGGGAAAAGAATGGATAGGTTGATGGCTAATATGAATGTCGATGATCTAGAGCAAGCCAGCCTTTCCCTTGATCAAACACAAGCCCAATCACCTCAAGACCAAGACCCTGACCAAGGCATGTATTATGATCAACACTTTATAAAATATGATGAGCAAACTTACAAAGAAAGTAATGAAGAAGGTTCTCAAGAAAAACTTGATTGCCCGCCGATGTCTTGTACCACGCTGATAAGAGAACTCCATGACCTAAATGCAAAAAATTTTAGGGACACAAGTGAAGTTCCGCTAGAAGAGGCTCAAGAAGACATCAGGCCTCAAAATCAGCCAACACAAGACAAAGAGGACTTCTATACCTCTGTTTTAAGCAAAAAGGAAACTCCTTCTCTCTCCACAGAGAAAGAGATTGATCTAATATTGAACAGACAGCCAGCATCCAAACCTTCATTTGAACCAAACTCTTATGCTCATCTACCCACTCCGTCTTATTGTCTTGATACAGGAAATAAATTTATAGATCAGTCAGAAGAAAGGAAAATTGATACCCCAATATGTTTGGCTGATAAAATTGTTTATCCTGATAAATCTCCAAATTTTGATCAGTCTGATGATGATGATGAGTTCCAAGAAAGAAATAATCATGCAGGGCAACCAGCATTTGATTGGTGTTATGAGTTTCACCATCTCCAGCTTGAAAGCCAAAAACATTCATTTCAATCCATCACTAATGGTTTTCACATTGTTAGGGGTCAGCAGCCTTTCAACTCAGAAGGTGAAGAGAAGAGCAATAAAGAAATTTTTGAGAAAAAGGATCTTCCTCTTGAAAAAGAAGAAACCTTTAACAACCCCTCTGCTCAAGAATATAATAACCTCTTCACAGAGTTTAGCCCATTGAATCCAAGCATACAAGGGCTACAAGAGGACAACACTGTCAAATATGATGAGTCCTCCAGTTCAGAAGATGATGCAGAGGAAGGAGAAAAACAAATAGAAGACTATCCTGCTACGGATATATCATCTTCTCAAGAAGAAACTTCTCCCTTCACTGATATTAGTCTGTCATTTAAAGAGCCTGAATTTATATCAGAAGCAAGCATGTGTTTAGAGAAAGAAAATATTTCACTGTTTGCTATTTTGCAGGTTAAGAATGATGATACTTCCAAGCTACATACTGAAGAGATAGTCTTTGAAGCTGATGTCTTAGAAGTAGATGATCTACGAATGGTGGAGGACCGAAAAGAAGAGATCTTTCATCTTTTCTTTGTTGATCCTATGGAAGAGTGTGGGGAAATCCCGACTGGCTCAAATTATCAAGCATTAACCCTTTGCAAGAGCCAGAGACGTGAAAAGCTGTCACCTTCTGTGATAGCCTTGACATTGAAGGTTAACCTTCAATATGTTCTATGGATACCTCTGACAAGCAGCCAGAGTTACTACTTCTTCTTGACATTACTCAGCTGGCTGCATTGGCACTTTTTTATCATATGAATATGTAAATACTCCATGTTTAGAATAGGTTAGATAGGAATGTCAATAAAGCTCAGTTCCGAGCATGTAGTTAGTTGTTGTTTTCTGCTTTGGAGAGAAATCAAGAATCAAAAATACAAAAACAAAGAAAAATGAAAAGAGGGCAGAAATGAAAACAAGAAAGGAAAAGCCCCATGCCAAAAAAGAGAAATAAATTCTGAAAGTGTGCAAGCTCAAATGCCACTCCTCAAAAACACACTTCTAGTTAGTCAAACTGTTTAAACTTGACTAATTATCTTTAAATTTTCTGCTGATAGGTTAGTGAATTTGATTTGCCAAACTGTTTAATCTTGGCTTATCAGTAGATAGTTTAAGTTAAGAATGAAAGGCTCAAACATGTTCAAAACCCGAGCCAAAGTTTCCAAAAGGATATGACTCAAAACTGTTTTATTTTCTGAGTCAAAGAAAGTGTAAATATGGTTTTAAATCGCTCAAAATATGAACCAAAAGAAAGGAAAAGACAGCTCAAACAAAGTAAAAAATAGAGCTATGAAGAAAGGGAAGGCAGTACTTAAACTTTCAGATCTTAAGCCTTCTATTTTTTATTTTAATTTTCTGCAAATAATAATCTATGTGCAGCTTGTTTTTATGCCATAGATCATAGAAAGTTAAACTGCTTAATCTTGACTTGGCTGTTTTTAAATTTCTGCTTTAGAATTTAGAGAATGAAAGTTTGTTGGACTGTTTAATCCCAACAGACAGTAGATTAGGTAGAGAAACATCTGAACTCAACTGTTTAATCTGAGTTCAGGGAGAAATAAGGAGTAGAATCAGATTAGTTTTTTATATGCTTTCAAAATAATAAAATGTTGTTTAGATTTTGCCAATCCAAGTGCACTCTGTTGAAGAAAAAATGTTAGATCAGTAGGATTGGGTAGGTAGAAGGTTGTATTGATGAAGCTCATCATTTTTCATAACTAATATCATTTTTTCAGAGCTAATCAAGACCATTTAGCAAAGAAAGAGAAATTCATTGGATGAGGCACATGGTCAGCATCCCAGAAGGAATAATGGATCAGGCATAGGCCTACCTCCCAGAAAAATCAAGTCTAAATTCTTGATGCCTTCAAGAAGGCACCATCCCCAAGTGGAGCCACTGTTAGCCACCTATAATTTTTTGTTGTTATACCCAAAGGTGGCTAAATATGTTTTGAGCCTTCAAAGAACAAATTTCATCACTAAAAATTGTTGGCTTTTGAAGACTCCTTGAAGGCCTTCTGCCTTTTTCCAAAATCCTCATTGCTGTTCTCATCTCATACTCTGAAATTTTTGCTGAAATACAAAGAAGAAACTGCTGCAAAGCCATCCCTTTTCCCTTTCTCCCACTCGAAATTAACCTTCTTTTTCTTTCCCTTTTTTCCCATATTTTTCCTCTATTATTCATCTTTTCCTTTCTTCCCTTCATAAATCACCCTTCCCATGGTTAAACACTCACTTTTTAACCCTTTTGGCACCCTTTGTTTCCATTAAAAAACCGTGAAAAATCATAAAAATAAAAGTCTTTTTATAGACTTAAGCCCCTTGGGCTAAGTCCAAACCACTTCCCCACCATGCGCTTTGGGTCTGGAACCACTTGCTAATACGATAAAGCGCTAATCGCATCGAAAAGAATCAAAGACGCAAGTCTTTGCCATACTCCAAAAGTTTCAATTACGATTAGCCCTGCTGCTTAAGACCCCCGATCATATTATTTACATATAACCCTGAGCCCGCCCTCGGCGCTTAAAACCTTGTGAATATTTTATTTCCGACCCTTTTTCCTTTGTAAATTACAAAAACCCCCTTTTTTAAAAGTTTTGATGTAATGCGCCAAAGTCACGTGTTAAATATAAAATGGTTAGATTAAAAAGACCGATCACGCAATCGTAATCGGGAAATTTTCAATGGGTCGATCGAAAGGACCAGGCCCAAAGTTTCGATTGCGATTGGGCACGCAGTTTCGATTTCGTTTAGGCCCAAAGTTTCGATTGCGATTAGGCCCGCAGTTTCGATTGCGATTAGGCCCGCATGCATTTATTTTTTCCCCCGATTGCTGTTCCTTCGTTTCGCTCCCCGTCGTTGATCTAATCCTCGGATCCAACGGCTATCGTTTAATCGCCTCTCCGCTTCCGATTGCGCAATCACATCGGAGTTTTATTTTCAATCGCCTCCCCTTTTCTGTCACC
Organism: Pinus albicaulis; assembly: GCA_034641835.2. Classification (NCBI taxonomy): domain Eukaryota; kingdom Viridiplantae; phylum Streptophyta; class Pinopsida; order Pinales; family Pinaceae; genus Pinus; species Pinus albicaulis. Next base: position 979,624,079 of record CM076571.1, on the reverse strand, counting down.
TCCGATTGAGATCCTTCGATTGAATCTGGACCGTCCACGTGTCCAGATCGGACGGCCCAGATTCACCCCACCTTATTTCTTCCCCCCGCTCCTCTTTCGCCTTTTTATGCAGATCTTCACCGTTGGTTGCCTTCATCCGACGGCTTCGCTCCTCCCCCGCCATCTGAAGCAGTTTAAACCTATGTCCGCAGGATTTCTTAACTATTTTTGTGTTTTGCAGGCGTTTTAATGGTTTTCCATTGTTTAATGAAAGAAAGCCGAGGGTAGGGAAAGACGTTTCCTGCGCCTTCGAGCTGTTAAAGAGAACCATCTGCGGGGTTTCGCTCCATTGTTTTCTCAATGCTTCATGGGCATTGATGCCTTTAAAAAGCCCAGTGCGGCCTGCACATCGACAAGACACTGTTTTAATTCAAAAACAGTTAAAGAGTATCAGTTTGAAGATAGAGCACAGCAGATGAAGATTGAAGACAGTCTTACGGGGATTACGGCTAAGACGGTTATCAAAAGCCTAATCCCCAACTCAAAACACAGTTTAAAGAAAACCTAAAGTGTTTTATCAGACGGAAAGCCTCCACCGCCACATCTTGAGGAAAATTGATTCCTCAACTACCACCAAGCCACCTGTCGCCTCAAACCTTTCAAACAGAGGCCGAAGTTATTGAAGAAAACCAGATATTCGCCTCCAGCGCAGCCAGGGAGTTACTTCTGCAAGGAAATCAATGCAGAAAATATCTGCAGAGTTACTCCAAACATTACATAAAGCCTCAAAGTCAAATAAAGCTCCCACCGAGCTTAATTCATAAATGTAAAACAGTTAATACAGTGTTCCACCTGTGAACTTCTTCATCGAGCCCCTCAACAGGCCACGAAGTCTTGAACCTGTATTAATTATCCTGAGAGATCTTTTCTCAGATCACCTCCTCATTCTTCTATAAATACCTCAGAAGAAGATGAGAAATTGTTGGTTGCAGAACTTTGAAATACACTTGAGCTTGAGACTTCTATTTGTACATAGTATTCACTGGCCCTTGAAGCTCTGTTTGTGCTAGAGTAGTTAGGTTGAATAGTGAAGATGATTGCTGAACTGAAACATTGGACTTGAAGATTGTAATTGGTTTGACATCAATATAAAAGCTGTTTCTTGGGATCCTGGTCTTTATCACTGGTGAAGTGCTTCTTTCTTTGTTAATCGTTTTCCTTCTATGTATTGCATATTGTTCATTTTCCCTCTGTAACAGGGTTAGGATTTTTTGTATAGCAGTAACCTTCTCTGGCTGAGAAATATTTATCTTAATGTTTTCTTCAGATTTGTTTATTTAAGAATGATTCAATACAATTTAAACAGTTAGGAATGTTGGCGTTCCCTCGTCCTTCTGTTTGCTCAAACATTGTTCTCGAATGTTATTTCCATTATTTGCTATTAAAGTTAGACTAGAGAAGATATGGTTCGCCCTGATTCCTAGAGTCTTTTCTCCAAAGGCAGATTCTGAAAGTTTCCCTTGGTGTTGACTGAAAGCAGACTAGGTTTAAAAGTACTTTATCTGATCTTAAGTTACACTTTGTTTTTCTTATGTGTTTTCATACTTTCTGAAGGTAATTATGTGGATTACTGGATTGTTTGTCAATTAAGCTGCTTTAATAAGAACTTGCCCAAGAAATCTATGGTTAGCCCTGTCCTTGGTTGGTTTTAAAACAGTTACTTAAGAGGCTTTTCTTGTTTGGACTAACTATAAATCCTCTGAGAAATTATTATCAGTTTCCACCCCTCCAACATTTTAATGTTTCCATTTCATCATTTTAATCTCAATAATCTTGTGGTATAGATGACTTGCCCCTTGGATCACACTTGATGTTGTTGTTCAATTAAAGCCGAGATATGACTCCATAGCCCAATGGACTAAAAACCAGCGTTATATCTATCTATCTGCCAAAACTGTTCTATTTGCTTGCAACTTCTCACTTTTGAAACTTTTGCACTTAGGACTTTCCCCTCAAGTAACATTTCATGCTCAACCATCCAAAACAAAATAAAACCCTTGGCCTTCATAACTAGCCTAATATCACAATTTCAGTCTTTAAAGATCACATCTTTGAACTCATTTATAGAGAGATCCCTCTCTGGATTCAGGAGGGCTAGATCCTAGAATCCGAAAGCGGTTTGATGTTACCTCTGCAGTTGGACTTTGCCAATCTTGCTAATTACAGAGTGATAACAATAAAAAACTCCCAAAGTCTGAAGTGACAATATCCTAACAAGTCTGTAGTCCCCTAGATATAAATGGAAATATGTGCAACTGGTCAACTAAAATTGAATTAATATGCAATGTCATTATGTCCTTAATGAAAGGAGAAGAAATTTTTTAACATGCAACTACTTTCTTGGTAGGCTATAGCACACAGAACCCAGTTAGTGACTGTAATAATACATAAGAATGTAAAAAATGTAGAAAATAAGGACAAAATAGCATTAAAAAACTAATTGCAAGGATAGGTAAAATTCCTGAAATTTATCTTTTGATTGGATTTCTCGCATGGGGAGGGTTGGTTACCTGTGGATTTTATTTAATAATTTAAGTTAGCATGTAGTGGAAAACACTATAAATTGAAAAATTTAAAAAAAAATCATAACAACACTAATTGTAGTTGTCAAACAATTATGGATACACTATAGTGCGCCCAACCCCGTTCTGAAATTTATTTCAAAATTATTTGTGAAACATACATTCATTCTTTCTCTCCCATACAAATTAGGAAATTATTCTTCTCAAAATACATATGCAATGGTTGAAACATCAACCAGTAAGGTAGGATTGTTAGCTAAATAATATAAAGAAGTTTATAACTGTCCAAATATCTCATGTTATTTAATGTATACATATTTTGTTTAAATTGAGATTCTGCTTCATTGGTGAATTTGATGAAGTATTAAGCCATCAAACACTGTTTCATTTTCATTGTGAATATCTTGTCAATGAGACCTTGGTTCAGGACTGAGGTGATAGAGTATTAAACCTTCATTTTTATTGTGTTTATCTTGTGCTTATCTTTCCAACAGGACCTTCATTCACTAGTGAAATTGATAGAGTTTTAAACTATTCAAAGTATAAATAAGTCCACAATAGGTATGCACCCCCCACACCATGATGCATTTCTTGAGACAAATTCTAGAAAAAAATAAATAAATAAATAAAACATATGTTATATGGAGTCAAACACCTGGCATCAACTCAAAGAAATGTCCTTACATACCATAACGACCTTGAGCCATGTGCACCTATCTGTAGTTGATTTCAAACATGATCACCAAAGGAACATGATTCATGTTAGAAGTGATGGCGACATTTTCCATCCCTCATAAAAATTTATTTATTTTCCAATGTGTTTTTAATTCACTTAGTTCGATGTTGTAATAAGCCACCCACCAGGGTTCATTCTCACTCTTCTCTGCTTCACCCTAGTGGCATAATTATTGATTTTCCAATGGGGTTTTGATTCATTGAGTTTGGTGGTGGATTGAGCCATCCACCAGGGACCATTCTCACTTTGTTCTACCTCACCCTAGTGGCATGTCTCAAAAAGGAATGAGTCCAGTGAAAATCTTAGGTAGTTTTGGTGGAATAGTTATTCCTTGAACCTGGCATCAAAGCTGCAGAAATTCTTTCTTATATAGTGTAACCCTCTCCCAGTGGGTGTGATGTGGGAAGAAACTTAAAAAAAATAAAAATAAAAACAAAATAAGTTCTACATTGGCAAACTTGAACATGAATTCAGTGGTAATGTGGCATTCATTACCACTGATTCTACCAAAGTCACACACACTAGATTTGTGTGCCATATACTCTCAGCTTGGATTTGGAGATTTTTTTGGAATCAGTCTTACACTCTAATCCTTCATTTATATTTTATACTTGATAATACCATGTCAACATAATCTCCATTTTTTTTCTTTCCTAATTTGAATCGGTGCCAAGTTGGTGGCTAATCATATTTATCGTTCCTTGAGTTATCTTCATACAATAATGGAACTTGAAAATTTTTAACATGGCACACTACTTTGCATCATTCCATCAAGCCTTTATCTTCTCAAAGATACTTATAGGAGAAAAATTTTCTCTATTGCATCAAGTCAGCTAAATTGTATCAATGACACAAAATGTTATAGTTGCATGGCTAAGGGGCTGTCACTATGTCTCATTCCCATCAACAGTGGTAGCATATCGTAGAGGGTTTATAATCCTAGATTTGTTTGTGTGATGATGACATCAATGAAGACATACATGCATGCCAATATGGGACTTTGGAGTGCTACTTCTTACAACTATAGTCTAACTTCCCTTTTGAATAACTTATTTATTTTAATTTTCATCTGATAAAGGTCCTAGCTTAAACATGACTCTCTGACTTTCAGGCACCAAAACAAGGCTTAGGATGTCTCCACTAGTAACATACACAATTGAGCAGTTTATTTGGTTTCATTTGAGGAGTGTTCTAATTTGGGAATTTTTTTAATCACTTTTAGCAAAGTTACTCAAAGTGTTAATGACTTGAAATGTGCATTAGTCCACCAAAAAGGTTTCTCATGGGAGGATTCTAAAGAGGAAAATCCATTAGTCTCCATCTTAGTGTCTCTTATATCCCTTGAAAATAAAGTTCTCAAAGGCAGGGACTTTGACCAGAAAATCCCATTAGTTTATCCTTCTATAGTGTGAATAGAAGGATGGTCCCTAGTTGTACAGGAATCAGCTCGTTTCTCTTCATCACGTCAATGAAATTTGGATGAAATAACTTATCAATTTGAAGCAGAGCAGGTGTGTGTATCTGTCTTCCAAATTTATGCATCATTACAGCACCAGACTAAATCATTTTTACGAGTGATATTAGCTTCAGTTTAGTACTGGCAATAATTTGAGTCTAAAAACATTTAGTATTACAGTAAAGGAAAACATATTGGGTAAGAAGAATTTTCTTGGAGAAAATGGAATGTTCCCAAGAATTGCTCATGCTTGGTTTTCCATGAAGGAAGAACTTGAAGAATACATGGGCTATGACATTAGTGACTACTGTAAAGATGACTAGAATATAGCTAACAAATTTATGGTTCATGGACTTGAATATTTCGCCCTGGCCTTTACCTGAAGTAGAATCATATATTCTTCTAAACCTCTTCATATCTAATGGCATAGAATTTTTACTTCACAAGGGGTCCTTGAACATTTACCAGTGAGTCACCTTTCATTCAGATTCAAGTCTTTGAGTGACAATGGCATTCTCTCACCATTTCAAAGCATGACCTTCCAAATTTATTTGAGAAAAGGGAATTATTGTCTTTCTCACTCCATTGGCTTTGAAATAAACTTACATTTGTTGTAACTGGTTATTTAATTTTATGGAATAAATCTTACATGAATATGTCTTGATCTATATCATCACTCCTCCACTTTGATAGGTGCCTATTTTTTCTACAATATTCTTTGTACATATTTGGTACTTAGCGTGAGCTTCTCTTCATGTTGAACTTCTTGCTCCTCTGAACTTGACTCATGATTTGATACTTGTTCTTGGGATTCTCCTCATCTTCAACTTCTGTCTCCTCTGAACTTGACTCATTAGGTAGCTTTCTTGAACTAAGGCTTTTATGTTCTTATTTATATTTGACATCCCTATGTACATGTAAGATGCATATAGATTTTATATTTTGGTAACATCTCATTGTATTCTTGATTCTATGCCAGAGGTTGATCTTGAGACTTCTTCTTTCTTCAAAACTAAGATGTATCTTCTTTAATGTTGTAAGAATTCAAATCAACATGATCCCTTATAGCCTTAAAAAACAGAGACTTTGATACCATTGTGCTCTATAATTTGTAGTAGGTATCTCATTAAACAGTTCATCACAATGTATTTCAATTTTATTTCTTTTTGTTATTATATTTTTTTAAATGGAAAATATGAATATGCATTATAATTGCAAAAAGGGAAATAACATAAATTATAATTAACTACACATTCAAGCAACAAACTACATAACACAAATTTACATTGGAGAACGTTATTTGGGAAACATCCACCATTGGAAGGTGTTCGATTTTTCTATGTTGATTCTTTTTAATAAATATTTTATATATGACAAGGCTCAAAATGAATAGAACTTACTATATATGTGACTTTGGGTGCTAAATTAAATTCCTTCCTTTGTCTCATTTTTCAATCTACATCTCATTGTTAGCTTGATCCTGCTTCATGGATCTCTAACTCTATCCTTGTGTCTGTTTTGATTAACTCATTTGAAACACAATCTACAACTCTTGTTGAAACAATCTAATTTTTGACCTACCCTATCATTTACAACCATTGATTTAACTTCATTTTAGCCATTTATAGATTATTTTGTGGCCTCTAAACTTTGTCTTCATATTTTGTAGGTCTATTTTTTTTATTGAGGTTGGCCTTTCAAAAAATTTAATTTAGAATGAGGTAGTTAGTTTTATTACCAGGTCTGCCGATATGGATATGGATCCACGCAAATCCACATAGGATCCACCACATAAGTGGAGCCTTCAAACATGGAAACATATCCCATGCTACTGAAAGGGGTCATGTGCTAGCTACCTGCTGAAAGGAATCCCAATCCCAAGAACTTTTTTGAGACTCTAAAAATAAAATATTCTAATTAGACTTATAGTTAGATTACATATTATTAATCTGTAGGTTGTATAGCTGTATTGGTAACTTATCATTAACCTGTAGCCTGTAGTTTTTATAACACGTGATAATGCTGGTAAGAAAGGCCTGAGACATTTCAAATTTTAGTTTTAAATTTTTATAATGCTATCGAGAAAGTTCTAGGAAATATTTCAGACATTATATAAAAAACAATATATAATATATACTTCGTCTTAAATTTTCTTTGTGTAAAAAGGATGTTTTTTTCATTAATAATTGAATTAGTTGAATCCCATTCATCTATAAGTGAAGACTCCTTAGAATAATATGATACATAGACTATAGCATGTTTTTGAAAAGTATGTAGTGTTCATTTACCGCCCAATTCTAGGTGAAGACCCCCCTTACAACAACATGGTACTTAGACTATGGTTTTTTCTCCAATATTGTACGTTTCATTTACCATCGTAACTTGCTGGGAGATTTTAGATTTTAAGGAAAATTTCGAGGAAGATGGTATGTTGAAATATTCTGATGTAGACCTATTTTTGTATATGTAGTTAGACCTACTCTACATCATCATATACAGTTATCCTTTTTCTAAAGCATGATGCATCATTATTTCAATCTTCATATTTATAAATTATCTAATTATTTCAGTTTTAATGTTGTGATATCTGAATGGTTTTCATTTTTAACATTGAAATTTAAAATTAAAAAATACTACTGTATTTTTTTTTTATGGCATTTCCCCATCAGATCCAAGTCTTGGCATTTCAATAATCCGATGGATTGATATCTGTATCTGTATCTATTTCATGGTTTAGGTAGTCAGACATTGCCATAATGAGGGTGAAGCTGATCCTCGTAACTTGTTACTTTGTGGTTATGGATGCAATATCCTTCTATTGAATGTATGCTATTTTTGATATAATAGAAGCATGGTATCCACCCTAAGAATATGAAGACGTTGAACTCTTTAAGGTGTTGCACCACTTTGAAATCTTGGGCACTTTCCATTCATCATTCACATTTGAACATTGGGTCAATTCAAATAATTGAACACATCCATAAACCAATTCCATTAACCTATTCCATAGTTTAGGCCATTGGTCTATTTCAAATGAATAGCATCTTCCTTGTTTGAATGAGTGCTTGTGGAATCCCAGAGTTTGTGCAAGATTGCATGTATAACTGCTTATAAGTTGAAAATTTTAGACTAAAGAACAAAGTGGAGTTTTTTCCTAATAGTTGTTTTCTTTGAAAATATTGTTGTTTTTTGGATGAAGGTTTTGTGTATACTTTCTTATTTTCCTTATCTCATTGAATCCATAAAGGGGAAAGGAATATAGGCTAGGATGATCACACTAGGCATATTATTGGTTTTAACTGAAATAAAATTTGAGTGTAGTCAGGACTTTTTGACTCACCCATTGGATTAGGAACCATATCATATCTATTATTTTTTGCACATGTTTCAGATGAAAATGTTAGTTATGGTGTCTGCTTATTGTTAACTGTCTCAGTGTTATTTAAATCTACAAGTAATTTGCCTGCGTGCCCTATCCGCCTTTCCCATGCAATATTGATATGTTCCTTTCCAACATTCATCTGCTACATTCCTTGCTAAATTTCAACTGCTCAAAATACATTTAATCACTTATCTATTAGGCCAGCACAAAAATAAATGTTGACTACTGATTTGTGATCATCATGTATGGGAATTCATCAATATCACTCACCCATTTGTTACCTTGTGTATGCCATGGCTCTCTCAAGTTTTTTCTAAATCTAAACATCGCAAAATATAAATCTCCCTCATGAAATTGCTATGTTTTGAAAAATTATCATTATGGAATTTTCCCCCATAACTGTTAATTTTCTGTATGTCCGAATATCTCTCCATATAATTTTGACTCTCAAAAGTGGCTTTTCCCACATGCACACTTCTATGCATATGAGTTTCCATCAGTCATTTTATTAATTAAATCTCCTAAATGCAACTCATCCTCTGCCCTACTTCTTCTCTATTCCATCATGAAGAAGTTTAATCTGTATCTATGGGTCCTCATCCTACCATCACTCATTTTGTTCAATAAATCTCTTTGATGCGGCTCATTGTCTCCTCTACATCCTCTATGTTCCATCATGAACACGGTTACTGATGAAATAGGTAATCGCACTGTTACTATTTTCTTTTGGTAGCATAAAAAGCACCCGATTTTGAAAAGTGTTGATGCAGAATCACCCCTTTTTTTTGTGCACATTTTTGACACTCTAATATTTTTATTTATGAAGTATGAATATTTTTTTTTAAATGTTAGTGATTTTCATGCTAATTTTGAAACGTATTGATGCAGCATCAACTTTTTTTTTTTACAGCGGTGATTTTCATGCTAATTTTGAAACGTATTGATGCAGCATCAACCTTTTTTTTTTAGAGTGGTGATTTTCATGTTGGTAATAAAACAAAAAACTTAGATAAAAAATAATATATAAAAAGAATAAAAAAAACCAATAAAAATGTAAAAAAAAACAAAACTAACTTGTAAAAATAAAAAATTTAAACAAAAATAAATAAATAAAACAAAAAAAAAACAAAAATATTCGAAAATTATATCAAAACAAATGACAAATTTTGAAAAAAAAAACGCATAATTTAAAGAAAAAAACAAAAATTGAACAAAAAAAATTAAAAAAAAAAACATAAAAAACACTTTTTTCTAAGTTATTTAAAAAAACTATATAATTAAAAAAAAAATTAAATAGAAAATTTAAAAATAATTAAAATTACAAAATTAAAATTTAGATACAAAAACTAAAATACAAAAAAAAAAAAAAAAAATTTAAAAATTTAAATTAAAACAAATAATAATAATAAGAAAAGAAAAAATACAAATTTTAAAATTAACAAAAAAAAACAAATTAAAAAAAAACAAAATTTAAAATCGAAAAAAAAAAAAAAAATTAAAAAATTAAAATGTCAACATCACTTCATTTCTTTCAGATAATAATGTGAACATCGTGACAAAAAATCTATTGCTGCCTCCCTCAATTCACGGTGACTCTCGACAGTCTCATTGGAAACCAAGTCTGGATACAATTGTTGAAACCAACGACCCACTTGGAGATTTATGAACATCTAGGAGAACAGACTGCACGCTATGCTGGCCATTCTCTTCTTCTATGGTTAGAATGTAATATAGTTCGCTTGTATTCATTTATTTGAAAAATGTGTATTCTAAGACTAAAGTTTCAACAAATTAGTGTGTATAGAAGAAACAACGGTGACTCTCAACGGTGTTGGAGGTGTCGATTCCCATTCAACGGTGTCGGAGGTCGATTCCCAAAATAGACCTCCCGTCTCCGCCACCACCTGGGCGGGAGGTCGATTCCAAGAATCGACCTCTGACACCGTTGAATGGGAATCGACACCTCTTACACCGTTGAGAGTCACCGTTGTTTCTTCTTCCAACTCTACCGACGGATCCACCTTGCGTGTTAAGGTTCGAGTTAGAAAAGAAGACCTCACTTAATTTCTTTCGGCTAATAATGTCAACATCCTGACAGAAAATCTATTGCTGCCTCCCTCAATTCATGGTGACTCTCGGCAGTCTCATTGGAAACCAAGTCTGGATACTATCGCTGAAACCGACGGCCCACTTGGAGATTTATGAACATCTGGGAGAAGAGATTGCAGACTATGCTAGGCATTCTCTTCTTCTATGGTTAGAATGTAATATAGTTCGCTTGTATTCATTTATTTGAAAAGTGTGTATTCTAAGACTAAAGTTTCAACAAATTAATGTGTATAAAAATATTTCAAAATGGCACTGGGAGCTGTGAGAACTTTCAGGACAGAACTTTTACAAGGATATTTGCACTGTTTTGTTCTATATACTCTCCAAACATCTTGAATATATCCTGTTCGCATATTGGTTATTCATTTACTTCATTTTTTTTAATATTTCTGCTCGTAACTTGGTAAAGGGTTTACCCGGCGTGCACGTTGAGAGAATCACGGCAACATGAGCTCTCATTTCTTGGGCCATGATAACACATTCCCAGCAACGAAGAAGCTCTCGAGTTTGAAACAGTGAAAGTGATGGATGCAACAGTTAACTTCCCACGTTAATACACACGTGGGATGTTAACATAAAGGACTTGAGAGGACGTTTTTTTTATAAACAAAATTCACTGAATTACGTGAATTAGTTGTCAAATTAATCCACCTTACAATGTTCTCTCTATAAATAGACATAATCGGAGAATAGAATTAGATTATGCATTGGTATCTTAGTTTGAACTCTCGACCTCTCTGGATCTCTTCTGTACACATATATACGATGAAAGGTTCTTCTCGATCTCTTCTATACGCATATAAATTCATTTCTTTTCATATTTCTGAGCGTCTGCTTTGACAAAATCTGGATTCAAAATGAGTGATCTCATTCCTCGAGTCACTATAGCACTTTCCCAGCAACCAACGACTTCCATGGCCGCTGCACTTCAGGTTGCACGTGTATTTCTATATGAATTTTAGTAACTATTTCTTCTCTAACGTCGAGATATTCTAATCGGTCGTGTAAGTGTTATTACTTGGTCCGTATGGAATTTAGTTTCCTTTAAGCTTTAATTTTTAATTTTATAAAGAGGCTTATTTTAATACTGAAAATATAATAACTTTTTATTAGTAAAAGAATTATATAAATTTTATATAACGTTAGTATCAATATGTTATTATTCCAATATTTTATTAACACAACAATATCTCAATATTTTATCACTAGCATAATCATATTTATTTAAATATTTGTGTTTGGTAAATACATATAGGAATATATCAATCAATCACATACACAATCATATTAGTAAATGTTGTTGAAATAATCAATTACATACATAATCACATTAATAAATATGGTTGAAATAAGTGATAGAAACAACTAAAATCACTCAATTACTAAACACACTCATATATTATACACAAATGGTATATGTGTAAACACACTCACGCAAACTGATCACATTCAGATTACTCTATTAAATAGAGTTTCCGAGATCCAACTTATTCCTAATTTAGAGAGAGAGGTTGAGAGAATTTCTCAACCATCAAAAACCAACTTCTCAAATATAGAATGTAAGCATTAACTCCAACATTCCCCCTTAATGATTACATTACATGAATGTATTAAAGTCACTCATAAATAACAAAATAATCAATCATTCTTTAACTTATCAGTAGATGCTCCATCAAGTTGCCTCATAACCCTCGTAAAGGTGTAGTTGGCAAGTTGGATTCCGGAGTTTTCTTCCTCAACTCCCAAATCAAGGATATCCCGAAGTCAATTACTGGACAACATCCCAATCTGTTGCATAACCTCATTAGGAGACCACTCAATGTCTACTGTAGAAATTATATAACTAATGCGTTATATATCTAAGATTCTCCTGATCACACACTATTTCACTTCAAGCACAATACAAAATCTATTCCACTCATTGATCATCACATGTGGAAATTAAATCAATTGCAATGCACACATGAAACCAAAAAAATTCACACACATTAACATAGTGTTTTAACGGGAAAGCCTAAAGCTAAAAACCCCAGCTATCTGTATATAATATATGTCATAGAGATCATGTAACAATCCCCATACAAATTTGAACATGTCAAGCTCTCAGTACAATACAATCACTACACAATAATCAGGTTTGATCTAGCAAATCCATGCATCGATCTCTTCCACCTACTAGCCTACCTCTACTGCGCAATCCCTGCTGAAGAATGGCTCTGAATGAACTCGAATCCACCTGGCTTGCACTGCGCAATCCTCATTGGCATCTCCACTGAGTGTTGGATGCAAACCATGCATCACTATAGTCACAACTGATAGTCACACTTGCTCTTTCACCTGGCTCTGCACTGGTCTCCACTGAAACTGTTTTAATATATATTTTTTTAAATTTAATATTTTTATTATATTTTATTTTTCATTTTTTATTTTTAATTAATTTTTAATTTTTTTACTTTTAATTTAAATAATGTTTTTTTTTTTTTTAAGTTTTAAATTTATGAAAATTTAATATATTTCTTTAAAAAAAAAATTTTGTTTTAAATTTTTTTTTTTTTGTTTTTAATTTAATAAACATTTTCTTTTTCCTTTTTAAATTTAATTTCTATATTTTATTTTTTATAATTTCCTTCCTTTTTTTTACTTGTTTTTATTTTTTAATTTAATATTTTTATTTCGTTTTTATTTTTATTTTTTAATTTTTATATATTTTTAAATTTTAATCTTTAAATTATTTTTTTTAATTTTTTTTTAATTTTTTCTTAAATTTTAGGTTTTTTTTTAATGTTTCAATTAAAATTTTTATTTTGCTTTTTTTTTTTTTTAATGTCTATATATTTTTAAATTTTAAGCTTTTAATTGTTTTTATTTTTTAAATTTATTTTTTTCTTGAATTTTAGGTTTTTTTTTATGTTTGAATTTTAAAAATTAAAAAATGTTACTTCTATTTTTAAAAATGTCAAAAGTATGACACAAATATTTTTTTTTATTCCAGCATCAACTGGTTTTGTTTTGAGGGTGTTTTTTCAATCTTTTTTTCAAGAAACAATTTTGCTTTCAGCATAATTTTATAAAATGTTGAAATTTGACCTTAAAAAAAAACAAGTGCGTTCTGGAATACACACTTTTTTTTGGGGGTGTTTTTTCATGTTTTTTGAGTCTTTTTGGGCTAGAGTTCCCGTTTTGAGGTCAGGTTACCTATTTCATTGGTAAAGTGTTCACGAAGAAGCTTGAGTTGTATCTATGGTTTCACATCCTCATCAAGGTTATTTCCATAGGTTAAATTGTGTCTTCCATTGAAGAAAAATGCATTAGGAAACAAATTTTTGAAGCTTTGGGACTCTCCATTGTTGTTGTGGCTACTATACCTAGGAATATGTGAGAAGAAGGGAAAGTTGTACTTTTCATCGAAGTGATGGGTGATTTCTATTGGCTTCCCTCACTTGAGCAGAATGATGAAGATATTTCCACTGACCTGGATGATTTAGATCATCACCCTGAGAGAAGAGCCCAAGGCTATCCTGGGAAGGAAACACTCTTCTTAACTTTCTCTTGGTGATTCTTGCATTAGGTGCTCTGCTTCTCTTAAAGGTAAGCAGATTGTCCAACCTCCTCCTTGTAATATCTTTACCTTTGGCATGGACAATAGAAAGAAATTTTCCTTCAGGTTTCACAACCATATAGTGAAAAGTGTGAAGGATTTGGAGTTTAAGGCAAGATCTCATTGAGAAAAACTGTGAATATCTTTTTAGGATCCCCTTTTAGGACACTGGCTATACTCATAGCATGCATATCCTCTTCTCCAAAACTATCACTCTCTTTTGGGTGATGGATTTCATGGCCCTTGTTATGATTGTAGATAAGCATCTTGTAATAGGACATAGAACTATGGATTTGACACTCTAGGTTGCTATTTTTTCAAAACATTAGAAAGGATGTGGCAGAAAACAATTAAGCTATTTAGATTCTGGAATTTATTGTGGACATACCCTTGAATGCATAAGAAGAAATTTCAAAGGAGGAGTTCATTGTTATCAATTTATTTGAGTAAACCCTAAGATCCTTTATGCATTTTACACTGTTGGTTTTCCATTTAACACACCATTATGTTAATAAGGCTCACAGGAAGTATGGCTCAAGGTGCTCTAGTTTTCCTCCTGAAAGTATCTGTTTTCTCACTCCTTTTGTCAGAATAACACATCGAAATTATGTTTCGAAATTCTCAAGATATAACTTCTTGTTTTCCATCTTCAGCTAGTCTATCCATCCCATAGAGTTACATGTACCGTGTTCAGTTATGCCTTTCGAAAAAATTTGAAGGAACCATCTATGCAAGCTCTGATGTCAGTGTTTGGCCAAACCTTTCCAGATCCATTTTGTAACTCTCTCTCTCTCTCTCTCTCTCTCTCTCTCTCTCTCTCTCTCTCGGCTAAATATATATATATATATATATATATATATATATATATATATATATATATATATATATATATATATATATATATATATATATATATATGTAAAGACATACACACCTTTTTATTTGATCACTAAGTATTATTTTTTATATTAATATGTATAAATACAACAATATACTGAAATATCGAGTGAACAGAGCTTGAGAATAGTTAAAATTATGATCCTTGTGGCAAAAGGGTTGATAGTTAGACTATAACAGTGAGTCATATAACAAAATTGAGTATTGAATTGGAATTGGAAACTAACCACAGACTGTAGATTACATAATGCACAAATATAAATTATGCATGTATGCTATGTCCATAAGCATTGATGCCTTATCGTAACATGCTATCCAATTAAACTAAAGAAAAGGCACAAACATAAGTGATTTATTGTTGTAGTGTTATGTGGTCTAACATCCTTATCAGGCGTTGATGTGGGCCTTGGCTCTAGGTTGTAAGCTTGGACAGTTACATCCTTTGAGAGTTCTATGCTCTGCTTGGATAGATCCTTGGAGAGAGGGGTGCAAGTAATCTCTAGGTAGGTTGGGTTTCTGAATTTCTTAGTCGAACAACAATTTTTTTTTTTTGTTCTACCCCAAGGAAGAATTGGAATAGAAATTACATGCATCATCAGAATTGTGACAATAAGAAGTGTGGGTTGTGGTGTGTTAATCATTCAAACAGAGACACCACTAAGCATCTTACGTGGTACTATTCATTATCAAAATAAACGTCAAAATTTTGATGCTCTGAAGCGTCGAACGTGGCACTATTTACAAGTGTCAGAAGACCTAACAACACTTTCTCACGTTGGATTTACGATGCCCATATGGAACCGTCAGACAAACGATGATTACCTCCTAACGTTGGTAGAGCAACAAACAATTTCCATCGTCAAAAAAGAGACGACTACCCCATAACTTCAGTAGAGCAACAAACATATGGATTCGTCGAAAGAGAGACAAAGATTTGATAACGTCGGAAGAGTGATGAAAATATGAATCCGTAGGACAAGCTAAAATTACCTCCTAACTAAGAAAGAGCGACAAATGTTTGCTACTATCAGAAAAGAAATGACTACCCCGTAACATTGGTAGAGTGACGAACGTACTGATTCGTCGGAAGAGCGCAAAATGCTTGCTAACGTTAGAAGAGAGACAAAAATATGGAATCATCAGAAGAGCGACGACCACTTACAAACATCAGAAATAGTGTCTCTCTACGGATAGCTACTAAAAGTGTTAGAATTGCGATGTGATTAGAAATGACGTTTTTCTCAACCTCAAAGTGTCACTTTTTGGGCGCCTATGTGTCGCAAGAGTGACATTTTGGCCGTCATAAATTGGGCCAAATGTGCTAGTGTTATCTTTCATATTAGAATTTGAATGTACTAATAACACTACAGAATATGAGGCATTATTCCAATCATTATATAAAGCAATTGACCTCAACGTCAAATAATTGTAGGTTTTCGAAGAATTGGAAATTATCATTAGGAAGGTAATAAATACTATCCATTTCCTTTCTGGACATATTAAGCATTATCAATCATTAGTCCAAGATTTTACATCTAATTTCTTGGCATTTTATATTTCTCATGTTACTTCACTAGAAAATGCTAGTGCTGATCTACTAGCCAATGTTGCATCAAAAACCATACCATCTAAGGAAGTTAGTCCTGATAGATTTTATATTGAATTAGTTTTTAGGCCATCCATTCCTGATAATGTTAGTAGTTGTCGAGTCTTTAATAATGATTATGATATGGTAAATTTTATAACATCATAAGGGCCATATGATGATCAAATCATAGATGAAAATGAGCATGACATTTAGTTAAAACAAAACCTTGATGTAAATACAATACCCAAAGTTGTAGTCAAATTACAATATTTGTATGATCTCAAAGATAGATTTAAAAAGGTAACTAATGCCAAAATTCAAAGTTCAACTCTAAAATTTGAATTAGTGAACCTTGGAACTGATGATAAACCTCAAAATATCAATCTAGGTATCAGTCTATCCTCCGATGAAAGATTATCATTCATTCGACTGTTGAAGAAATACAAAAGTGTCTTTGCTTGGGATTATTCTAATCTAAAAACTTATGATTCCTCTGTTATACAACACACCATTATTATGATTTCTAATTATAAACCAGTGCAACAGAAACTAAGGAAAATTCATCGAAACCTCGAGTATCAAATAAAATCAGAGTTGAATAAACTCCTTAAGGCAAATAACATATTTCATGTTATGCATTCAAAATGGGTATCCAATTTAGTTTTTGTTAGGAAAACGAATGGTGACATTCGTATATGCATATATTTTATCAAGTTGAATAAAGCATGTCAAAAAGACAAATTTCCCCTACCGACTATGGAACAAGTATTGCACTCAGTAGCTAGTTCTGAGCTCATGTCCTTTCTTAATGGATTTTCAGGATATAACCAAATCCTATTTCATCCAGATGATATATTGAAAACCACGTTCGGGACTAAATGGGGAACATATGCTTATCAAATAATGCCTTTTCGTTTCACTAACGTAGGTGCCACATTTCAAAGAGATATGGATATAGATTTTAAAGGACTCATTAACAAATTAGTCATTATTTACTTGAATGATATCATTTTTTATTCCAAGAAGAGAAGCATTCAGTTAAATGAACTTAAATATATCTTTGAACGATGTATGAAATATGGGATCTCGCTAAATCCAAAAAAATATTATTTTTCTTTAAGTGAAGGTAAGCTTTTAGGATTTTCCGTATAAAAAAGGGGCATTTATATTGATCCAGAAAGAGTTAAGAAAATTGAAAAAATCCCTTTACCCTATAAAAATAAATCAATGCAGTCTTTCCTTGGTTAGATAAATTTTGTAAACAGGTTTGTCCTTGACTTTTCGCAAATAGTTTTACCTTTACAGACTATGATTAAGAAAAAATTGGTTTTAAAATGGGGTCATAATGAAAGAGAAGCATTTGATTTGATTGAACAAGCTATTATCAATGCTCCATCCCTCACAATGCCCAATTTTTCCAATCATTTTGTTTTACATACAATTTCATCAGAAACATCATATGCTTCCATTTTGGTGTAGATTAACGGTTAACATATAGAAGCACCTATCTCATTCTTTAGGTTTAATTGTCAAGGTGCTGAATTAAACTACTCTGTTATGGAAAAACATGCATTTTATTTCTTCAAATCAAAAAATAATTTCAGACCATTTCTCCTTAAAACTCATACCGAAATCATAATTCCATTTTCAACAATAAATAAATTACTAATGAAAAGAGATGTAGGAGAAAAGAGAGCCAACTGGGTAACATCACTGAAAGAATATGATGTTGAAATCAGACCAACTAAACTTTTGAGAGGTCAAGTTTTATGCAGAATGTTGACTGGATCGTCCAACTTACCGAAGAAGAAAATTCAAGTGATGATATTCAATTTTCTTAGGTAAACCTCAATGACAGTGAATATCAATATGTTGATCTCATTTTTAATTTAAAAAATGGATATGCCCCTATGCAGATCAATTACAAAAGGAAAATATCTTTGAGATTGAAAGAAAAGAAATATCAAATTGTCAATGATGTTTGATTCAGAAAACATTATGACTCTATTTTTCTAAGGTTCCTTGAAAAATATGAGGAAGAAAAGGTTTTGCAAGAACTTCATGATGGACTAGCTAGTAGACATTTTGGAGGAGACACAACAACATATAAAATCCTGCATGTTGGCTATTATTGACTGAACTTGTTTAAATATGCACACGAGTATGTAAGGAAATGTAAAAATTGTCAAACTTCTCATTGAAGATAAAGGAAACTTGCATTACCATTAAAACCACTCAATATCAAACAACCATTTGAGAAATGGGGATTGGAAATAATAGGTGAGATCGTTCCTCACTCTTCAAAGAAACATATATACAACTTACAACAAATAATTACTTTAATAAATGGGTGGAAGAAATTCTACCAAAGGTAACCAATTTTGAGAACATTATTGAATTTATTGATAAATTTATCATTACTAGATTTGGTTTCCCAACTGCCTTGATGTTTGACAATGCATCTTATTTTACAGGCAATGCTATGATATAAATTTATCCTTAAAGAGGTTTCAAACTTAAGTATTCCGCTAACTATTATCCCCAATGAAGTGGTTTAGAAGAATGAACTAATAAAAACCACATTAGGATCGTTAAATGAACTATTGATTGGATTCAAAGAAACTAACATAAATATTTAACAATTTCTCTATGGGTATATCAGATAACACATAAAGCCTCTATATCTACTTCTCGATTTAATATTGTGTATGGGAAAGAAGCTATTCTTCATACAAATGTAGTTATTCCCTCTTTAGCCCTAGTGTAAATTATTTAAGAAACTCCTTCTCTATAATTAAGGCAATCACAAATTCTCAAACTTGAAGAAATGAGACACAAAGCCAAAATCATGCTTGTTCATCATCAACAGTTACTTAAATACCCCTTTGATGCAAATTCTGTTAGCACAAAATCATTTCAACTTGGAGAGTATTGAAATGGGATAAAGCAGATGTAGAAAAATGTAAGAATAGAAAATTCCAAAGAATGTGGCTTGGACCATTTCATATTAGAAAACAAATCAGCTCATCAATGTTTGTATTGCAACATTTATCAGGTAAGAAATATTCTTTCCTTGTGAATGGGAAGATTTTGAAAAAATACTTTTCATAGGAGATAACCTCTTCTATGCCCCGTACATTATTGCCTTTAATTTTGCTAGGAAAATAAAAGTTAAATAATATAATTGTTAGCCTTATAATAAAATCTCTTGAAAAAATTTTACTTTTCGCTTTTATAAATAGATATTGTTAAGAAAATAGTTAAGAGATTTGAAGATTAACTACGTTTTGTCTCTCTGAATTTTTATCTTTTCTACCAAAATTATTCATTCTTTGAGAAACACCAAATTTATAAAAGAATTTTGTTCTACTATCAATCAAGAAAAATATCCTTAACCAAGAAAAATATATTTGTAGATAATAATCTCTAGCTATATAATTGTCATCCAAAACTCTTAAAGAGGAAATGATTCTCCCTGTCCAGCAAAATTTTCTCAGTTTCACCATTTTGCCACCACACCAAGAAAATTCTCTTTAAGTAATGAAAATAAGATTTTGTTAAAAAAATCTTTTAGAAAAAAATAGAATAAGTATATAATTCTGGATTTATCTCTAAAAACTGCATCCTTACATGGATGGGACACAGAATCATTGTTGGTTAAAAGGTAACCCTTTCGATGCTATGGATGGCTACTAGCAGCAGAGGCTCTACCTATGACAAATGAGTACATTAAAAGCTAATCTACAAAAGCCTTCTACTTTATCTTTAACTTGAGTAATGACTGATATAGAGAAATGTATTTTCATATTTAAGAGGATATCAAATGAATTATAATTAGGTAAGTTTGTTTTATTATTCAGAGAAATATTACTTATCTAATCTTTCATTGAATTCTTATTTTATGAACTATTTTTACTTTGAAAGTTTTAGATATTTCAAAATTATCAGAGATAAATGGTTCTGCCAGTGAATCACAAATTTTAATACTATTCAACAACCCCCCAATATATTTTTATAATAATTAATATTGTAATAATAAATGGGGACCCTTACAAGTAAGTGTTTTTCCCTTAGAAAATGTTAAAACATTAAGCTAAGTCATGTAGGACCAAGAAATTTTTGCTTTATCGCTAATCAAAAAATCCAAAAGTAATGCAAATTAATCATTAGTTGGAATCTGTGAAACATGATCAATAAACCCCTTTATAAGACCAAATGTTGTGTTGATCTCTTTATAACTTAAAAGGACTTGAAATATTCTTTAAATAAATAAAGTACTTGAACCATTCTTCGCATAAGGAAAAACTACTCAAAGAGTAATAACTACATCGCACTTCACAAATCGCAAGACATAAATTGTTGATCTGTGGTTGTCATTGATGTCAACCCAAACAACAGCAAGGGCTACCCTGATATTGCATGGGAATTTTGACTTGATAACTTACTCTATTCCAGGTCAACGATATTTTGGATGGTTTCTACTTGTCGAGATGGTTCCGTTGATATATGGCATGCCACATAATTCTCACAGTTTGAAAAATATTCGTGTTTGAAGTTAGTAACCCCAGTTAGTGTGATAAAACCCCACGCGGTTGTGGCATGACACTAATCATTGGTTGTGGCCATTTAACAGTAAATACTTAATATTTTTTTAAGCTCCTAAAATTCCTCGAATGTTCACTTATTGAAGATCCTCTCAACCTAAGAATTTATATAAATTGTGACCCTCATATCGTCCTCATGTAAGGATTTTGCTACCTAAAATAGATCATCGTGGAATTTTCACTATAAATATTTTTCTGCAAAGCTTCAGATGCTGAAAAAAAACCCATTGGAGCCGAAATCCTGATGAAGCGTGTATCCAAATTTCGGATAATGGTTAGCTATATTTTCAGATATATGATGTCAGGAAGTTAGGGTTTTTGGAGCCGCCTGAATTTCATGTCAAACATGCGATATTGGGAAAATCATCATAAATTTGTCTCTGATCATTGGATTTAAATTTTGTAAAAGGTGACAAAACCATGACGAACTTTAGTTTCTTGGATATAGTTTTCAAGACCAAAGGTTGGAACAGTGACGGGTGACAATTCTCTTTACTGAACCTATAATAAAGTCATCGTAGAATATTGGGGATAAGTATACCTTGAAGAATCCAATATTGATCAGACTTGTGGTGTTGGAAATAGGAATCATGGGGATACCACAGGGCGCAATTTCACACCTTGGAGATCCGAAATTACATGGAAACAATATATTCAATATCGATCTTCTAGAATGCAAGAAAAAGTAGTCATTCAAGCATCATTGCAGTAAGGAAAACACATCAACAGTCAAGGGTAAGTCTGCTACAACAAGGTATGTATTATAGTGTTTTAATTTTAATTTCAATATCATCTTTGACACGTTTTTTTGCAGGAAAATGTAAATATTTTGTATGTTTGATTGGTTTTTGTTCATAAATGTTGAACGTATAAATACATTTCAATTTGAATATTTATCTAGCATATGGGTTGGAGGACAGTGTAAGTATTTTTTATATATATTGGTTTGGGAATTTTTCATTAATCCATGTGTAGGAAGGAGGACACAATGGGACAACTTAGACACATACTAGAAGGACAATGTAACGACAAAGTACCATTACTTGAAGCAAGCAAAACAATACCTCAGGAGCTGCTAGTGTTCAAAGAAACAATGTGAAGTCAATTATCAGGTCATTTCAAAAGTTAATATTGTAAAACTCATCATTGTCAAATTGTAAAAGAATCACTATTGTAAAAGAGTAAATTTTCCTAGAGTTGGAGAGGGATTTTTGGGAGGTATAAGTGTGACTGTTGGATAATTTTATGGTTGGGTTGCAAGTGATAGTGTAATTGGGTGAATCATATAGTTCAACAAAATCATTGTGAATAATCTTGTGTTGTGGATCATTTTCCTTGGTACGGAAGCCCGCACTCTTGTCTTATTTCTAATCATTATAAGGTGATAGGGAGGTGCTAGGTTGGTGCATGAAGTCACCTTCAGGTTGGATCTTGTAAGCACTTCAGGGTGGTAGGTTGGTCTAGGATATCAGGGCATCCATTCAATTAACTACTGAAGAAAACGGGGCGTTGGGGTCCTTCCAATGGGATCTAAAGAAGAATGCTTTTCTAGAATTATACGAATTTGTACCTTTCGTGTTATTTGGGGCTAGAGATTAAAGAATTTATTAGAAAAGAGTTTGGTGGTTTTTTACCCGGAAGGGGTTTTCCATCTAAAATTTTTGTGTCTATTGTGTTCTACTATTTATTGTTGTTACTAGATAAACATAAAGAATAATTTATGATTAACTAATTCTTTCAAAAGATTTAAAAGTTGCTAATTTATAAGAAATATTGATTCACCCCCCTCTAAGTATTTCCAACAATTGGAATTAGAGCTTGGTTCCTTCAATAATAGTATAACAACTAGAAGTAGCTCATGGAGTATACTAAGAATAGAGTTGCTTTGTTCAATGGAAATAACTACGAACTTTGGAGTGGAAGAATGCAGGTTCATTTGCTAACGCAAGGATACAAAGTATGGTAAAACATTGAATAAGGCTTTACAATGACCCAAGATGAACAAGGAAAGAAAAATATGGTATATGTTGCAAAGGCTAAAGATCTCATTATCAATGGGCTTATATAATATGTCTATCTTAAGGTACTAAGTTTCAAAACTGCTAAAGAAGTATGGGGCAAGATTGAGAATATATATGCAAGTAACTCAAATGTGAAAGAAGGAAAGCTTCAAATTTACAGGTTAAAATTTTGAGCAACTCAAAATGATGGAAGATGAAAATATTGATGCATATTTAAAGTATGTTGATGAAATAATAAATGCATTCGAAGGTTTGGGAGAACCTGTCAACACACAAATTTCTATCTAAAATCTCCTTAGAACCTTGCTGACAAGGTTAAACCCAAAGTTATCTGTCTCGGAATATAGTTCGAATCTAGCCAATCTCTCCAAAGATGAATTGCGTGGAGTGCTTACGGCATACGAAATTTGGATTGAAGAATAGGATGACACATCTCACCTAGAAACATCATTCGCCGCATCCAAGGAAAATAGTAAGGACAATCATACTCTGAAAGTGAAAAAATGTAGTTGTAAGGAAGAATATGAAGAAGAATTTTGGGATAAAGAATTTTCCTACTTCATGCGAAAAATGAGAAAAGGTACGGGGAAATTCAAAAGTAAAATTCCATTGATATGTTTCGATTATGGTGAGGTTTGGCACTTTGCAGCCAGGTGTCCTCACAAAAATGAGGTTGTTATGAAAGGAAAGAAAGGTATGAAGAAGTTCAAAAAGCAAGGAAAGAATCGTTTAAGAGGAGTTTCTTCTCCAAAGAAGATATCTTCTCATTTTATGAAGATAGTGATAACGAAGAAGAAATCAATGGAAGAGTATTTTTTAAGGCCAAGCATAATAAGAAAGAAGAATTTGATGAAGAAGGAGATGAAGAAGAAGATATGAATGAGATTGAATTTCAAAACAAAGTGATCAGGGATATAAAAGAGCTCAAGGTCGAGAAGAAGCATGTCAACACTCTTTTAGATGAATTACAGATACAAAGGGAACAGGTCCTAAATCTTAAAATTAAGGTTTAAGAATACAAATGAGTTGAAGAATCACTCATAGAAGAATTAAAGGAAAGCAACAAGGAAGGAGAAGCATTAGAATCTGAAATAGTTTCTCTTCGAAAGCAAGTAAAAAATGGAAAAACTCTTCAAAAATACACCAACAGCTCCAAGGCATTGGAAGAAATCATCAACAATGAATGATCAAAAAGTGACAAGACTAGTATTGGTTACAATGAAAAATATGAAAAGGAGCCAGGTCCTTCTATGATAAGAAAAATATATGGATATGAAAAATGTAACAAGCAGGTAGACCTTCCAGCCAACTCAAGAGATCAAGACTCGCAGGAAGAACCATGGAAGACAATTCCTTGAAGAATATTTCCTCCCAGGTATCAACCTATCTTCTATTGTCATTATTATTCATGTGGAAGGTTTGGACATAGAGCTATAGAATGTCGCACATATGTTTGGAATAAATACAATTTCGGGATATCTTTCATAAATAAATATTTTGGAACTCAGCAGAATATTAACAGATTTGATCATTTGAGAGATGATGTTGAATGTTACAAATGTAACAATTTTGGAGACCTGGCTAAAGATTACATACTTGGAAGTTCTTCAAAGGAATTCTCAAAAAATCAGAATGAACAAATATGGAAAAAGAATACTAAAAAATGTGTTACCTCTCTTAAGGCTCAGAGCAACAGAAAATTTCCGTATGTTGATAGTGGTTTCTCAACTCATATGACTGGAGATAGGAATAAGTTCATATCCTTCGTGGAAAATAAGGATGGAACAATGTATTTTCCAAATGATGGGTCTTCAAACATCATAGGAGTAGGTACAATCACACTTGGAAGAAAGAATGAATTAGCAAAAGATGTCTTGTTGGTTGAAAATATGAATCACAATCTGCTCACTGTTGGAAAAATGTGTGATTAAGGACACACGATGTTATTTAACTCTAGGAAATCTGAAATCAAGAAAGGCAAGTTCGGTAAAATTGGGGCTACAACAAGAAAAGCTCCAAATGACATATACATTTTGGATGACACACCTAAAGGGTTCTTTTTGGAAAAAGAAGACGAAAGTTGGTTATGTCACAAACGAATGGGACATACAAATTTCAACAATTTGATCAAGGTCAGCATGAAGGAAGCAGTAAGAAAAATGCCCAAAATTTCAAAACCTACGAATATGACATGTGAATATTGTTGGCATAGAAAGTAGACAAAATTTGAGTTCAAGACAAAAGAAAACTTTGCATCATGTCCAATGGAATTAGTACATATTTATCCACGTGGTCCCATGAGAACAAAAGGTTTAGATGGAGAATTAAATTTTACACTAATGATAGATGATTACAACATAATGGCAGTCGTTAGCTTGTTAAAGAAAAATATTGAGGCATTCGAGTGTTTTAGAATATATAAGGAATTAGTTGAAAATGAAACTGATTTGAATATCAAATCTCTGAGATCAAATAATGGTAGAGAATTCACTTGCAAAGTATTTTAGCAGTACTATAATGAAAACAGAATAAAAAGGAAATTGTCAATAGCTAGGGCACCATAGAAAAATGGATTTGCTGAAGGAATAAATAGAACCGTCCAAAAAATGGCCAAAACAATGTTAAATTACTCAAAATTAGATGATAAATTATGGGTTCAAGCAATGGATAGATTTGTATTCATTATAAACAGAGGTTTGCTAAGGAACAATTGTAAGATGACTCCATATGAATTATGGAAAGGAAAACCGACTAACATGAAATACTTAAAAATATTTGGAATCAACAAATATAAGTGGAAAGCCATAAGGGAGAAAACCACATCTTATTATTGTCATGATGCAAAGGCAGGTACCAACTCCCTCTCACCACTGATTTTCTATAGGATCCAACATACAGGAGGCTACTACCTCAAATTCTGCAAGCTACAACTTCCAAGGAAGATCCAACTCCCATCTATTTTTTGTAGGCTACAACCCATAGGAGGCTCCTACCTCAACCAGCTCCAATTGGACATCTAACAAGCTACTGCTTGAAATGGAAGCACGAACTCCCATGTATTTTCTGCAGGATGCAACCCACAGGAGGCTCCTACCTCAGCCAGCTCCAACTGGATGTCTATCAATATAGAACTTGAAATGGAAGCACCAACTCCCAAGTATTTTCTGCAGGCTACAACCCACAAGAGGGTCCTACCTCAACCAGCTCCAACTAGACATACATCAAGCTACAACTTGAAACAGAAGCACAAACTCCCATGTATTTTATGCAGGCTACAACCCACAGGAGTCTCCTACCTCACCCAGCTCCAACTGGAAATTTATCAAGCTACAACTTGAAAGGAGACTACAATCCCCTCACTCAAAATGAAACTAAAACGTTGATTTACCTAAATTTCAGCTCCCAATATGCACAACATCTCTATCAACACTCTCTTATTCTTCCACTTTCCAACCTTCTGCAACTCTTTTACCTTCTTGCGCTCTTTTCATTCTGCAACTTTCTCGCTTCCCTGTGCACCATGATATTACATGTCTTATACAGATAAATTCATGGCTTTTTGTATTCTATATGGGAATATGAAGTGAAAAGGCATGAATCTTTTCCCTCCACCCACTCATTTCCTCACTCAGCATATTTAGAATGTCACAAAAATATATATATTTATTTCAGTATCAAATGGAGTTTTTCTTTGCCTATGGAGACTTTCCTTTGCATCACAAACAATATAAAATAATCAATGAATTTACATTTATAGTTAAAACAATATTTCAATTCAGCCCTTTCATCTTCTTACTTTTCTATTCATTTTGTCTTCTCTTCCTATTGTTATATTTCTAGTTGTACAACATAACTGCCTTTTTTGTCTTGTTGTTATGTTTCAAAACAGTGTAGCATAATCACCTTTTTTCCAGACTGGACCTAGCTGGCACGTTCACGACAATGTCACCATATGCTCCTTTGCCTGACTCTACCTATCCTCCTTCCTTCTCTAGCCCACAAAGTTCAACCTTTTGCTCCTTTGCTCTCTTTCAGGTCATTTACCCGAGCCTCCTTTTGTTGCGTTCATATTTTCCTATTAACTCAATGTCGCAACCGCATAACACCATTCTGCACTTATATTCAAGTCTTACTCAAGTCTACTCCCATTTAGAACTTTCTTTATACACCCGATTCTTTTGCCTCTAAACGATATCACGTTCGGTCACATCTATCGCATTTCGGCGTTCCATATGTTTTATGTTATAATCCCCTTTTCCTCATTCAATGCGATTTAACATGGAAATTATTTACATCCGGATTTGAAATCCTTTCGAGTTCACCTTTGAAATTACATCGCATCTGGGCCTCTTTATCGCACTTCACAAGTTTTAGCTCATGGCAATAACAAGTTTCTCTTATCATATGCGATACACGATGTGTGGTATGTGAATGGGTCCCATGCCAGAATTTAAATCCTTTAGTCTTTGGCTTTGTAACTCCATCGCATCCGCTCCTCTTTCTATCACTTCACAACTTTAATAACTTACCTCCCAGTAACGTCGTAACTTTAAGAATTTTGCAATATTTTTGGTTTTGCGATTCCGCAAATTGGTCCGAAAACCTTATCGCATGTCGCACTTTTTAACATTTACCATAATGGGTTTTTTTTATTTTTTGTGGTATGAGATATACTTTTCATTCACAACTTAAAACATATAACTTGCTATGACTTAGAAAAAACATAAAAAGCACAGATTGCGATGTGCGGTATGGGGGCTAGGTCCATGTCATCTCCACGCCATAATGCAACGTCATCTTGCCATGTGACTGCCACATCACCTTGCCATGTAATCATAAATTATCTGTGCTCTATGGGGTCAAGACCACGTCATCTTCCACGTCATATTTCCACATCATTGCCACATCATCACCATGTCACTACCATTTCATATTTCCACGTCATCGCCCGCAATTCGCATTTCGTAATTTTTGTGTCTTATCGCATTGCGACTTTGCAAGTTTACACTTTTTCCATTAACTATTATACCATATCACATGCACTACGCGATATGTGCAAGGACCTCTGCCTAAAATGTGGATCCTAATCACATCGCAACTTAAACAATTTAACTTGCAATTTCTTAACACGTAAATAAAAATTCACCGATTACAGTTTGTGATATCTCTGAACACTATTTTATACGTACATTTGCATGAATTGACCCTAACCTGTGCACTGTTCTGAGCATAAATAATAATGACTCTACCCTTGACGTGCACACTGTTCTAAACGTAAAATAGCACGACTCAACCTGCTCTTCACAACTATTCTTCATTGCTTCACTCATTTATTACATTACTTAGGCACATTCATGACTATGCCCACTCGTGCACGACTTGACCCAACATGTTCACAACTGGACCCAAACTTGCAACGTTTACTATGTTCTCTCCTTGATAAAGATTCTAATTTTCTCCTCTCCACTCCTTTTCCTTAGATAATGATCTAATGTTGCTCCTTGCCTCTCTGTTGCTCCTTTTCCTCTCTTTTATTCTTTCTCAATCCATCATTTCCTGATCTGCTCCTTTACCTTATTTTTGTTGCTTCTTTGCTCAGTTTACATCAATGATAATTCTAGTGTTACTCCTTTCTATTCCTTTTCCATCAATTAAAATATTTCCAATAGTCTTCCCCTTTGGCATTGATGACAACACTTCCTCCAACACTTGCAATACTTCCTCCCCCTTTCATTCTGAGAAGCGTCTTTCTTCCTCTGCTTTATTTTCAAAAGTTCCTTTCTTCTTTTGCTTACTTTTACTCCCCCTTTGACATCAATTGCAGAGTGTTATACATTTTCCCAATGTAGTTTCCATCATTGCATTACTTCTCTCTGAGTTGTGTATTGGCCTTCTTCATTTTGTCTTTATACCTTGCTGCTCCAGGCTGGTGTATAAGAGATGTTGGGAGAACACTTTGAAAATCATTGAGATTGAATGAATATACAAAACAAATTGATGCTATCCCAAACTCATGATAACTATGGAAGGCATGTCACCATAGAATGTTTTGTACTTTTTTCCCTTACTACTTGATAGTTGTGATATGTGCTAGACTTCTGAAGATATAACCACTACAAGCCAAAAGTTCTTGATGTTGATGTGAACAATGAATCAAACCAAAAATTACAACTTATTGTAAGATTAGACAACATCTTTCAATCTAAAAGACCAAATGACTTTGATATTGTACAAAGTATTTTCATAACAAACCTTTGAGGCTAGATACATTTAATGCATTGGTCAGTCTCACTTATCAAGTATACAATTTTATTTATGACATAAGGGGGGTATGTATGTTAATGATCAAACTCTCTGCAATGGTGAAATACAAGAAATTATTTTCTTTTGAGGTAGGCTTTATATGAATCAATAAAATACTCTTGAGTTTCAACAGTAATATTAACACAACTATCCCTTCATAGTTCAGATACTTCAAATGTTCTATCAGAAGAGGTATTGAATATATATATATATGTACTGACTTGAGGAAGGCATGCAGTTATATCCAAAAATATATATTTCTTCGATGCTCAATATAACACTTAAAATGCAAAAAAGATAATAATCCTTTGGCACTTTTATTGAAATTTCCATTCTTTAATAATGCAGATCGACATTCTCCAACATTTACAATCATAAAATACAGTGCAATAATCAGAGAAACCAAAGCTTAATCCACATATACTCTAATGCTGATAACATTGGGAATACTACCTTGATGTACTTCTGCCATAATAATTTGATCCTGAGGACCTGTACCATACCACTTCTCCACTAATAACACTTGGTATTCTATTGATAGGTAGGCTACTTGCTCCAAATACCAATTGATGAATGATGTAATGATATAATGATGATAAAAAATTATCTTATTCATCCTTCTTAAGAACATTTTGTTTCATTATTAACACTTGCAGAGAGACATACAATGTAATATTCTTCTATAGATCTTTACCAGCTCCATAGCTCTAGTTCTTCTGTGACAAATTTTACGGGCTCCTCTCCCCTTGAGAAGTTGCTTCTTGTCTCACCCTAGCTGGATGTCTTCATTTCTTCCTGGAGCAGCTCCCCCTCAGCCTATGATGGATTGATAATGTCATTAAAGTAACAGACTCCCACTTTTTCTTCTTCTTCCATAATTTGTTGGGGTTCCTCATAATGTATACATCTCCTTTTGATTCATAGTTTGGTCTGATATGATTTGGATCCATCATCTGTCTGTATTTCTTTAATGTATATGGCAGCCCATAGTCTTTTTATTTGTGTCCAAGCTTGTGGCATACATAACATCTTATTTTACCTAGGTACATTTTGTGCTCCTTTTTTAACACAATTTACATTCAACAAGTTTATGTCCAAATTCATTGCATGCATAATAGTAGCGATGGAAATGATTTGTGTACCTGGTGAAAGGTTGTCCTATATATTTTTTTCCTTGAGGTAGTATTCTCATTTGCTGCAGCTTTTGGTGATTAAACTTGAGTTTCGTAGTCTTAAATTGAGATGCTACATGTCCATAGTCATTGCATGAATAACAGTAGCCATGGAACTGATTTGTGTATTTGGTAAAAGATTTTCCTTTCCATCTGCTTGCTTGAGGAATTCCTCTTATTGGCTGCATCTTTTGATAGTAGGACTGGTTTTCCTTTGTCTTACAGTATGCTGCAATATTTCCAAGTCCATGGCTAAAACATGTAATTCTTATCACAGGAGGAAAGAACCTCCTTTGATATCTTCCGAACTTGTTCAATTTATCTTCTGAAACAATTGAGCTTTTTGCAACCGCTTGCTTCTTCCTCCCATTCTTTGTCTATTGATGTTGTTTCTTGTTTATGTTTGTTTCTTTACACATTAAGCTCTTGCTAGCTTCTGCTTCTCTGGATCCATTTTGAGCTACTTCATCATCCCTTTCAATGTCTACCTTCTTTGAGTTCTCCATTGAGGCAATCTCATCTTCGAGCTGCTTACACAAACAGTTGCTTTATTCTATCATACTTCTAGCTGAAATAATCTTAGATTGATGAGAGTTATAATTTTCCTTTATTACAACTTTCACAAAAGTAATAGCTTTATTATCTTCTGCCTTCAACTTGTTGGATTATTCTTCATATACTATCCCAGCCTTTATAAGAGGATATCTTTGTGCATTCAATATTTTTTCCAACTGTTCAGATATTTTCATTCATGGAATATTCATAGTTAATTCCCTTTGGGCCTTTTCTATTTTCTTCCTTAGGCTTACCACTTCTTCTTCCATCTTTTCATGCTCCTAATTTTTTAACTTTATTTCCCGTTTTAGAAAACCCTCTATTTTACTTGATTCTTCTAGCTCAACTTTCAGTTTAATAAGGTCTTCTGGATCTGGTTCTGTCTTTGCATATTTCAGAAGCTTGTCTTTATGTTCTCTGCTCTTGATTTTAAGTCTGTTTATTTCCTTCATAGCACTAATTAGCTCCCCCTCAAGATCAAACTCACCTTCTTCTTCATCTTCCAAATGGTATACTTCAAGCTCTTCCTTGGCCATAAAAACAAAATTATAGTTTCCATCTTCATTGGAGGGTTCATTTGAACTTTTAGATGAATTTCTATCTTGCTAAGCATACAATGTTTTTCTATTAAATATCTTCCCTTTCTTCCAGTTATTTATTTTGTTTTTCTGTGTCTCTTATGACTGATTATTTTCTCTCTTATGGGGACATTTTGAAGCATATTTCCCCACTCTTCCACAATTAAAGCACTTAAATGGAAGTTTACATTTGTACTTACGTGTTCCTCTATCCAATATTCTAACAAATTCCTCTTGTTCTTCATCAGAGCATGAGCATGGAGCTTCCTTCTCTTCCATGCACTTGTCTGCCTTGAAGGTAGCCTCCCTCATGTTTGACTTCCCTTAAGGAAGTCTCATCTCATATGTTGTTAGGCTGCCAAGCAATTGGTTCTTGTTCAAGGTTTCTCAGTTTTTTGTTTCTTATATGTCATACACCTTCGGATTAAACCTGGGTGGTAGAGATCTCAATAATTTTTTTACTACCACACTTTCTTTAATTTCTTCTCCTATGCCTATCGTGATATTCACAAATTTTTCAACTCTTAAGTAGAATGCAACTATATCTTCATCTTCAATCATTTTTAAGATTTCAAACTGAGTTATATGTGCTTGTAGTTTGTCCATATTCACCTTTGTATCTCCCTCATGAATTTGTGCTAAGGCATCCTAGATAACTTTGGCAATCTTTCTGTGCATTACTTTGATAAATTATGACACACTTAGACCGCTCACGAGTGCATTCATTGCTTTTGCATTAGCTCTGAAATTTTTTTTGGCTTCTTCCTCAGTGTCCATGTCCTTTGGTGCATATTTTTCTGTGACATCAATCCAAACATATATTCCTAGAGACATTAAGTATGTCCTCATTCTTATTTTCAAGAAATAATAGTTTGTGCCAGTAAAAATTGCAGCTTTATTTATTGAGCATCCTTTTAGGCTAGCCATGTTGGGGACCTAGGACCTCCTTCTAGTTGTTAATTTGATACAAAAGGAACTTGATATGATACCAATTGATGAACCCTTAGCTGAACTGAGAGAAGGGATGAATCAGTTTAGTACATTCATGGACATTTAAAACTCTTTTCTTTAAACTTATTTACACCTACATTTGATACGAAACTTAATACATAATGAATCAAAAACTTAATATGTGGTAAAAAAGTAATAAGAAGATTGAACACAATACATCAACACATAATCATCATGCACATAGACAAAAGATATAAGTGGAAACCCATAAGGGAGAAAACCACATATTATTATTGTTGTGATGCAAATGAAAGCTCCAACTCCCTCTCACCACTAATTTTCTATAGGCTCCAACCTATAGGAGGCTACTACCTCAAATTATGCAAGCTACAACTTGAAAGGAACCTCCAACTCCCATCTATTTTCTGCAGGCTACAACCAACAGGAGGCTCCTACCTCAACCAGCTCCAACTAGACATCTAACAAGCTACAACTTGAAATGGAAGCACAAACTTGCATTTATTTTCTGCAGGCTACAACCCATATGAGGCTCTTACTTCAAAAAGCTCCAACTGGACATCTATGAAGCTACAAATTGAAATGGAAGCACCAAATCCCATGTATTTTCTGCATGCTACAACCCACAGTAGGCTCCTACCTCAACCAACTCTAACTGGACATCTATCAAGCTACAACATGAAATGGAACTACCAACTCCCATTTATTTTTTGCAGGCTACAACCCACAGGAGGCTCCTACCTCACCCATCTCCAACTAGAAATTTATCAAGATACAACGTGAAAGGAAACTACAATCCCCTCACTCAAAATGAAAGGAAAATGTTGATTTACCTGGATATCAACTCCGTTATACTCCTTCTCCATTGCTTCCTCTTCACCATTCATATCTACTTCATATCAGTGCCTGATATGCACAACATATCTATCATCTCTCTCTTATTCTTCCACTTTCCAACCTTTTTCATCTCTCTTACCTTCTTCCACTCTTTTCATTCTGCAGCTTTCTCGCTTCCCTATGCACATTGATATTGCATGTTTTATACAAATAAATTCATGGTTGTTTGCATTCTATATGGGAATATTAAGTGAACATGCATGACTCTTTGCCTTCCACCCACTGATTTCCTCACTTAGCATATTCAGAATGTTACAACAATATATACATTTATTTTAGTATCAAATGGAGTTTTTCTTTCCTACGGAGACTTGCCTCTGCATCACAAACAATATAAAATAATCCATGAATTAACATTTACAATTACAACAATATTTCAACTCAACCCTTTCATCTTCTTTCTTTGATGTTCATTTTGTCTTCTCTACATACTGCTATATTTCTAATTGTGAAACATAACCACCTTTTTTTTCTTTTTGTTATGTTTCAAAATAGTGCAACATAACCGCCTTTTTTCCTGACTCGACCCAGCTGGCACGTTCATGAAATGTCACCATATGCTCCTTTACCCTAATCTGCCTATATGCCTTCCTTCTCTGGCCCACAATGTTCAACCTTATGCTCCTTTGCTCTATGTCAGGTCGTCTACACGAGTCTCCTTTTTTTGCATTCATACTTTACTTTTAACTCACTTCCGCAACCACATAACATTGTTCTACTCTTAGAGTCGGGTCTTACCCGAGTCTACTCTTGTTTAGAATTTTCTTTATACACCCGAGTCTTTTGCCTATGAACAATATCACATCTGGTCACATCTATAACATTTTAGCATTCCATAGGTTTTACATTATAATCTCCTTTTCCTCCTCCGATGCGATTTAACACAGGAAATGCTTTACATCCTTATTTTAAATCCTTTTTAGTTCACCTTTGAAACAACATCACATCAGGGCCTCTTTATCGCACTTCGCAAGTTTTAGCTCATGGAAATAACAAGTTTCTCTTATCATATGTGATATGCAATGTGCGGTATGCAAATGGATCACACGTTGGAATTTAAATCCTTTAGTCATTGGCTTTGTAACTCCATCGTGTCTGCTCCTATTTACCACACTTCACAACTTTAATAACTTACCTCCCCACAAATTCACAACTTTAAGAATTTCACAATATTTTTGGTTTTTCAATTTCGCAAATTAGCTCGAAAACCTTTTCGCGTGTCGCACCTTTTAACATTTACCATAATGGGTTTTCCTTATTTTCTGTGGTATGCGATATACTTCACATCAAAAATTAAAACATATAACTAGCAATGACTTAGAAAAAAACATAAAAATCGTCGATTGCTATGTGTGGTATGGGGGCCCGGTCCACATCATCTCCATGTCATCATGCCACGTCATCTTGCAATGTCACTGCCATGTCACCTTGACACGTCATCATAAATTAACTGCGATCTGTGGGGTCGGGGCCATGTCATCTACCACATCAGCTTGCCACATCACTGCCACATTATCTTGCCACATCATCGCCCGCACTTTGCATTTCTCAAATTTTCTGTCTTATCATATGGCAACTTCAAAAGTTTACATTTACGTCGTTAAATGTTATAACATATCACATGCACAATGCGATATGCACAAGGACCTGAGCTCCACACATGGCTCCTCATCGCATCACAACTTAAACAATTAAACTTGCGATTTCTTAACACGTAAATAAAAATTCACCGATTGCGATTTGCGATATCTCCGAACACTATTCTATACGTACATTTGCATGAACTAACCCTGACCTGTGCACTATTATGAATGTAAATAAGCACGACTCTTCCCTTGACCTACGCACTATTCTAAATGTAAAATATAATGACCTGACCCACTCTTCACAACTACTCTTCATTGCTGCATGCGTTTATTACTTTACTTAGACACGTTCACGACTCTACCTAGTTGTGCATGACTTCACCCAACACGTTAAAAGCTTGACCCAAAATTGATTACTTTGCTACATTTTCTCCTTGATAAAGATTCTAATATTGCTCCTCTCTTCTCATTTTCCTTAGATAATGATCTAACGCTTCTCCTTTCCTATCTGCAGCTCCTTTTCCTCTCTTTTATGCTTTCTCACTGCATCGTTTCCTGATATGCTGGTTTGCCTTATTGTTGTTTCTTCTCTGCTCCTTTGCCATCAATGATAATTATGGTGTTACTCCTTTCAGTTCCTTTTCCATCAATGACAATATTTCCAACAATCATTTCGTTACAGAGGAGGTCACATAAAATAATATCAATACTGGATATGTTGGCACAAAGGAACAAATTGTTGACATCTTTACCAAACCATTACAAATCCGTTTCTCCCAAGTTTTCATTATACTCTTTCTCTTATCTTACAAAGTGAAAAAGGGGGGAGTTGAGGTGTGTATAGGTCCATAGGATGACATTTGTCAAGGTGAGTTTTCCTTTTCCACTAACGACAAAGAGGGAGACAATGTTGTAGGGAGAGGTGTCATAATAAAAGGGGGATTAATTGTGTTGTCATCAATGCCAAAGAGGAATATTGTTGATCTATGTATGTCATTGATGTCAACTTAAGAAACAATAGAGGCTACCCAGATATTGCATGGGAGTTTTAAATTGAAAACTTACTCTATTATGAGTCAAGTATATTTTGGATGGTTTCTACTTGTCGAGATGTTTCTGTTGATATATGGCATGCCATGTAATTCTTCATGGTTTGAGAGATATTCATGTTTTAAGTTAGTAACCCCACTTAGTTGGATAAAACCCCATGGGGTTGTGGCATGACACTAATCATTGGTTGTGGTCAATGAATAGTCAATAATTAATAATTTTTTAAGCTCCTAAAATCCCTCCAACATTCACTTATTGAAGACCCTTTCAACCTAAGCATTTATATAAGTTGTGATGCTCATATCCTCCTCATGCAAGGATTTCGCTATTAAAAGAGGTCATCATGGAATTTGTGCTATAAATTTTTTTTTGCGAAGCTTCAAATTATGAAAAAAATTGCACCAAAATCCTGATGAAGCATGTGTCTGAATTTCAGATATTGGTTTGCTATATTTTCGGAGATATGATCTACGGAAGTTATAGTTTTTGCAGGCTCCCGAATTCCATGTCTAATAGGTGACCTTGGGAAAATTATCATAACTTTCTCTCTGAGCATTGGATTCAAATTTAATAAAAAGTTACAAAAAGAGGGCAAATTTTAGTTTGTTGGATATTGTTTTCAGGGCCAAAGGTTGAAATAGTGACACCTAGCACTTCGTATAAGTTTTCTCTAGTGAACCATTCTATAATCAGGTCATCGTAGGAGATTGGGCATAGCTATTTATTGAATAATCCAATCTTGATCATACCTATGGGGTTGGAAAGGCAACTCAAATGGATACCACATGGCACAATTTCACACCTTTAAGATATGACATTACATAGATACAACAGATTCAATATTTAGATTCTAGAAGGAAAGAAAAAGTATGCATTCAAGGATCACTGCAGTAAGGACAACACATCAGCATTCAAGGGTAAGCCTGCTACAACAAGGTATGTATGATTATTTTTTAAATTTTAATTTGAATATCATCTTTGACATCTATTTTTTGAGGACAGTGTAAGTATTTTGTATGTATCTTTTATTGGGTTTTGTTCATAAATGTTGAATGTATTTATATCTGAATTTTGAATATTTCTCTGACCTATTTCTTGCAGGACAGTGTAAGTATTTGGTTTGTATATTGGTTTGGGTATTTTTAATTAATGCATGTGCAAGAAGGATAATGCAACACCAAAGTACCATTACTTGAAGCAAGCACAACAACACCTCCACAACTTCTAGTGTTCAAAGAAGCAGTGTCAATTCAAGTATCAAGTCGTGTCAAAAGTCACTGTTGTAAAAATCATCATTGTAAAATTGTAAAAGAATCATTATTGTAAAAGAGTCAATTTTCCTAAATATGGAGAGACATTGTTGGGAAGTATAAGTGTCATTGTTGGATAATGTTATGGTTGGGTTGTAGGTCACAGTTTCATTGGTTATTGGTCTAGTTCAAGGAAATCATTGTGAATCATATTGTATCGTGGATCATTGTCACGAGTACGGAAGTCCACACTATTTTCTTATTTATGATCATTATAGGGTGGCAAGGATATGCTACCTTGGTTCATGAATTCACCCATAGTTGGGAGCCTCTGAACACTTCAGGGTGGTAGGTTGGTCTAGGATGTCCAGGCATCCATTTAGTTGACTATTGAAGAAACCAAGGCATTGAGGCATCCTTCCAATGGGAGATGGAGAAGAATTATTTTCTAGAATTATAGGCAGTTTCACCTTTCATTTTAGTTGGGCTGAAGATTAAAGAATTTATTAGAAAAGCGTTTGGTGGTTTTTGACCCAGAGGGGTTTTTCCACCTAAAATTTGTGTTCATATTGAGAACACCCAGTAGTCTTTGTTTGTGCCAAATTTCAGAGTTACTCACCCATTAGGGGAATTTTGAGATCTAAAATGGACCTCCTAAGTTTTATATCATAAAATTTTAGAGGGAAAAAATAAAAAACTACTTTTTCAACTCGTATTTTGAACTTATCTCCCTAAGGTTTTACTCAAATTTCAAGCAGGAATACTCGTTGGATGAAAAATTTAATTCTCCATCCAAGGAGTAGCCATGTTGCATACTTTTTATGGACCATGATACACGAAAAAATGAGAAATACATGAAAAATGTGATTGCAATCATGTTTTTTTCATGTATTTCTCATTTTTCGTGTAGCAAGGTCCATGAAAAATATGCAACATGGGTACTCCTTAGATGAGGAATTAAATTTTTCATCGAAAGAGTACTCCTGCCCAAAATTTGAGTAAATCCTTAGTGAGATAAATT
The DNA here is from genome assembly GCA_034641835.2 of Pinus albicaulis. Classification (NCBI taxonomy): domain Eukaryota; kingdom Viridiplantae; phylum Streptophyta; class Pinopsida; order Pinales; family Pinaceae; genus Pinus; species Pinus albicaulis. The sequence goes on along the minus strand of CM076571.1, from coordinate 979,585,746 downwards.
GAAAATACGAGTTGAAAAAGTAGTTTTATTATTTTATTATTTTTTATTATTTTTACTATTTTACTCCAAAAATGGTGAATCATCCCCCATGGATGACATCATCATCTTGAATCCTATTGTTTCTCATAAAGTTTATTTTGGTTGTACATTTTTCTTAGGAGGCCCATTCTAGACCTCAAAATTCCCATAATTTCAGAAGACTATATAAATCTGTTAGTTGAGTCTAGAAAAAAAAGTTGAAATTCAAAAATTAAAATAGAAAAAAAATAAGGATCTAGCCAAGGAGAAGAAGGCATCAAGGACTGTTGCACCAAAACATCGAGGAGGTGAAAGGCTTGAAAGAGAGAGCACAAGGAAAGATGAGAAACAAAAAAAAATGGCAAGACAAGAAAAGGAAGCAAGAAAGGTTGAACAAATCCTTGAGAAGGAACAAGGGATGACTGATATGGTTGACATAAATGCAAGAAATGTTGATGAATCGAGGAAAATGTCTAACACATTGGAAAATATTGAAAATAATACACCATTATTCCAAGACCTCTTAAACATTCAAGTGCCTCACTATAAAAATGGGGGTTTACCCACTTGCCTAATTCCTACAACAGAAGGTGTGAATTCACTGCATGGTCATCACACACCTCCTCTTAGAGCAAGTGTGGGGTATGGGTACTCAATTCCTCCATGGTTGGAAGGGACAAATTGGTCTCAATTATATGGCAACAATCAACCACAACCTAATCAGCCCTTCTTAGGAAGGCCAACCTACTTGGATCAATTAGGCAACTCAGGGTTTGGCACTAAAAATTCTCAAGGCCATAAAGAATAGGTGTGTTATATATTGTTGGTTGTTACCACATTATGATGTGGATTTTGGATGGGCTAACTATTTTTATTTTCATGTGAAGGTTGATTTATTTCATACTATATGTAGAATTGTAACCAAAATCAATCTTAGAAGGAACATCTATAGTCTATTATAATGTAACATTTTGACAGAAGGGAATGAGATTTTTGTTACTTATGTTAGTTTTTTTTTATGCTGTATACTATTAATTCTGTTATTTTATGAATATTTCTAAATTTCTATATGTTTGGACTTATTTATCCTAATACGTCCAAGATTTCCTCTACTACACTGAGTATAATTCAAATGTTTTCATCATACTTTACAAATCATATCTCACATATATATCCACACACAACGTGTAACAAAGCATACCTCTTTATACAGACTTCATTCATATGAATATTAACATATATCTTAAAAGGAATAGGTATAGTCTATTATAATGTTTCTAGTATCGTTAGTTATTTCATATTGTATAGTATTATTTTTTCCTGAAAACATAAACTTAGTTAATACAAATCACAAAATCATCATCTCTACAATAGCAATCTCAGAATAAATCATCCCTCTTGAGTCTCAATACAACAACCAATTGTCAATACAACACTCACTCACACATACGAAAAATATGTTCACGAAAACTCTCTCGCTCAGCCATATACAACATGACAACAATGATGTCCGCACAAAACTCACTCAAAATTACAAAGCTTCAATATAAAATGCAGAGTATGTATATAGCTCTCTACTATGTGTGACACTTTTCCATAACTTATTTGCAAAACAAATAATGTCAGCATACAAAATTCCAATACATAACCCTACAATAAATTGAGTTAACACAAATGACAATATCATCATCTCTACATCATAACTCTTAGAATCAATCATCCCTCTCGAGTATCAATATAGTAGCCAACATTCAATACAACAACCAATAGTCAAGACAACATTCACTCACGCCAAAAATAAATATGCTCACAACAGCTCTCTCGCCCAGCCATATGCAACATGACAACAATGATCTCTGCACAAAGCTCACTGAATATTACAAAGCTTCAATATATAATGCAGAGTATGTGTATATCTCTCTGCTACATATGAAACTTTTCCATAACTTCTTTGCAAAAAGAAAATGTTAGCATACAAAATTTCAATACATAACCCTACAATAAACTCAATTAATAAAAATGACAATATCATCGTCTCTACAACATAACTCCCAGAATCAATCATCCCTCTCGACTCTCAATACGACAGCTAACAGTCAATACAAAAATTAAGATTCAAGACAATATTGACTCACAGAAAAAAATATTTATGATCATGACAACTCTCTCACTCAGCCATATGCAACATGACACCAATTATCTTTGCACAAAACTCACTCAAAATTAGAAATCTTCAATATAAAATGTAGAGTATATATATATATATATATATATATATATATATATATATATATATATATATATATATATATATCTTCTACATGTGACACCTTTCCATAACTTCTTTGAAAAAATAATAATATCAGCATACACAATTCCAATACATAACCCTACAATAAACTTATTTAATATGAATCAAAATATTATCATCTCTACAACACAACTCTTAGAACCAATCATCCCTCTCGAGTCTCAATACAACAGCCAAGAGTCAATACAACAACCCACAATCAAGACAACATTCACTCACACGAAAAAAAATATGCTCACAACAAATCTCTCGCTCAGCCATATCAAACATGAAAATAATGATCTATGCACACAAATCACTTAAAATTACAAAGATTCAAAATTTCATGTAAACAAATGATGATAACTTGCAAATAGTGGAATATTGATTGTTGTAAATAGAACAACAATCATTATTGAATGTAAAGTACCAATCTGCCATGGCCCTGTAATTGTAATTATATCTTCTTACTTGAGACACAGATGTAGTCAATTCCTATTGAGGTTCCCGTTATAGAATTTTCTTCAAGTTCACATGGATATTACTGGTCCAAAGTTTGGTATTGTTCATCCTACACACTTTTTTAATTTATTCTCCAATATGTCTACCACTGAAGAGAGGTATGAGTAGTTCAATAAAGAGAATAATCCACTCCATTTTCCAAATGGAATAGCTACTCAAAATTTTAATAGTGGTAGAATATGAAGGAAACCAATTTAGAATGGCTACCTTACAACCTATGTAAACAAATATGAGAAGGACATGGAACCATATGATTATGATACTTCTATTCTTAAAGTTGACTTAAAGAAATTTCATGCCTTGGATAAGGATGAATTCCATAAACAAAGTGGAAAATGTAACATATATTGATTACAAGAATGCAATTGTGGAGGTTTGAAAGCTTTAGATAAAGAGCCAGCAAGTTCTTTAAATATTTGTGACATGAAAACGTTATCAATAAAGCTAAGGTAAATAGAGTCCATGAGCTGGAGAATGACATTTTACATTTAGAAACAAAGCCTGAAAAGGTTGAAATGGCGGTTGCACTACTCAAAGCTAATGACAATAAGATGAAGGGATTATAGGTTGAGTTGGTAATTAAATATGTCATTCTTGTGTAGAGCATTGCAGAGCCCCCAAGTTTGAAGTTTCCATTGCAAAAAGAGATGCTTTAGCTTCAAAAAATAAATTGTGGAAGAAAGAACCAATGCAATTTAAATCTCATGCCAATAATTATTGCAGAAAATATGAGAAAGGTAAATTATACTTGCATCTTATGGATAATGATTTTATGAAGGTAACAACTAAAGTTGAATCTTAAGCAGAAACACTTTGAGGAAATTGTAATACCATAAAATGTTACTAGAAGAACATTAAATAAGGTTACTTGAAGAAGTAGAAGATAACACTAAAAAATTATATGGTGCAAGGAGTAAGTTGCAGATAAAACCACAAAAGTCGATGGCCTAAGTACATCACTTGATGGGAAAAAAATGCCAGGATGTATTTTGTAGGATGAAGCACAACATAAATAAAAAGCACTAAAGAATGCATAGGATTTATAGAAGACCAATTGCACATTGGATAAAGCATGCAATCTCCCTATAGCGAGTTTCATCTTATTTGGGATGATATCGTTGAACACATGGTCCTGTTTAGAGATTAGTCATTTTCATAACCTTGTCAACTTTGTTAACCCTCATATTCTATTGAAGATTCAAATCAGGGTTTTATACCAGAATCAATCATCCCTCAAATCAGGGTTTAATACTAGACTCTATAATCCCTCTCGAGTCTCAATACAACAACCAACAGTCAATACAACAACTAAAAACCAACAGTATACAAATCTCAGAATCTGTTGAAAGAGGAGCGAAAAAACTAATTACATCCAAACCCTTTAGCATTCAAACCCTTTACACATCATATTACATATTTCTTAATAAAACAGCCAACAATCAATACAATATGAACAACCAACAACCAACACTCTACCACTCTCAGAATGTGTTGAAAGAGGAGCGAAAAAACTAATTAAATTCAAACCCTTTATCATTTAAACCCTTTACACAACATATTATTCAAACCCTTTACCATTCAAACCGTTTCCACAACATACTACATTATATAGCATAGAAGAACAACAATATCAGTCTTGTAAATACATAAAACAACCTTATCACTTTCAAACCCATAAAACAACATTATCACTTTCAAACCTCAACCAAAGCTAACTAGATCTAAATATCTCAACAAGAATTTAAGTGTTAAAAAACACAAAAGATCACTAGTAGGAATAGAATTCTTACTAGAGAGGTGCAAAAGTGAACTAAAGATCTCGCAATTACACTGGAATGTTCCAAACATAGAATGCTTTTATGTTTATTTTTTACTTGAATTTTATTGAAATAATAAGTTTTAAATTCTGCATAATAAAAATGTTTTATAATTTTTTAACAATATTAAATGATAAAAAAAACAATTTAAACCACTCAAATCAATATTTGAGGTCAAAAATCTAAAAAAAACTAAAAAAAATCACACTCCTAATCAATAGCCTAGCTTTAGAGGGTAAAACAAAAACCCACTATTTAAGTGGGTTCCGGCCTGCGTGTATCACAAGATATATCTCCAGTACGAAATAGAAACGTGGAGTTGGGAATCCAAGCCTCATATGCTTTTAGCAAGATTGCTGGGCTTAATGTTTAATTTAAAACTTTGATCCATTTTGAAAAAAGAAATAGCCAAAGTTTTGGTTTGGCAATTTGAAGCCACGTAATTTTGATTCCAAACATTTATCAATTTTGAAAATCTAGATTAATCTCGCATTAACGGAGATTTTGGGAAGTTGAGAACAACTACAACATTATTCCAGCCTGTACGGAAAGAGTACCCACAACCAAAATTTCCGTTAGTCAGAAACTAAAGCTGAGAATGGTGGATGGAAATTTTGAAGTATGAAATTTTAGAAATTTTGGCCATCCAATATTCTAATAAAAATATTTAATTTTTTAATGATTTTATATAATATTGAAAATTTTGATATTTTTAAAGTAAACTAATTTATTGTATAAAATTTATTTCAATAATTTATAAAAATAATGAAAACTCATTACTTTAAGAGAAATATGGAAAATTAATTCATTTGTAAATTAAGAAAGTATTAAGCACCAGACGGTACCCAGACAAGACCCAGGAATTAGACTTTCAATTTTATTAATTGAATAAATAAATAAAAATATTTAATAAATAAAATGAAAAAAACGGTAAGCCAAACCACTCATTAACTTACTGCACATGTACTTTATATTTCTTACAAAATTCAACACTAAAATTTCTCCAAAATAGGCTATGGCCTTTAGGCCTTTAGTTGCAAAGATAAAAGTGGGTTAGTGACGTAGATTTATCCATCCATACTGTCTACCTGCATAATTGTAGGGGCCTTCGAAAGTATGTCAGAGACAGTAGCAACATTTGAAGGACCATTTTTAGATAACAGCTCTCCCACGAGATCACCAATCGAGTTAGCTGCAAGTAGGCCTGCCATTTACCTTTTACAGCTGCGAGGTCAGTTTGAATTCCTTGTCTAATACCTGGGTTTCACTAGAGGTGGGGCAGCTTTTGCGAGATCGATCGCTTTTATTCAGCCCCATGGCCTTTTCGGTTTTTATTAGCCAGGGGCAGTTTGATTGGCCACCGCGTTGATACAAAGTCTTTGTAAAATGAGTGGTTCAAGGTTAAAATTCTCAATATTTTCATGCCAGTTTATAAAAAATAAAAAAATATTTAGAAAGATAATAAAATTAATTTTTTTTTTTTTTTTTTTAAGTTTGACAGAATTAAGTCTTCATCATTTTCGATATATTAGTTAAATTGAAGTTGGGAATTGAACCAGCCACTTCATATCAAGGAGTGTCTTAATAAAACACCCCATCAAAGAGTCTTAACAACAACCTATCCAAAACCCATAAACAAAGTAAAATAATTATTTTTTAAAAAATTATGATTTTAATGTTATATATATATATATATGATGATGATGATAATGATGATGATGATGATGATGATGATGATGATCTGAGACCAATCATCATATTTATTTTTATCATATATAAATATTTTATTTTATTTTTAAATTTGGTATTGGTGAGGTTACAACATGGTCATGTCCAAAAATAACACTTGAATAGGGTTAGGAATTGAACATGTGATTTAATATCTAGGCGTGCCTTAACATAGCACAACATTGTCTATCCAAAACCCGATGGACATAAATAATAATTATACTTATTTTGATTTTAATTTTAAAAAGTTTTTTTTTTAATTATTTAATTAAAAAAAATGCTAGCTCAAATCTATAATCTTACTATCTAGATAATACTTATTTATTATTAAAACAAGTTTTGGAATTCTTTCTTCAGTATAGCCATCCAAATTAAATAGTTAGTAAATTCTATTATCTTTACTATTATTAAAAGTATACCTTAAATATTATGTAAAGGTCAAATCTCTATCATCCACCTATGGATTATTAATAAATAAATAAAATTCTACAACCTATATTCCAAAATAGACACACTTATTAACATAAAAATACATATGGCTGTAAACATAATTCATATATATATATATGAAAGAAAGAGTAAAAATTAAATATAATCAAATTTATTTATAACTCAACTTTTAGTTGTTCTTCTCTATCATTTTTTGTCATGTTTATGCTAAATATACTACCCACTTCTAGTATATTCTTATCTTTAGTGATACATTTAAGTTTTTTGGTCTAACAACAATAGTCCTTCCGAACAAATGATATTAAAGCATTAAAGCATAGGCTACCAATAGATTGGTAGGCATTAGTAAAACTAGCATGAAGAATTCCACTTGTGAAAAAATTTAATTTTTAAAATAAAACCTTAATCAAATTTATAAACTTAATAATATATTAAAATATTAATTAAAATAAATAAATATTATTAAAAAATATTTTTAAGAATGTTTTTTTGTCTTATTATTAAAATCCAAATTATTCATGCATATTACTATTTCATTGAGTTGAGAGGCTCATTCTACGTGTAAGTTTGCTAGTTCGTCCATCCCTTTAAAAAAAAAATGTTGTAAATAGAAAACTAATGTCTCATATTATAAGAAACAAAAGATATGTTGTAAAGTAATTAGAAGTAAAACAAAACAAAAAAAACAAAGTCGCATGTTTAAGCTTTATATCTTGAAACAATATTTCATCATAAAATTTAAATAAACTATTTGAAGATTTGTGTTAATTAGTGTATATGGCTTCATATATATTTATATATGGAACTTTTTTTCTAAATAAAATAATTTAATGTTTTATACTTTTTTTTCTTAATAATATAATTTAATGTTGTATATAAAAAATATTTAATATGGGTTATCAATAAAATATTTTAATACAAATTAATATTGACATACACTTAAAAAAATATAAAAAAAAGGGCTTGAAATGGGTTTATATGGTTCCTTGTTCATGTGGTACTCCTTATATTTGTGAAACAACTCGTCGATCCATTAGAGAGAGAATTCATGAGCATGTTGCAGACATTAGGCACAATCGATCCCACACTTCTGATCTTACGGAACGTGCTGAAAAATCGTTTCACCCTCTATGCATTGAAGACTAGAAAGTCATTGCTAAGGTGGATCATTTCCTTCATAGGAAGCTGAGGCAGGCTATTGAAATTGAGAGGCATCCTAAGAATCTCAACAAAGATTATAAGTGGAAATTAAGTAACAGTTGGACTCAGGGCCTTTAGAGATGATCTCTGTGATTTCTCCCCTTTTCTTTGGTTTTCTTTAGTCTTTTATGTTTATTTCTTTCTTCTCTCTTTAGTTTTATTCATGTCCCTTTGATTTTAAAATTTCCTCTCTTGTCTTTATCCTTTAGTTCTCTTTTTATTTTGGTACTGTAATTATATAATTTTCTTTATGCTATTTATTATCCCTTTAATTATATTATAATAATGATCTTTAACTTTTTATTTACCCCACATATATATATATATATATATATATATATATATATATATATATATATATATATTCATTTTTTCTCTCCTTATTATAATAATTGATTTTTAATCATTTTATTAAATTATTTATTATTTATTAGCTATATTTTTATGTATATATTATATAAAATATTTGAAGATCAATTATGTGTATATTAAAAAAATATATATGTATTTTATGAAGAAAATATTTTTTATAGTTAAAATATTTATTTGGTTCCATATATTTTATATAACATTCAAAAACACAATTTAAACAATAAAAAACAATACACTATATTTTACATTATTAAAAAAATTTATGTTAAAACACTTGATCTCTATCAAATTATGTTAAATCTATACCTAAAATAAACTTGAAATAAATTTATACTAACATATCCTAAATTTATTGGTCCCAAGGAAAAAAAGGTCGATAGTAGTAAATTTACTGTTCTATTTTAAAATTAACCATTATTTTTTAATGTGGAAAAAGTAAGGTGAAAAGGATGACCTGTTTTATTTATGTGAACGAATATTTTGGAAAGCTGTGATTTTTATGGAGGTCACTTTAGAAAGAATTTATTTTTATGTAAATTTGAAAATAAAATTTTGGCCCATATACATGATATTAAAAGAGATTTGGTTTATGTGTAACAAAATTATTTTACATTGGTTTGAGGTATGTTTATTCAATAAGTTTATAGGTTTATTTTCTTTATGCATATTATGAAACATTCATGAAGTTAATTTTATTTTTTCAACATATTGGACATTATTAAACTTTCTTTATCATGATATGATGTTTTTTATACCTAAATTTTTATTTTTTTTTGAGTAAATAAGTGGAGCATAGCTTAGATGTAGATGAGAAGCTTTTCTATGTAGAAGGGGTAAATCCAGGTAGCCTTTACCAACAAAAAAAAATAAGGAAATAACCACATCCTAGAATATCAAGATACATTTAAAGAAGACAATAATTGATACTTTATTCAACTCATTATCACAAGTGATTCTCAAAGTAACATATGTAACCAAGAAATTAGGACTCTAGATTCATGACCATCCTAACCCATATCCAGTGGGATGTATCAACACAGAGCTAGATATAAAGATAAGAAAACAATGTAAAATAAAACTTGCTTTGGTGTTGATTTTATTAATGAAATATAGTGGGATATAGTTCCACTTCATGTATGTAGATTTTTATTTCGGAGATTGAATATATACGCGCATGATTCAATTTTCATGTAAAGATCCAACGAATATTGTCTCACCAAGGATGGAAAATCCTTAACCTTCAATAGACATAAGGAAAAGTAAAATATCCTATCGATAAGTACCAATTAGGAGAAAAAATCAATCAATTCTAGTAAGAAGTATGATTTCCTCTTATTAAGAGAAATTGGTTTATATAAGTGTCCATGAGAGCTAAGTTATCCCTAGAGTGGTGTACTAAGGAACATAAAAAGAAATGGAAGTGTTTTTCCATGTTTGTAGGGGTGTCCTATAGGACCCTAAAGGGATACAAACCAAGAGGGTTGGAGCATGAAATCCAGTTAGTTTTGGACTCTTCATTGCCAATAATTGGGTTATACATGTTTAATTTATGTTATAAAGTAAACGAGGTAAAGAATTACTTGCAAGAATTACTGGAATAGCGTATTATTTGACCAAGCACCTCACCCTATGGACCACTCATTATAATTGTACCCAAGAAGTATGGTAGTTGGTGAATTTTCATTGATTATAGGGAATTAAGAAAAATTAAATTCAACAAGCCAAATACTTCACCAAGCTAGACTTTAGCTCAAGGTACCACCAATTTCGAGTGAGAGAAGAAGATACTTGGAAGATTTCCTTAAAAAATAAAGAAGGTTTGAATGAGTGTTTAGTTATTCCAATCAGCCTATGGAATGCAACAACTAAATTCATGAGCTTAATGAATGATATATTATGATTGTTTTATAGATTCATTTGTTATTTTTTATTTGGATGATATACTAGTATACAATACTAGTTTGCAAGAAGACATATTATATTTGATGCAGGTGATAGAAACGTTAAAGAAGAAAGAATTGTTAGAATGTCTCAAGACATGTGAGTTTACATAGCATTCTTTGGTGTATATAGAATATTTGATAGGTGGATGAGAGTTGAATATAGATCCTACCGAGATGGACACCATCATGAAGTTCCTTGTGCCTAATAATAATTTTTAGAATTGGCAGCAAGACCCCATGCAATAAGAGAAGGTGGCAAGGGTTCTGAGTGGTGAAAGGGTTACCAAAGGGAATTTGAGGATTTAAAGAAGAAGATAAATCAAGCATTGATTATAGATTTACCAAACTTGTGGTATTCCTTCGAAGTAGAGACAAATGCAAGTGGCATGCTATGGGAGTGGTCTTGATGTAGGAAGGAACTCTCATAAGCTACAAATCTAAAATATTTCATGGGATGGTTTTTAACTACCCTACTTACAAGAAGGAGCTCTATGCGTTGGCCTTTGCTATGAAGAAATGGAAACACTATTTGATGGGAAAGAAGAAAATAATCCACATTTTTCACCAACCAATATAATACTTATAAGCACAAAGTAAGTTGCAATAGACCATGCATTACAAGTATATTGGGTTTCTGTAGAATTTTCATTTATTGATCAAGTATAAGACGAGAATAACAAACAATTTAGCTAACATGCATTCAAGACTTCCCATATTGATGATAGAAATTGTGGGAACTCTTATGCACATGAATCCTTTCATCCATGATGCATAAAGAGAGGAATATATAGAGGATGGGGAATTCAATGAGGTATTTCATAAGTTGCAATGCCAGAGTCATGTATCTGATGGTGACAACATGATTGAGTACCATCTCTAGAACTAGTTGTACTCTATAGGCTATATAATTTATGTATTCCTAAAGGTGAGAAACTGTAGATAATGGGAGAGGCTCACACCTCTAATATTGCAGGTAATTTTGATGTTCGAAATATAATGGCTAATGAGGTATGTGTACTAGCCCAATATGAAAGAATATGTCGGTAGGTTCATCTGAGGTTGAATGTATTGTTGTTATAACAACCCTATTAATATGAAACATGATTTATGTCGTCCCTTTCTTGTACCAACTCGTCCTTGGGAAACCATTTCCATACAATTTTTGGGAGGTTTACCAACTAGGAATGAACATGACTACTTTTTAATGTAGAGGATAGGTCAGATGAGATTTGTGTTCTAATTTCCTACAAAATGCCATCAATTGGAAATAAGCGTCAAACTCATTATATGGACAACTTTGGGTGTGCCTACGTTGCGGGACACAAGATTTCACAAGTCATTTTCAACTACATTGCGAGAGGAGACAGAGAAGAATTTGAAGAGGTTTATAGCATTTCATCCACAAATAGATGGTTGAAAAGAAGTAGTCAATGAGATTTTGGATAAAATTTCAAGTCATTACAATTGTAAGCATTTGAAGACTTGGGGTGACAATTTAGCATATATTATTATTATTAGTAGGATCCAATTTTAAGGTCATGACCAAGCCATAAACAAAATTGGCGTATGAACCCCCCTTGTTTGTGGGACAAGGGACCCACCTCCGTGCAACGATTTGACTGCTAAGTCTAGGAAGGCATACATACTCTAACCCCCTCTTATAATACAATGCTCTTATAATAGAGTATCAAACACTTCTAGTGGAAAGTCCCCTTTTGAAACTTCTTTTAGATATTGACAACCTTTACCTTTAGATATTGCACACGAATAGCAAGGAGGAGCCAAGGAGGATCTTATAGGGGATCCCTTATGGGAAAAAATATTTGTTAAGAAGATAAGGGAGATCCATGTACATGTATAGGAGATGCTAAAGAATTCATAAGAAAAATGCAAGGCCAAGATTGATTAGCACAAGTAAAAGAATTCATTCAAGGGGGGAGATAGAGTATGGTTGTAATTGAAAATTTTGAGGCTATATGGTCTTGGTAAGAAAATCAAGGATCTATAATGTGGTTCCTTTGAGATACTGGAAAAGGTGGTAGGCTACTCCCATATAATGAGTAATCTACCCCCATATATGTGAATTATATTAATGGTGAATTTAGAGAACCTAAAAATCTATTACCCATCCAAGTTGGATGACGAAGAGGAACATGTCCTACCTTCTTCAGATGATTTGGTACTAGATTCTTAAGCAGATTTGACAGAGTATATAGATTCTTAGAATAGGTCTAGGACATGAGTAGCATGACCTTTGGTGGATTGGGTTAAAAGGAGAACTTCCAAGCAAGGCTAAATGGTACATGTGGGAGAAGGTAGAGGAAAATTTTCCTGACTTCATTTAAGGGAACCTTTTGGGACCAACATCCTCCCAAATGAGGAGGTATGGTTTGAAATTTATTGTTATATTATTTTTCACCCATATTAATGTTCTTAGAGTGGAAAAATAAAATGAACTAGCTCATAGGACCAGTTTTAATAGTCGGTCCTATTTGGTGATTTGGGGTTTGACACCCTATGAAATTTTAACGATGTTATTTATGGGTACAAATTTCCAGCTTAAGTAGCACACCCCATAGTTTTATTTTACATGTAGACAACTTTCCAATGGTGCAAGAATTGCCTCAATCATAGTTCATATGCAAAAGTTATGATAGCCAAAATTCGATAAAATGCCACATCAACCCCCAATATTCATGGAGAAGGTGCTAGCCATGTGATCATGATGAAGAAGGCTCTGGAAGAGTCAATCTTATAACTCTAGTGAAAATGTGAAGAACTTGAATTTAACCACTAGTAGACTATTAGGTTGTGTTATGATCAGGAAACCACGAGGAAAAGGAGTTTCATTCTATTCAAATGCATTTTTATACATATATTATCTAAGTGGTTGATAAAGAGAGGGGGGAGAAGGGGGGGATAAAGAAAGAGAGGTTTTGTGCATTGTAGAAACCTAGTAGCCAGATTTTGCACTCCTTTTTACTTGCATCCAATTCCATTCAAATATAGAGAGAGTAGAAAAATGTCACATTCCAACTATGTTTTCCTTTTTAAGGGTTTGTTAGATAATATCTTGTGTTCATTGTGGTTTGCAAGTTTTTTTTTAATTATTCTCCATTTTCCATATTTTGTCTATTGCATGAATAAACATAACACAATAATTTGATGAATCCAAAATTCTAAGGAAAATAATCCTCATAGTATATATTTCAAGTTTTAAGTATAATTTTATGGTATTTGTTATGACGAACTACCTACTGGAGTTTTTGGAACAATATGGCTTCAAACTTCTAGTTTAATGCCATGTAGAAGTATGGTATATGAATCATGTATAAAATACAGAAGGAAATGGTCCACATAAAACAATGGAAGAAGCCTATTGTTAGCTAAATATAGCTATGACAACTATGTATATAAGAAATCATACTTGAACTTACAATTAATAATAATTGGCTCATTGGAAAATTCATGTTGGAAAACAACAAAACTAACAATTACATAAAAAATATAAGAATGCTAAATATTTTTTTTAATAGAATGCTAAATAAAATTTTTAATAGAGAGGTTTTCAACCCATTGATCCATTTCTTAAATTTAAACATGCTATAAAATTCTTGATTGAAATGAAATAGCTACAACTTTAAAATATTGGTGATGTGTTAAAATGCCATATATTTTACAGGGCATAAATCAACTAAATATTTACAAATAAAATGTAACTAGTGATCATGAAAATACTCCATCATATGTTCAAAAAATCAATTAGGGTTTTCATTAATAAGTAATGAGATTTGAAATCCATTAATAAACATACATCTCATGTAAATCACAATTTTCATAATTAACTAGAAATGGGATTTTGAATTGATCAGTAAGCATGCATCTCACGTAAAACCAAATTTTCATGAATGAGGATTTCTGTGAACTAACACAATGCTATAAATATTCAGGAATCTCAAAATTATAGAAAAATATGATAAAAATAATTTTATTTATATCTACAATTTCAATGGAATATCAAAACTATGAAAAAAATGATATAAAAAGTTATTTTATATCTCCAATTTTCACCTTTTAAATAAAACATTTTTAAGCTAGCAGTTTTGATATTTTCTCCTAAGTAGTGTGCTTTGGAAAAATGTTTATCCAAATGATCTACCGAAATTTAACATCATATATTTTATTTCCACCCTCCACTATAAACCTGTTAATTATTCATGATTTAAACCCCACAATAAAAGTCCTGACTCCCTATCTGAGGAAAAGGAAAATAATGGTGAGATGTTTATTATTTTCCACGTTGTATATAAACTGTGAAAATATTCATGATTTGAATCCCGCCATAAAACTACTGACTCACTGTCTAAAGAAGATAATCAAGAGATGTTTATTCATTGTTGTTCACCATACAAGTACCAATGATTATTGTTCTCCATAAATATAAATAATGGTGGCTCATGATAGAAGTACTGACACCTATTTGAAAACAGTCAGCGGAAGTAAGTGCTTGTAACTTTTTTTGAAAGAAGACATTGAAAACTTTGAATGCAGGAGGATAATTTGTAATATCCCAAAATGGGAGAAAAAGCAATATTAAACAATACTGCTTAGAAAATAATTCAGTTCAGAAAAGTAAGAGTAGGAGGCCAATATGGAGGCTCAAAATTTACATATACATCAACAAATCAGATTTACAATGAGGCCCATACAATGTATAATAAGAAATAAAAGACTTATACAGAAGAAATCCCTCATAAAGAGGTGCTGCAATCACATATATTCACTGCAAAGGCTTGACAACCTTATTTTCATTATGGTGCAATAAATTTTGATTACAACTTAGATCTGGAGAAAAATAATGCATGGAAACTCAGATCTATAACATATCCATACACTATAGTGTCTCTAATTTACATACCCCTTGGGGTTTTTAGCAATACATGAAGCACAAGGAGTAGATCTGAGATCTAAACCTGTAGATCTGCAGAAATCTTCAGAAATTTTGAAATAAATACAGGATTATCTAGATCAGATCTGAATATAACATGGATTAGATCTGAAATCCATGGATCACCACAATGAAAGGTAGATTCGCAACACTAGAGATCATTCCTTCAAATTTATGCCAAAACACCCTTACAACAACACCTACAGAAAAACGTAGATCTGAAATATGGACTATGTTATAGGGTTTAAGATCAATTTGGCCTGATGCCAAGGTGTGGATATGAAGCTCCAATGATCCAATACACTCTTTCCAATGGGGTAGAAGGCTTTCCCACTAAAAAGAGGCACTATAATGGCCTAGATCTGAGTATATCTAGCCTTCACTTGCTGCAGCTTATAAGGACAACCAAACCCTCAACGGGATTTTCATTGAAGTTGGAAGATGAAGCTTGGCCAAATTCTTGATAGCAGATAAGGTTAGCAAGACTCTTCCAAGAGGCCTCTCAAGGAAAGAGCTGGGATTCCTGATCAGGAACACCTAATGCTCTACAATACTATTCTCAACTAAACAGCAATAGAATGATATATGTCTAAATAGAAAATATATTCAAAAATATAATATCATCAACAACCTCCTTCTCTTATCCTCCTCTTCCTTTTATAAGATATAAGTCTTGCAAAACCCTAAACCATCTCAATGATTTAGCTTCTTTCACATGTGCCACCTCCAACTAAGACTGCGATGTGCATCAATGAGGTTCATCCCCTCTAGACAACGTTGTTGATCTAGTCATGGTTGACCCAGTCAAATGTCTCAATCCCTTTCACACGTAAGGGTGTTTTATTAACATGGCCCATATTTATCTTTGTTCACATGCGGCATTGATTTATTCACAGTTTCAGGAGTTTTTATTTTCCTCCTTTACACATTTATTCATGCAACATTAAAATGAAACAAAATTGTATATTCCCATTAGCTTGGGATAATTGGGAATATTACATAATTTCTTTGGCATTCTGATAATATGTCGAACAGAGAAACAACCCATAAATGAAATATTTCTGAATCCACAAGCTCCAACTACTGAAAGATTCAGTGTGGAAGTGAGAGAGTAAGAGGAATCATATCAATGGATGCTAATGTAAAGGGCATCATAGATGATGTTGATGAAAGGAGATCAGTTAGGAGGATATTTTTTCATAAAGAAGATAAATCGAAATGAAGAGAACAGTGATCAAGTCACCCATGATACCATCACTACAAACATTAGGTATAAATATCCATATATACATATAAATAACAAATACCGATGCCTTGGAGAAAGTACACTGGGCTGATTATAGAAAAACACTCCACAGCTTAAAAGAAATATCCTAGACACATGCAAAACAAGGAGATTTCACAAACTTTCCATGGGAGTTTCAAAAATGGGAAAAACTAACTGCCCAGAAACAGATCTGAAACTGGTAGCACTCTGGACCAACAGACTTTTTCCTAATAATATGAAACATAACATACCAAAGTGTTTTTTTTTTTTTAATTACGCCGTAAGGCGTCACTATTTGAAAACAACATCCCTGTTTCCTTGTTGTCCTTCTTGTGCATCGTTCGATCTTTTTTTAGATGATTAAATTCTCTTTGGCCGTTGATTTGAACTCAATTAGTTATTAAATTCGTTATGTTTGATGGAGCTCCGGAATTATTTATCATTATAAAAACCATTGTTTTGTTCAATAATTTGTGATTACTGTACATGAGCCTCTGCAAGGCACCTAGGAAGAACTCCCTCGCCTTCCCGACCTCCTTGACCATCTCGACCTCATCTGCTCATTGGAGCCGTGGCAGAGATTATCCGCTATGATCAGTCTATGTTGCTTGTTCTGTTTTCCTCGAAGGGCTCATTTACGTTGCTAGAGGTAAAATGTTTTCTTTTTTCGATATAAATATGAATGAAATGTTATAATTTTATGTTGGAAATTTTGTCATTGATCGCAAAGGTGAAGACAAGAGCAACACCTAAACTATCCATAAGGAAAAAGAGACATAGAGGTAGCAGAGGCAGGAGAAGAAACAGAGGAATTGAAGCAGAAGTAACAAAGGAATTAGAGACAGAGCAGTGGAGTTGAAAGGGCCTGAAGGAGTGTAATACAGAGGTTTATTTATGAATTAGTACTTAGAACAGGGGTTTGTTGATAAAATAAATAGAAGACCTCGATCTCTGAGTTAAATTCCATCTTTGAACCATATGGTATGCAATGAGATTGGATATGCTTTGAATCAGTTGGCATTCACTGTTTGAATTATGTTTGAAATTATCCCCAGTTTTGAACAGAGCACTCGTATTCGATTGAAATAATAAACAAGTTCAAGAGATTTAAGGTGGCTTTTACAAATTACTAATATTTAGTTATAGAGTGGATCTTGCATGGACTGTTACGATCATTGATCGAACAGTGAATCCAGATCGGGTCGAAACAAGGTTTTGTTGAAAGAGTTAGTAATACTCTTTCAAGAATTAGTAATATTTTGTCTGTCGTATAAATGCGTTGTTGTGTTAATGGTTGGCGATGGTAGTGAAGTTATCCATAACATCAACAAAGAAAACAAACTGGAGCTATAATCAAAATTCGCGTGGAGATTCGGACGGAACCTTGTGTAAATAAGCAGAACCCAGAACGAGCGCTGTGAACAGTAACGGTGGTTTCTGGTATTCATCGCACCACCCTTATACGGAGAGCAGTATTAGAGGAGTTGGGAGAGATTCCATAGATTGATCGATGTGTGTCTCCGACCGACATTGCAAAACGGCCTTCCACTGTGCGCCATCGCGCATTAACCATCGACCAAAGATGCGGAGCGATATTGACACAAGCCGTCGATATGGAGGGAAGCGATATGACAGTGGTCACATGCTATAGATGCGTGAAGGTTATCCAAGGTACGGTGCGCCATCGCGCGTTATTGTACATGCAAGTTGCCCGAGCGATATCCGGATCATCAGAAGCTATGCGATGTGATGTCTACCGTTGGATGTGGTAGGTTGTTAGCGTTGGGCCCCATTTTAATTTATATTGCTCATTGGGTTTAACAAAGGTACGTTATAAGCGGCTCAATTGATTTACAGCTCGAGATATATATTCAAAATTCCCAAAGTCCGAACATTCGAGTAAGAATTATATATATTTAAGCGGGGAATGTAATATAATTTGATGCTTTAAAGGTTATATAACAGTGACCATATTTATGTTGGGTGCAAACCAAAAGTTACAGATTATTAATAGTTTGAATTGGGAGTATGGATACATGACGATATATATATATTTATATACTGTGCTAAAGTTGAAACATATATGTAATAAGATTGAGTTTATTACAAAAGCCTAAAGATTGGGTTTATTACAAGAGCTTGCAAGAACGAAAGAACTAGAGACAGCGGCAAAAATATGGTACAAAAGAAAAATGAATTGAAATTGTAAAGTGAGCTTCAAGCAATTATACTTAAACTCATGTATGAACAGAGAACGTAGACAGGGAGCCTGAGAACATAGATGGTAATGCACACGAGTACAGTGAACAAATAAATAAACAGAGAGGTGAACCAAGATATATAGAACAACCACTCAACAGTAGTAGAAGAGACAAACCTAGTAAAGCCCAGGTTCAGAAAAGGAGCTGGGTGGTATTGAAATGCATAACTAAAAATGTAAATGTTTTTGTTTATATTGTTTGTGATGCAAAGGCAAGTATCCTAAGGAAAAGACAAAATCCGACTGTAGCATGGAAATTTGTACATATTGTACTAATTTTAAAAATGAGTTAAATAAAGGAATAAGAAGACAGAATCCAAAGAGTCATGACTATTCACTCCAAATTATTTATGAAATACAAACAGTCATGTGAGGAACTCTATATATAATATCACATTGATATGCACAAGAGAGGTTAGAGAGAGCAAATATAGAGAAGGCAGAGTATAGAAGTGTAAGGAAAAGAAGATTAAGAAAAGAAGATCAGAAAGAGAAGCTACAAAACAGAGCTGATATCTGAGGTAAATCAGCAAACCTTCAGTTTGATAAATTGAGGAAGTTGGAGCTTCCTATCAATTTGCGGCTTGATAGGTTGTCGATTTATGGCGGCGAGGTTGGAGCCTCCTGTGGGTTGGTGCACGCGAGAAAATTGAAGGGAGTTGGTGCTTCTTTGCAGGGTGAGTTTTACGGTGAGGGTAGGAGCCTCCCACCGTAGTTGGTGCTGCAAAAAAACATTGGTGAGAGGGAGTTGGAGCTTTCCTTTGCATCATAACAATAATAAGATGTGGTTTTCTCCCTTTATGGGTTTCCACTTATATCTAGTGTCTCTGTGCATGATGTTTATGTGTTGATCTAATTTATAGCATTTGCTTACTACCTGCTGCTCTCATATTAAGTCTGCTGTTATATTATATTAATACTTTCTGTTCACATTCTAAGATTACTCACATATTAATTTGGACATGAAATGAAGGTGTAAATAAGGTTTAATAAAAAGTTTAAAAGATTATGAATGTGTTAAACTGATTCACCCCCCCTCTCAGTTTAAGTAAGAGTTCAACAATTGGTATCAAAGCAGGTTCCTTTGTACTAGTCTAACAACTGAAAGGAGATCCTAGGTTCTCAGGATGGCTATTAAAGAAGGATGCTCAACCAATAAAGCCCCTTTCTTCACTGGTGAAAATTATGCTTTCTGGAAAATCAGAATGAGGACATACATAATGTCTCTAGGAATAGAAGTCTGGGTGGCTGTGGAATTAGGATACTCAAGGCCCAAGTGATACGAGAGAAAGAAACAAAACAAGATTTTGTGGCTAAAGCAAAAGCCATGAATGCCATTCTGAATAGATTGTGTGAAGCAGAGTTTATCAAAGTAATGCACAAAGACAATTCCAAAGAAATATGGGATACTCTTGAAAATATACATGAGGGAGACAAGAAAGTAAAGACTGCCAAAATTCAAGTCTATAGAGCCCAGTTTGAAAACTTAAAAATGAATGATGATGAAGAAATTGCCAGTTTCTTCCTAAAAGCTACAAAAATTATTAACAATATGAAAGTTATCGGAGAAAAAATGCCAGAAAGCATAATTGTGCAAAATATTCTAAGATCCCTTCCATCCAGGTTTAATCCAAAGGTGTCTGCAATAGAAGAAACAACGAATTGGGAGACCTTGACCATGAACCAGCTGCTTGGAAATCTAACAGCCTATGAAATGAGGCTCCCACAGAAGAAGCCAAGTACAAGGGAAGCAACCTTCAAAACAGAAAATAAGAAAGAAGAAGAGGGAGACATATGCTCTTGCTTCGATGAAGAAGAGGAAATTTGTTTCAAGAAACTGGATATAGGCTCAGGTAAATACAAAGGTAAACTCCCCTTCAAATGCTTTAATTATGGAAGAGTGGGACACTATGCTACTAAGTGTCCTCACAAGAAAGTAAGGAATCAGGCTCAAGAGTCAGAGAAAAATAAATCAAAGAACTGGCAGAAAGGAAAGAAGTTCAGCAGAAAATACTTCTATGCTTAACAAGACAGTGGTACATATGAAGATTCAGATGAATCCTCAAGTGAAGAAGGAACCTCTGAATTCTTATTGATGGCCATAGAAGAACTTGAAGGTCTCCTGCTAGAAGATTAAGAAGAAGAAGGTAAAGTCGATCTTGAGGGGGAGTTAAGAAGCTCTCTAGAAGAGATTGATAGACTCAAACTGAAATGCAGAAAACAAAAGGACATTCTCCTCAAGTATGTATGAGAAGAACATAATTCAGAAGTCCTTAAGCAGCTAAAGATAGATCTTGAAGAAGCCAAGAAGATAGAGGACATGCTACTTAAGCAAATCAAAGAAAAAACTCAAGAACAAGAAAATTTGGAAGAAGAAGTAGTATGTATCAGGAAGAAATTATAAAATTCTCGAGGGAAAGTGGTTATAAACTCTTCTCAAACAACAAGCTCTAGTAAGTTGAATGAAATTCTGGTAGCTCAAAGATCCCCTATGATAAACACTGGAATAGGCTATGAAGGAGAATCAAGTAAAGGAAAATAAAAGGTTGACAGAGAGATTATTTTTGTAAAAGCAAAGAAGAATGATGAAGCAGCTCAAACAATTCCTGTAAAAGAAGAAATCTACAATAAGGAAGACAGAGATCAGAAGAAACCACTAGTAGCAAAGAATGTAATAAATATTAAGACCCCTGAATATGTAAAATTTGGAAACCATCAAACGAGATTCTTCCCTCCAATGAAGAATGCCACCTGTTATGCTTGCCACAAGCTGGGACACATTTTTGCATATTGTCATGCAAGGAGGAGTAATTCAAACTAGCAAAAGATGCAAACATTGAAGAGACTGCCTCAAGAAAATAGATGGAAGAGACAACCTTACATCAGGTATGCAAATAGCTTGTATGGTTACTGAATTTATTGTAGGGAATTTGGTCATAAAATAATAGAGTGTAGAAGGTATGGAAAAATATTGATGTTTAACACCTCAAGGTGGTTTATGAATAAAAGAAATTTTGTTCATACTCATAATTCTACAAAAATTATGATCAAATGTTGTGTATGCAATCAAGTTGGACATATACCTTCCAAATGTCCTCTAAGAAGATATAGTTCATCTCCTCACAAAAGATACCAAACAAAAGGGTGCCTCCAGTGGATAAAGAAGGTGAATAAATGTGAATTGGCTCTAACTGCTCAAGACCTTAAAATTCAGTGGTATTTGGATCGTGGCTATTCAAAACACATGACTGGAGACAGAAGCAAGTTTATAACTCTTGATGAAAAGAAATCTGGCAATGTCACTTTTGGCAATGACAGAATAGGTAAGATCAAGGGAAAATTCTCAGTCAGCATAGACAATGGCATAGGAAAGGCCCAAGATGTACTATTTGTAGATGGGCTGAAAGAAAATTTACTGAGTGTCAGTTAGATGTGTGACAAAGGATGTGAAGTTCTATTTAGAGCACAAGACTGTGAAGTCAGATCAAGAACCACAGGTAAGACTGCGCACCGAGGTGTTCGAACGAGAGAGCAATGTTTACATTGTGAAAGAGGAAGATGAAGCATGCCATCTTAGAAAACTTGAGGAGTCATGGTTATGGCATAGGAGATTGGGACAACTCAGCTTCGATCATATCATTAGACTAAGCAAAAAGAAAGCAGTCATAGACATGCCAAAAATAAAGAGGCCTTCTAATACCATACGCAAATCTTGTCAATTGGGTAAACAGACCCGCACATACTTTAAGGCTAAAGAGGAGTTTTCAACAAGAAGACCACTCTAGCTTGTGCACTTGGATCTGTGTGGACCTACAAGAAGTAAAACACCAAGTGGAGAATCCTACTTGATGATGATAATAGATGATTTCTCCATAATGACATAGGTTGCTTTTCTCAAGAATAAATCAGAAGCTCTAGACAAATTCAAAATATTTAAGGCATTAGCAAAAAATCAGATAGGATGCAAGCTAAAATGCATCATATTGGATAGAGGAGGTGAATTCACAGATTATGACTTTTCTGACTTATGTAATGAACATGGCATAAAACAACAATTTGCTATTACAGGGACACCTCAGCAGAATGGAGTATCAGAGAGACAAAAGAGATCTGTTCAACAAATTGCCAGAGCCATGATGCAAGAGAATAATATTCCTCAAACCTTTTGGGTAGAAATAGTGCACACATCAGTACATATCCTTAATAAAGCTCACTTAAGGCCAAGCAATAACAAGAATCCCTACGAACTATGGCATGGAAATCCAGCTTCAATCAAACATTTCAGAATCTTTGGTAGCAAGTGTTACATAAATAATGTTGATGAAAATCTTGGAAAATTTGATGCAAGAGCAGATGAAGGAATATTTCTAGGATATACATCCAAAAGCAAAGGGTATAGGTGCTACAACGAGACTCTTCAAAAAATAGTAGAAAGCATTGATGTGAGATTTTATGAAGAACTTCCAAACAATACAAGGGATATAGACTGATGTAGTCCATCAGACAACCATGAAGAAGAAAATCAAGATGATGAGGAAACAAGCAAGACAACAGAAGATATAGAGCCGAGTTCTAAAGCTCCCTCAAGATATACTCAGAAGAACAATCTTGAAGATCAGATCATTGGAGACAAGAGAGTAGGGGTCCAAACAAGAAGGTAGCTGACAGAACAAACTGAAGAGGTATACATAGCCATGTTGTCACAAATAGAGCCAAATAAATTCAAAGAAGCCAACAAGGACAAGTCTTGGGTAAAGGAAATGAATGAAGAAATGGACCAAATTGAAAAGAAGAATACCTGGGAACTAGTTCCTAGACCAATTGAGAAAAATATCATTGGTTCAAAATGGGTATTCAAAAACAAAATGAATGAGTAAGGACAAGTAATCAGGAATAAAGCCAGTCTGGTCTGGAAAGGATATTCACAAGTCAAAGGACTTGATTATGATGAAACATTTTCCCCTGTAGCCATAATGGAAGCTATCATAATGTTCCTTGCATTTGCATGCTACCAGAATTTCAGGGTATATCAAATGGATGTAAAATCTGCATTTCTGAATGGAGACTTAGAAGAAGAAGTCTACATGGAACAACCAGAAGGCTTCAAATTGACAGACAAAGAAGACTTTGTGTGCAGACTAAAGAAGGCTCTATATGGACTAAAACAAGCTCATCGCACTTGGTACTCAAGACTGGATAAATATTTGAAAAAAAAAGGCTTTAAGAGAGGTGGAGTAGACAACAATCTGTACATAAAAGCCCATGAAAATGAACTCCTGATTGTTGTAGTATATGTTGATGACATTATGTTTGGAAGCAATAGAGAAGAACTGGCAAAAGGGTTTGCTGATGAGATGAAAACAGAGTTTGAGATGTTTATGATTGGAGAGCTCAGTTTCTACTTAGGACTTCAAATTCAGCAAAAGAACACATGTACATTCATCTCACAAGAAAAATACTTGAAAGAAATGTTGAAAAAGTTCAAAATGGAGGACTGCAAACCTGTGTCAACTCCCATGATCATGGGATGCAAGTTGTGTGCTGATGATGGATTTGTTGATATAGATCAAAAACTCTACAGATCCATGATAGGAAGTTTGTTGTATCCGACTGCATCAAGACCAGACATCATGCTAGCAGTAGGACTAGTGGCTAGATATCAGGCAACACCTAAACAAAACCATCTTCTAGCAGTAAAAATAATATTCAGATATCTACAACGAACAACACAGTATGGAATTTGGTATCCTAAAGGAAAAAGCTTCACCTTGACAGCCTACACAGATGCAGATTGGGCCAGCTGTATGGATGACAGGAAAAGCACAAGTGGAGGTGCTTTCTATCTAGGAGAAAGTCTAGTGGCATGGTTAAGCAAGAATAAAACATCTATCTCTCTGTCCACAGCAGAAGCAGACTATATAGTAGCAGCAGCATGTTTTAACACAAGTCATGTGGATGAAGCAAACACTTCAAGACATGAAGGTAAGCATTAATGAACCTATCTCAATTAAATGTGATAATACAAGTGCTATAAGTATATCTAAAAATCCTGTGCTTCACTCAAAAACTAAGCATATACCAATCAAGTATCATTTTCTCCGAGAACAAGTGGCTCAGAAGATAGTGAATTTGGAGTATGTGCCAACAAAAGAAAAAACATCAGATATATTTACCAAACCTCTTGCTAGAGAACCATTCGAATACTTGAGAGATAAAATAGGGGTAGTATCTGTAGATGCTACTCTCTGATATAAAGAGAAAGCACGGTTCGGGGGGAGATCGACGACGTGAGCTTGTAAGGCAGTTATCGGGATCAAGGATTATGGAAAGAATACATCCAGCATAAAGGAGTCAATGAAAAGGCTAAAGCGTCAGCATTTTAGATTTAATCCACAGTGTCGAGTACCAGGGTATAAAGTCACAAGATCTCAAAGAAAGGAAATGCACAAAATGTTAAAAAAGGATAAAAACACAAGATTAAAGGACAAAATCTACACTATGAGATGTCCAACCCCCTGCCATTGATCTCAAAGGGGGAGTAAGAGCAGGAAAAGTGTATGCAAAGAGAAAAAGCGTATTTCCATCAATGCCAAAGGGGGAGACTGTTGGAAATGTTGGCATTGATGGCAAAGGCGAAGAAAAGAGCAACACCTAAACTATCCATAAGGCAAAAGAGATAGAGAGGTAGCAGAGGCAGCAGAAGAAACAGAGTAATTGAAGCAGAAGCAATAGAGGAATTAGAGACAGAGCAGTGGAGTTGAAAGGGATTGAAGGAGTGTAATACGGAGGTTTATTTATGAATTACTACTTAGAATATGGGTTTGTTGATAAAATAAATCCATGTAAGTCTGCATGTAAATAGAAGAACTCGATCTCTGAGTTAAATTCCATCTTTGAACCATATGGTATGCAATGAGATTGGATATGCTTTGAATCAGTTGGCATTCGCTGTTTGAATTATGTTTGAAATTATCCCCAGTTTTGAATAGAGCACTCATATTCGATTGACATAATAAACAAGTTTAAGAGATTTAAGGTGCTTTTTACAAAGGACTAATATTCAGTTATAGAGTGGATCTTGCATGGACTGTTACGATCATTGATCGAACAATGAATTCAGCTCGGGTCCAAACAAAGTTTTGTTGAAAGAGTTAATAATACTCTTTCAAGAATTAGTAATACTTTGTCTGCCATATAAATGCGCTGTTGTGTTAATGGTTGGCGATGGTAGTGAAGTTATCCATAACATCAATGAAGGAAACAAACTGGAGGAATAATCAAAATTCGCGGGGAGATTCGGACGGAACCTTGTGTAAATAAGCGGAACCCAGAACGAGCGTTGTGAATAGTAACGGTGGTTTCTAGTATTCATCGCACCACCCTTATATGGAGAGTGGTATTAGAGGAGTTGGGAACGATTCCATAGATTGATCGATGCATGCATCAAGCCAGAGCATTGCGAAAGTCGCCTCCCACGCTGCGCGCCATCGCGCGCGTGCTGCAGAAGGCCTGCGCCTCAGCCAGCGGTGCGCCGGCCGAATGCGGAAGCGTCAGCGGTGGTCATGTGCTATAGATGCGCGAAGGTTGTCAAGGTACGGCGCGCCATCGAAGCGTTATTTTCCATGCAAGTTGCCGGCGATGTCAGGTCGGATCATCGAGAAAATATGCGATGTGATTTCCACCGTTGGATTTGGTAGGCCGTTAGTGCTTGGGCCCCGATTTAATTTATATTGCTCATTGGGTTTAACAAAGGTACGTTATAAGCCGCTCAATTGATTTAACTCGAGATATGTATTCAAAATTCCCAAAGTCAGGAACATTCGAGTAAGCATTATATATATTTAAGTGGGGAATGTAATATAATTTGATGCTTTAAAGGTTATATAGGTGACCATATTTATGTTGGGTGAAAAACAAAAGCTACGGATTATTAATAGTTTGAATCGGGAGTATGGATACATGACGATATATATATATATATATATATATATATATATATATATCTTTGTGCTAAATTTGAAACATATATGTAATAAGATTGAGTTTATTACAAAAGCCTGAATATTGGGTCTATTACAAGAGCCTGCAAGAACGAAAGAACTAGAGACAGCGGCAGAAATATGGTACAAAAGAAAAATGAATTGAAATTGTAAAGTGAGCTTCAAGCAATTATACTTAAACTCATGTATGAACAGATAATGTAGACAGGTAGCCTGAGAACAGAGATGGTAATGCACACAAGTACAATGAACAGATAAATAAACACAGAGGTGAACCAAGATATATAGAACAACCACTCAACTGTAGCAGAAGAGACAAACCCAGTAAAGCCCAGGTTCAGAAAAGGAGCTGAGTGGTATTGAAATGCATAACTGGAAATGTAAATATTTTTGATTATATTGTTTGTGATGCAAAGGCAAGTATCCTAAGGAAAAGACAAAATCCCACTATAGCATGGAAATTTGTACATATTGTAGTAATTTTAAAAATGAGTTGGATAAAGGAATAAGAATACAGAAGCCAAAGAATCATGACTGTTCACTCCAAATTCTTTATGAAATACAAACAGTCATGTGAGGAACTCTATATATAATATCACATTGATATGCACAAGAGAGTTTAGAGAGGGCAAATATAGAGAAGGCAGAGTATAGAAGTGTAAGGCAGAGAAGATTAAGAAAAGAAGAGCAGAAAGAGAAGCGACAGAACAAAGCTGATATCTGAGGTAAATCAACAAACATTAAGTTTGATAAATTGAGGAAGTTGGATCTTCCCTATCAAGTTGCAGCTTGATAGCTGTCGGTTGTAGCTGACTAAGGTTGGAGCCTCCTGTAGGTTGGTCACTGTAGAAAATTGAAGGGAGTTGGTGCTTGCTTGCAAGTTGTAGCTTGCAAAATTGAGGTAGGAGCCTCCTGTAGTTTGGTGCCTGTAGAAAAATAGTGGTGAGAGGGAGTTGGAGCTTGCCTTTGCATCACAACAATAATAAGATGTGGTTTTCTCCCTTTATGGTTTTCCACTTATATCTGGTGTCTCTGTGCATGATGTTTATGTGTTGATATGATTTATATCAACTGCTTAATACCTGCTGCTCTCATATTAAGTATGTTGTTATATTATATTAATACTTGCTACTCACATTCTAAGGTTACTCACATATTAAGCTGGACATGAAATGAAGGTGTAAATAAGGTTTAATAGAAAGTTTAAAAGATTATGAATGTGTTAAACAGATTCAACCCCCCCCTCTCAGTTTAACTAAGAGTTCAACATGTTATACTATCCTCACCTAGATGTATGGAAGAAAAGTTGTTCAGCTATTCCAAGACTTTTCTCTCATTGCAAAGGATGGGAAAATTGAGCAGTTCGATGTATATATCTCTGTTGCATGGGAACCACTCCCAAGAAATGGGAAACTCATTTCAGAGGTTCCTCCATTCCCGGGAGCTTTGGAAGTATGTGGGAACTTACCATTTTCGGTAGGAGCTGCCACCAAAGCTGGGGCATGTTCTGAATTCTTTGACCACTATGATGATTGACGTTTCAACGTTTCCAACAAAACTTCTCGCCAAAACAAAACTTCATTAAACATTTTTAGTAAATTTTACCAAAAAAGAAACTTCATTTCCGTAAATTTTCCCAAAAATCCACAAAAAAAAAAAAAAAAAAAATTCCCTTCTCAAAGTACATGCAAAAAAATTCTTTTTCTTGCCAAACTCACTCACAATATTGCATAAAGTTTGTCCTCCATTCACTCCATAACTGTAATTGTTAACTTGTTTAAGAGTGCAACCTTGTATTCATTTGAAAATAGTGCCTGAAGCAGTGGTTCTCTGCGGCCAGTAACCTCAGTGAGTTTCCAACTACTTTGTTTTTTCTAGACATTTAAACTCCAATAGTGAGGGCTTTACCTTTTCAAGGATTTATTCTTTTCTATCCTTTCTGTTTGCGAGCTCTTCTTTGGGGCTATTTAATTTTTCAGTCATGTTTTATGTGATGTCTAAACTCTGGTTTCTTGCTTCCCTTATGTGAAATTCCTCTTTTCATTAGTATGTCAGTTTCATTTCTTTTTAGTTTCATAGAGACTCTTTGGACTGGTTCTTGTAAAGATAATATAATTTTTCATAATAAAAAATTATATTAAGTTAGTAAATGCATCAATGATGTGTCTAACATTTCTCGAATTATTAACATTGATGCTCCTTTGACAAGTACAAAGTATTAGACCCATATGCCACATTACAGCATTCCACAGATAAATTATGTAATTAAAAAAAACATATTTTTATAATAATATTACCACTCCCAATTAGCCGTTTCCTGTAATTTTTAGGGAAACCTCTAGCCGTTCCGAACACCCATACCCAAGTTCCCAACGTTTCCACATTCCAGAAACTCATGCAACATAGGTATATATGAATTTATGTTTTTTACACTAAGTTAACTTCAGGGTATTTTTGTGAATTTTCTCTCACTATGATATGGTATTTACTTATATTGTTTGCAAAATAATCTCGTTAAGTAGGTTCTGCAACAAGAAAACAAGAATTACTTGCAAGCGGAATATGGCACTCACATAATTACTAACCACTTTTCTTTGATTTTAACAGATATGGGTATTAGTTTTTATGGTCATTGTATATTGTAATAATGCCGCAACAACAAAATTCAGGAGAAAGGGCTAGATATCGAAACTACTGGGAATAAAGATCACTTCGATTCAATTATTCATCACATGTCTCCTAATTCGCAATAAGCATTGCCTTATGAATTACATGCAATGCCTGATAATCCTCTCTCCTTTCTTGCATTTTATTTTTTTGTGAAAAGTTGTTGATCACTGACCCACGTTTGATGCACCTTGAGGTTGAGGGTTTAAAGCTGTAGGTTTTATACAATGGATTCTGGGTCTTTTGTGTGAATTCGACATATACACATAGATATAAAATGTTTGAGATGGAAACCCACATTTTTATGTTTGATTTTGATGTTACAGATATAGTTGAGCAAAAAACATTCAGAGGTTGAGATGGAAAATTGGGCCAGTATTTCCAGATGAAGTCAAACAGAATCTCAACCAATCTCAAGAGGATTTCTTCAAGAGAAAATGACACCTCAATTTATTTTTCTACAAATATATAACTTACTCATTCGTAAAGCGACAGAAAATATATCATTACTCACAATTGCAAAGCGACAGATTCATAGGCGTCATTTGAAGCACGCGAGCATTTCACCAAATCCCCAATATAATACCACTGCAATACTCTTTCGTTGTCTCATTAACCAAAGTATTATATTTCTAATTGTGACTGTGACTATTCAAATCACAACGTATTTGAGCAGGCCCAACAAATTTACGTGGAAATAAATTTAAAGCAAAATATCCAAAATTGAGTTGTTATCGAAACATGAAAATACTTAAATACTGCCCATTGATGGCAAAACGCGTGGCGAATGGACATCTCGTTGTGTAGCTAAAGATGAATGAGGAAAAAAGTATGCTCATCTAATTCGGTTTGTTTTAACTTGATGGGAATCTGTCAAAATTTCAAACCAAAATTTGCATCGCATGTTTTTTCTAATATATTTATTTGAGATAGTATTAAAGGTTCATGAAATATTTTTTATTGACTTTTTAATATAATATTAAATATTTATGATTTTTTTTTAAATGTTAATACTCAAATAAAGGATTTGAAAATATTTTAACCATGACATACATATATATATATATAATTGAGATTGATAACATGTATTTTACTATTTGGTTTTTTTGAAAAATATAATAATTATTGTCATTATTATTTGTGAAATATTTTAATTTATGCGAGCTATTTATATATATAGACCTAAATAATTATCTGCACTTTATTATTATCTAATTAATGTATTGATCTATCTAACTAAAGATATTTTCTAACTTATAAACAATACTTATTATATAAAAACTATAATAAATAAATCTATTAATTTGGCACTTGGCTCTATTAGAATATTTTTTACTTGATTATATTGATTTACACGTGATTTTGACACTCGGTTCAACTAAGATTTTGGGGTCTTTTTGGGTAATTTTTTCTTTCGTGAATTACTTTGAGAATGCTTTCAAATTATAAATATAATAAATTAATTTTTTTATAAATATAGCAAATTGAAGTTTTGAAAAAAAAATGCAGTATTTATTTGCAAGATTAGACTTTATAAAATATTGGATAAATTATATTTATTTATTTAAAAGAATTTTTTAGTGGAAAAAGAAATCATCCATAGATTTTACAGTGTTGCACAAATTAAGGAATTTTTTATTTTTATAATGAGTAGTTGAGCTGTTTTCTTTTTGTAAGAACTAAATTACATTATATGTATTATGTATTTTTATGTCGTAAGGCGTCACTATTTCAAAATAACACCCGTGTTGCCTTGCTGTCCTTCATGTACATCATTCGATCTTTTGTTAGCGATTAAATTCTCTGTCCTTTTTTTGCATCATTTGACATTTTGTTAGACGATTAAATTCTCCTTGCCAATTGATTTGAAGTCAAGTTAGTTATTAAAGTTCGTTATGAGCTTGGCGTTTCCCAACAGTTTATATGTTTGATGGAGCTCTGGAATTATCGTTATAAAATCTCCTTCATCGTTGATTTGAACTCAGGTTCGTTATTAAAGTTCGTTATGAGCTTGGCGTTTCCCAACATTTTATATGTTTGATGTAGCTCCAGAATTATCGTTATAAAAACCGTTGTTTTGTTCAAGAATTTGCGATTACTGTGCATGACCCTTTGCAAGGCACCTGGGATGAACTCCCTTGCCTTCTTGACGTCCTTGGCCATCTTGGATTTCTTGTACTACATGGCCCTCTGTTTACTTTAGTGCGTGACCCTCTACAATGCACTTGGGAACAACTCCCTCACCTTCCCCACTTCCTTTAAGACTGTCAATCGGAAGCTTCTTTTGATAGTCAGAAGGAGTTCTACCTACATGAAGAGACTATCTACCGTCTTCATCTATGATTTCTCATCTGCTGATTGGAGACGTGGCATATACTATCCGCTACAAGCAGTCCATGCTACTTGTTTCGTTTTCCCGGAAGGACTCGTTTACGTTGCCGAAGGAAATGGTGTGCAAGGAGCAACAACAATTTACAATGTAGAGAAACACGAGTGGAAGCATCTCCCACATATGAACCAACAATGGGACCTCTGCTTTGAGGCTTTTATTGATGGGAAATTCTTCGTTATTGGGTATGACAGTGATCCGTGGGTTAATAGATCGAAGGCCAGTGGGGAAGTTTACGATCCGGAAAAAGGGTTGTGGACCTCTTTTCATGATTTATCCAATCTCTAGAATGGGGAACACTCTCGATCATTACCATTTGTGGTTAAATGTTCAGGCGAATCCCTTTACTATTTCAAGATGCAGCAAGGAGTGAAGGTATATGATTCCAAGGAAAGTGTTTGGAGGTCAATGGCTTCTCTTCCACCAATGCTTCGAACGATTAGTTGTTGTGGAGCGTGGCGTGATGGAATTTTTGTGGGCGGTAATGTTGAGGAAAAAACCCTTAATAATGCTTTCTGCCCTCTGCGTGATCATGTTTTCTATATGATGACGCCTCAACGTATACGACGTGGAGAAGCAGTAGTATCGCAGGATGAAATGGTTGGAGAGTGGAGTGTTTTTCCCATTAGGAGGCTCGAAGACCTTCATATAGACTATGATCAGCTTATTTTGTCTACAGTTACTATGGAGATCTAAAATTAAATTCACAACGTTTTGCATTTATGCCTTTGATAACATTAGTTCTTTCTAGATCGTAGTTAGGATTGACCTATGTCCTGTACAATTATATTTTCGGTTGTAGGGAGTGAATAGAACATAGTTAGATAGTTAAAATTCCAATGATTATTTTTTCAATTGGATGCCCAAAAATAGAATTACTTTTTTATTATTCAATAATGATTCAGATTGGACACTTAGTCCATTTGACATAATTCTATCACTTTTGTGGTTATCACAGTCTTCATAGATTAGTTATTTGACACAAAGTTATGTACTTAGCAGCACCTTTCTATTAATTCTACATAGCATTGTTTGATATCGTCAGCGTGGTTATAATGCTTGTAAATCCTAGTTTACCGACTTATTCAGTTGTCAATAGTTGTTTCAAAGAATTGTTTTATGTATCTTGCATTTGGAGAGAAAATTATTGCATATTGAACATGCTTTTTTTCTATAA
The DNA here is from genome assembly GCA_034641835.2 of Pinus albicaulis. Lineage (NCBI taxonomy): Eukaryota > Viridiplantae > Streptophyta > Pinopsida > Pinales > Pinaceae > Pinus > Pinus albicaulis. The sequence continues at coordinate 979,552,698 of CM076571.1, read as the reverse complement.
CTTTTCTTTTAATTAAAAATAAAAATTGTGACAGGGCACAATCTTTTTTTCCTACCTTTACTAAAATTGACCAAAATCACTATAGATATCTTTCTTAGCAACTATTGGATCTCATCAGTTATTTGACACAGAGTCATGTACTTAGCAACACATTTCTATTAATTATACATAACATTGTTTGGTGTTGTCAGCATGGTTATAATGCTTTTAAATCCTGGTTTACGACTTATTCAGTTGTCAATAGTTGTTTCAAAGAATTGTTTTATGTATCTTCCATCTGGAGAGCAAATTATTGCAGATTGAACATGTTTTTTTCTATAACTTTGCTTTTAATTATAGATAAAAATTGGGATAGGGCATATTCTTTGTTCCTGTCTTTACTAAAATTGACCAAAATCACTATAGATATCTTGCTTACCAACTATTGGATATCTTTAAGAATTTTACTGCGTTTCATTTGCAACATCTGGTGATGGTGCAATTGCTAGTTATGATAAATTTAATAATTTTTTAAACTAATCTAATGGATGTTCAATATCAACTCAAATGCAAAGAGTATATCTAACCATCTGCAAACTAGAGATACCAAATCTTATGATTTAGACGGAACAGAAAAAGCCTAACCTCCACAAGCTTATTCCTAAGAACACTATTTCTAACCCGTTGAAACAGCAAACCCTGCAAACCCTACCGTAGGGATGTAAAGTATTTTTTTAGAGTTTTCCAAGCTTCGATATTCAATTTGATTGAAATTTGAACAAAAGTGAACATAAATCATAATGAAACTCCGAAGAGTTCATTCCGCCATATACAGAACTCAAATCATAATTATATTTTGATCTTGCCCACCACTTTGTCTGAACATGGATGCTCCTTGGAACCTTGTGTGTTTCACTTTGACACTGCAAACCCTATCACGAAGAAACATGTCAGTTCTACTATCTACAGTCAACATTCAAACTACGATATATGGCTCATGGCAGCAATGTAGGAAAAATTCTTCATCTGTCTAAATGAGACAATATATAAAATTAGACCCAGATCAATGTTGACTCAACTACAGAAAATTGGACGATTCAATCTGTTGAAATCCAACCAAACAGAAAGTTAGATCTGCAAAATGTTGCATGTCTTGGTGGTCTCAAATTTAAGCAAAACCCTTGGAGACTATTTTTTGCCAGAAAAATGGGTACTGATTCTAACCCTGTTGCATGCATTCAAAGCAGAAACCCTACCATGTGCATGAAATGTTAGTTACGCGAGACAAAAACAACATTCAAAGTGTTCTATGCGTTACACTTCTTTGGAAACAAGAGTTTGATAGAATAGAGTTGAATACTTGAAGCCTGCATGTCATCAAACAGTCATGGACAGGTCGGCATACAATAAAAGTAAATGGTTACAATTTGGATCCTTTCATGAATGGACTACAATATGCTTTGATCACATACAACACGTTATTTCTCCTCCTGTAAGTAAATTCGATCGCCATTAATAAAAGCTTATCCTTGAGGGCAGCATCGACCCATCGAAGTGCCTTAAGAACCAGACAAACATGATTTTGATATTATAGGTCGAAACACTATCATATTGTTATTTCATGTAAACATCTATAACATGTCTGTCTGATGCTTGAAGCTCACGCCTGGAATAATTTTCAGCGGAAATGGTCGATGCTGCTCTCAATGATGAGCGTTTATCTCAACACGGAAATGTTAAGAATAAATAATATGAACAGTAAGCTGCCCAGAGACCCTGTTTGGTTTGAGTACAGGTGTGAATAAGAGGCCATATTTATATGTTGTCTCCAATTTATCAATCAATCATTGTTTTTAGATTAGGTTAGAATTCCAATTTTGGTGGGGGCATATTCGAATTTGGTTGAGTAGATTTGTACAAATGCTACTATCATCAAAGTAACAGTTAGTACAAGCTAGGGAAGAAGGGAGAAAAATAAAAAATCATCGTGGATTATGCATGTATAAGTCAATCAGATACATTGTTCAAAATTCAGGTAAGCCAGTAATGAGGTTCAGGCTTCAAAGTTAAAGATTTCATTAATGTCATTTCTGCAACTCTTTCACCATGTAAAAATAAAACAAAGACCTTGCCGTAGGGAACTCTCTCGGTACTGTTAAAAAACCCTCAGATTCATGTATCAATAGATAGCCACAAGATTGAATCAATAGATAGGCGCAGCCTGTTATTAATAAATTTAATATTGCTACTTATGATTGCGGCGCGTCACAGTAAGGGACAAGTGTACATTTATAATTGGGCCAGCAATTCTCGTGAAGGATATTAATGTAGATTGTTTGATAGCGAATGTCTGAAGTGACTTAAAACTTCTCAAATTTTGAAACTGCTTCGATTTAATTTAGGTTAATTCCTAAAGATTTTTTATTTCAACACATCAAGATGGGTTGGTTTTTTTTAATTGAGAGTTTAGATTGATTTTGAAGGTAATAGGTTTACCGTAGGATTAGTGTTGATGTTTATTAAGGGGTCTAGTGTGTTAGTGTGTTACAGGTTTTGTTAGGTTGCATTAATTTTTAATAAATTAAAAAAATTAAATTTCATTTATTTGACTCTTCACTAATTTCTTAAAAATTGGAGATTATTTTAATATCTAGATCTGCCTTAACATAGCACAACATTTTCTATACAAAACATGGTGGACATAAATAATAATCATATTTATTTTGATATTAATTTTTTTTTTTTCAAATATATGTTTAGTTTTTCTTTACAAACTTGAGAAGTTGATAATATTTTTCCACTTAGTTATTTTATTTAAAAAATGCTACATCAAATCGCTAATGCTACCATCCACATAATAATTTTTAATAATTAAAACAAATTTTGGAAGTCTTCCTTCAGCCGTATAGTCATATAAATTGAATAGTTAGTAAAATTTGATAGGTATCAATTTATGATAAGCATGAAAATGAATTTTGACTACAAAATATTTGAGACTCAAATATAATTTATAATTTATAATTTGATTTGATAACATGTTTTTGAAAAGAAAAAAGAGCATAACTACCTTTGAGATAAATCTCAAACTATTATCTTTATTATTACTAAAAGTATACTTTATATATTCTTTAAAGGTTAAATCTCTAGCGCTTGTCTCTGGATTATTGATAACTAAATAAAAGTCTAAAAGCTCTATTACAAAATAGACACACCTATTAACACAAAAATAAATATGCCTATAAAAATAATTCATATATATATGTGTGTGTAAAAATTAAATATAATCAAAATTATTTATAACTCAACTTTGATTTGAATACTAACCACTCCTAATGGATTCTTATCTCTAGTAATATTATGGTTGACTAATATTTAAGTTTTTTTTTATCTAACAACAATAGCCATTCCGAAAAAATGATATCAAAGCACATGCCACCAATATTTAAGTTTTTAGGCATTGGTAAAACTATTATCAAGAATTTCACTTGTGAAAAAGAGTAAAATTTTAACTAAATTTATAAACTTAATGATATATTAAAATATTAATTGAAATAAATAAATATTATAAAAAAATATTGTTCTTTGTGATTATTAAAATCTAAATTATTTATCTATATTATCTTTTCATTGAGTTGAGAGGCTAATTCTACAACTCAGTATGAGTGGATGTGTAAGTTTTTTCATTCTTCCATCCCGTTATATATATACATATAGAAAAATAATGTCTAATATAATGTGTGCTAATTAGTATATGTCGGTATCAACTTTATATACATTTTTATATAGAATATTTTTCTTAAAATAAATTATTTTAATATAATATATAAAAATTATTTAATATGAATTATCAATAAAATATTTGTATACAAATTAGTATTGATATATACTTAAAAATATATTAATAATAAAAAACTATTTTAATTTTCTCTCATAAAATGTTTTGATGTACATGTTATATACAATTTTGGAATGCCAATTATGTATATATTATATATCATTTAAAAAAAATATGCCTCTTATAAAAAAAATTATAATTAAAACATTTATTTGATCACATATATACTCTATATAGCATTAAAAATATAATTTAAATAATGAAAAATAACACATTGTATTTTGTATTATAAAAAAGTTTACATTTAAAAAAAAATAATCCTTATAAATCATGTTAAATCTTTACTTAAAATAAATCTATACTAATATATAATATATCAACTTACTTGAATATATTGATTTTTTTTTTTAAACTAATCTACATTATAAAAATCATTTACTTTTTTATCACCATGTTAACTCATTATTAATCCATTTTAATTTCCTTTTAATGACCATGTTAACTCATTATTAATCCATCTTAATTGACTATCAATAAAACATGCTCAATAGTCGTAAATTTATCGTTCAATTTTTAAAAATAACAATTTTTTATTTAAAGGTGTTAAAAGTAAGGTGAAAAGGGTGACATGTTTTATTTATGTGAAAGAATGTTTTGGAAATTTCTCCTTTCCTTGATGAAGTATTTGAGAAAGTGTGATTTTTATGCAGGTAACTTAAGAAAACATTTATTTTGATGTATAGCTTAAGAAAACATTTATTAAGAAAACATATATTTTGATGTATTTTTTAAAGAAAGAAAATTTTGTCCAGATACATTATATTCAAAGAGCTTTGTTCTATGTGTAATAAAATTATTTTACATTTGGGTGAGGCATGTTCATTCAATAAGGTTTTTTTTTGTTCTTTCTTATGCACAACTTGAAACATTCATGAAGTTGAATTTTTTTTCTAACATATTGCATTTTATTGAATGTTTTTTTTATCAATATATGATGTTCATATCTAAAATTATTATTTTTTGAATAATCAAGTGGAGAGTAGCTTAAATGTTGATGAGAAGATTGTGAATATATCTATATAGAAGGGGTGAATTGAATTAGTCTTTAGCAACAATAAAATAAGGAAATAACCACATTCTTTTATATCAAGATACATGTCAAGAGGACAATAATTGATGTTTTATTCAACACGTTTTCACCTGCGAATCTCATAGTAATATCATAGTAACATAGCTAGTCAAGAAATTAGGGGAGGAGATTAATGACTGTCTTATCCCATATATATTGGGATGGATCAACCAGGAGGTAGATATAAAGATAAGAAAACTATGTAGAATACAACTTGTTATTAGTGTTGATTTTATTAATGAAATATATCCAATACAATTTCACTTGATGTATGTACACTTCATGTATGTGGAGTTGTATTTGGGAGATGGAAAATCCTTCATCTTCTTGATGTATGTGGAGTTGTATTTTGGAGATGGAAAATCCTTCATCTTCAATGCACACAAGGAAAAGTCAAGAATAGGCGTCCCTTGCCTAGGATATATGATCTATTAGATAAACTACAACAAGCCAAATACTTCACCAAGCTAGACTTAACGTCAAGGTATAACCAAGTTTGAGTGAGAGAAGAAGATACTTGGAAGATTTCCTTAAAAACTAAACGAGGTTCAAGTATGAGTGGCTAGTTATGGAGATTAGCCTATGGAATGTAACAACTAAATTCATGAGCTTAATGAATGATATACTACACCCTTTTATAGAGTAATTTGTTATTTTTTATTTGGATGATATACTAGTATACAATACTAGTTGGGAATAGGACATCATATATTTGATGCATGTGATAGAAACATTAAATAAGAAACAATTGTTGGAAAATATCGAGAAGTGTGAGTTTGCACAACATTCTTTGGGGTATATAGAATATTTGATAGGTGGCGGAGATTTGAATATAGATCCTACTGAGATGGACACTGTCATGCAGTTCTTTGTGCCTACTAATGTCTCCAAAGTTAGGTGTTTCATTGGGAAAACATAGTAACTAAGAAAATACATAGCCTCATTTTTAGAATTAGCAGCAACACTCCATGCAATAAGTGAAGGTGGTAAGGGTTCTGAGTGGTAAATGGGTCATCAGAGGGAATTTTAGGATTTAAAGAAGAAGATAAATCAAGCACTGATTCTAGCTTTACCAAACTTATGGTAGTTGATCCGGATTTTATGCAGGAACGCAACAGAATAAACACATAACCATAAATACAGAGATGCAGCGGAAATAACACTTCATTTCATTAATATCAAATAACAGAAAGATGCTTACAGACATAATGGAAATAAAATAGCTAGGGTGCTGGTAGCGAATCTCTGAGAAGAGATGTGGTGGCTACAGACCTCTGAACCGTGTTACAATGAGGCTCGAGGGCCTATTTATTGTTGAGAAACAATGTAGAATTTGAAACGTCCAAAAACCTAACCGTAGGAGATGAGGCGCCAAAACTGTGGGCGCCCGTTTGGGTAAATTGGTGGTTCGACTTCCCGGGGGCATAACTTTGGCACCCGATCTCCGTTTGACGCGTTCAATAGCTCGTTAGAAAGATCTATCCGAGGACTACAGCTGTCGGGACGAATTTTATCAGAAAATTCGTTGGCGCTTTCATACCCAAAAAACGTCGTTTAGGGCCTCAAAACGGCTCCGGAAGTTCAGGACCCGAAAAACTGCTAAAAATAGTAAGTTTTGTTGCAACTTGAAAATTGAAAGAACTGAAGATGGGGGTTCAAATGGAATAGGTGGGTGGCCACCAATATCCCCCTGGATCATTAAGCCCCCAAAACGGCTCCGAGAGTGGAGGACCCGAAAATCTGCTAAAAATAGTAAGTTGTGCTGAATGTGAAAATCTGCAAGAATTGATGGTGCTGGTCCAAATGGAATAGGTGGGTGGCCACCGATATCCACCTGGATCAGTAGTCCTTCAAAGTAGAGACAAATGCAAGTGGTTATGCTATGGGAGTGGTATTGATGTAGGAAGGAATGATTGTATGCTACTAATCTAAAATATTTCACGGGGTGGTTCTTAACTACCCTCCTTACAAGAAGGCGCTCTATGTGTTGTCCCATGCTATAAATAAATGGAAGCACTATTTGATGGGAAAGGGGACAATAATCCACATTGTTCACCAAATAATACAGGACTTATAAGCCTAAACCAAGCTACGATAAACCATGCATTACAGTTATATTGGTTTTCTATAGCATTTTCATTTAGTGATCAAGTATAAGAAGAGAATAACAAGAAAGCTAGCTAACATGCATTCAAGACTTCCCGTATTGAAGATCAAAATTGTGGGAACTCTTATGCACATGGATCCTTTCATCCATGATTCATAAAGAAAGAAATATATAGAGGATGGGAATTCAAGGAGGTTTATCATCAGTTGCAATGCCAAAGTCATGTATATGATGGTGCCGACATGATTGAATACCATCTCTAGAATACTTTACTATATAGACTGGATAATACATTTGTTCGTAAATGTGAGAAAATGTAGCTAATGGGAGAGGATCACATCTCTAATATTGCAAGTAATTTTGGTGTAGGAAAGATAATGGCTAAAGGGGTATGTTTACTGGCCCAATATGAAAGAATATATCAGTAGGTTCATATGAGGATGGATTTTTTTTTGTTATAACAACCCTAGTAATATGAAACATGGTTTATTCCATCCCTTTCATGTACCAACTTGTCCTTGGGAAAGCATTTCCATGTAATTTTTGGGAGGTTTACCAACTAGGAAGGGACATGACTACTTTTTAATGTACTCGATAGGTCCAATAAGACGCGTGTTCTAATTTCCTACAAAAATTCCATCAATTGGAAAGAAGCAACAAACTCATTGAATGGAAAACTTTGGGTGCACCTTGGGATACCAAGGAGCATTATTGTAGAAAATGAAACAATATTTTGCAGGGCATTTTCAACTACATTGTGGGAGAAGGAGAACAAGAAGTTGAAGAGGGCTATATAATTTCATCCACAAATAGATGGGTGAACAAAAGTAGTCAATGGGACTTTGGATCAAATTTCAAGTCATTACAATTTTAAGGATTTGAAGACTTGGGGTGAAAATTTGGTATATATTATTATTATTATCCAATTTTAATGTCACTCCCAAGCGAGACACCAAATTGGTTCATGAGAACACCTTTTTTGTGGGACAAGGGACCCACCTCTGCTCAACTATTTGAATGCTAAGTCTAGGAAGGCATACATACTCTACCCCCCTCTTATAATACAGTAGCCCAAATTTTAGTGCAAATTCCCCATTTGAAACTTATTTTAGATATTCACAACCTTCATATTTTGATGTTGCACACAGATAGCAAGGAGGAGTGAAAAAGGAACTTACATGGGATTCCTTATGGGAATTTTTTTTTTTTTAGAACATAAGGGAGATCCATGTACATTTATAGGAGATGCTACAAAAGTCATAAGAAAAATGCAGGGCCAAGATTGATTAACACGGAGCAAAGAATTAATTCAAGGTGGAAGATAGAGTATGGTTGTAATTGAACAATTTGAAGCTATGTGATCTTGGTAAGAAAATCAAGGATTTATAATGTGGTTCCTTTGAGATAATGTAAAAGGTGGTATATTATACCCATAGATTGAGTAATGTACCCCCATACATGTGAACTAACTCAATGGTAAATGTAGAGAACCTAAAACTCTATTATCCTTCCAAGTTGGATGAGGAAGAGGAACATGACCTACCTTCTAAAGAGGATTTGGTACTAGATGCTTAGGTGGAGTTGAAATACAATATAGTTTATTAGAATAGGTCAAGGACTACAATATAGGAGTAGCATGACCTTTGGATTGGGTTAAAAGGAAAACTTCCAAGAAAGGCTAAATGGTACATGTGGTAGAAGGTAGAGGAAACATTTCCTCGCTTCATTTAGGAGACTATTTTGGTACAAAAATCCTCCCAAAATGAGGAGGTATGGTTTGAATTGGATTTTTGTATTATTTTTCACCCATCTTAATGTTTTCAGAGTGGGAAAAGCAAAGGAATTAGTTCATAGAACCATTTTTATGAGTGGGTCATATTTGGTGAATTGGGGTTTGACACCTTATGAAATTTAACGAAGTTATTTGGGGGTATAAATTTCCAGCTAAGTAGCACACCCCATATATTTATTTTACTTGTAGACAACTTTCTAATGGTGCAAGAATTGCTTCAATAATAGTTCACATGCAAAAGTTATGATAGACAAAATTCGATACAATGCTACATCAACCGCCAATATTCATGGAAAAGGTACTAGCCATGTGATCACGATGAAGAAGGCTCTAGAAGAGTTTATTTTTTAACTCTAGTGAAAATTTGAAGAACTCAAATTTAACCACTAGTAGACTATCAGGTTGTGTTATAATCAGGAAACCACGAGAAAAACAAGTTAGAGTCAAGAGAGTAGAGAAACCTCACATTCCAACTATTTTTTCTCCTTTAAGGGTTTCCAAGATCATATCTTGTGTTCATTGTGGTTTGCAAGTTTTTTTAATTATTCTCCATTTTCCATATTTTATCTATTGTGTGAATAAACATAAAAAAATAATTAACGAATCCAAAAGTCTAAGGAAAATAATCCTCATAGAATAGTTTTCAAATTTTAATTATAATTTTATCATATTTGTTGTGAGAAACTACCTACTCGAGTTTGTGGAACAATATGGCTTGAAACTTTAGTCTAATACCATGTATAAGTATAGTATATGACTCATGTATAAAATACAAAAGGAAGTGGTCCATATATAACAATCTAAGAAGCCTATTGTTAGCTAAATATAGCTTTGAAAACTAGATATCTAAGAAATCCTACTTGAACTTACAATTAATTTGGAAAAAATCATGTTGAAAAACAAGAACACCAACAATTACATAAAAAATAAGAATGCTAAATAAACATTTTAATAGAGAGGTTTTAAACCCATTGGTCCATTTCTTAAATTTAAACATGCTAGAGAACATCTTGATTGAAATGAAATACCTACAACTTTGAAATATTGGTGATGTCTTAAGATGCCATAGATTTTAATGAGTATAGATCAAGTAATATTTACAAATAAAACGTAACTAGTAATGATGAAAATACTCCGTCATATGTTCAAAAAAATCAATTAGAGATTATTGAAAATCAACTAGAGATTTCATTAATAGCTAATGAGATTTGCAATCCATCAATAAACATACATCTCATGTGAATCACAATTTTCATGATTAACTAGAAATGGGATATGCAATCTATCAATAAACATGCATCTCATGTGAAACAATATTTTCATGAATGAGGATTTTGGCCAGCTAACACAATGCTATAAAAATTGAGTAATGTCAAAACTATGAAAAAAATATGATACAAATAATTTTATTTATATTTCCAATTTTCATCTTTTAAATAAAACATTTTTAAGTAGCAGTCTTCTTATTTTCTCCTAATTAGTGTTCCTTGGAATTATGTTTATCCTAATTGTCTACCAAAATTTAACATCATATTTTTTATTTCCACCCTCTACTAAAATTTAACATCATATTTTTTATTTCCACCCTCTACTAAAATTTAACATCATATTTTTTTATCTACACCCTCTACTATAAACTGGTTAATTATTCATGATTTGTACCCCACGATAAAAGTCTTAACTCACTATCTAAGGAAAAGAATGGTGAGATGTTTATTCATTTCCGCGCTGGATATGAAGTGTGAAAATGTTGATGATTTGAACCCCACCATAAAATTACTCACTCACTGTCTAAAGAAGATAATGGAGAGATGTTTATTTCATACTTGTTCACCATACAAGTACCCAAGATTATTGTTCTCCATAAATATAAATAATGGTGGCTCATGACAGAAGTACTGACACGTGTTTGAAAACCGTCATCGGAAGTAAGTGCTTGTAACTTGTGTTGAAAGAAGACACTGAAAACTTCGAAGGCAGGAGGAGAATTGCTTTAGCATTCTGATAATATGTCGAACAGAGCAACAGCCCATGGATGAAATATATTTGAATCCACAAGCTCCAACTGCTGAAAGATTCGGTGTGGAAGTGACCGAGTAAGAGGAATCATATCAATGGATGTTAGTGAAAAGGGGATCAGAGACGATGTTGATGAAAGGAGATCAGTCAGGAGGATATTTATTCATAAAGAAGATGAATCTAAATAAAGAAAACAGTGGTCAAGGCACCTACGATAACATCACTACAATCCTGAGGTATAAATCTCCATATATACGGGTGCCCTGGAGAAAGTCCACCTGGTTGATTATAGAAAAACACTCCACAGCTTTAAAAAAAAAAAAAACCCAGACATCTCACAAACTTTCCATGGGAGTTGCAAAAATGGGAAAAACTAACTGCCCAGAAACAGACTGGAAATTGGTGGCACTCTCCACGTGTAGTTATTTGTTTAATAATATGTGTTTTTTAAATCATGATGAATTGGTATTTTTTAAGATTAATCTAAGAGATGTTTAGGATTGACTTTAGTAGGTATTTTATAACCTCTTTTTTTAATTAGAATAAATTGATAATTTTTTAATTAATTTAAGAGATGTTAAAATTTACATTTATGAATACTTTATAACACTAAAAATATATGTAGATTACATTATAACATAAAATATATATCCAACAACATACAAACCATGATATAGCACTAAAAAAACCCTAACCTCCACTTGCTTTGTATTCTCAACCCTCTCTCTATCCAATTGAAACAGCAAACCCTACTGTACCGTAGGCATTGCAACTTATTTTTTCAGTTTTCAAGGCTTCGGTCAACTTGATTGAAATTTGAACAAAACTGAACCTAAATAATAATTAAACTCTGAAGGTTTCATTCCACCATATACAGAACTAAAACCATAATGATATTTTGATCATGCCCACCACTTTTTCTGAACATGGATGCTCCTTGCAACCTTGTGTGTTTCACTTTGACACTGCAAACCCTATCACGAACAAGACATGTCCGTTGTACCATTTACAGTCAACATTCAAACTGCCTTATATGGCTCATGGCAGCAATGTAGGAAAAAAAAATCATCTGTCTAAATGTGACAATACAGGAAATTAGATCTAGATCATTTTCCACAAACGATTCAATCTGTTGAAATCCAACCAAACAGAAAGTTAGATCTGCAAAATGTTTCAGATCTTGGTGGTCTCAAATCTAAACAAAACCCTTAGAGACAAATTTTTGGCATAAAAATGGATACTGATTCTAACCCTGTTGCTTGCATTGAAACCAGAAACCCTACCATGTGCATGAAATATCAGTTAAGCGAGATACAAACAACATTCCAAGTGTTCTATGCGTTGCCCTTCTTTGTAAACAAGAGCTTGATAGATTAGAGTTGAATACTGAAGGCGTGGATGTTATTAAACAGTCATGGACAGGTCTGTTGGAAATATTGAACGAAACAATAACACAGAGGGATGCTTCCCCCACAACATAGAGAACACATAATTTTGTAGAATTAAATAATATTCATAGACAAACAACGTAAAAACACAGGAGCGGAACGAAATTCTGTTTCTATTCCATCACACTAACAAAATGAAATTACATTTCCTTTAATAGAAATGGCTGAAGCCTGAAAACCTAATCCTATTCAATGTTGTTCAATGTTGAATGGATGTTCAACAACCAAATGTCCTTCGGCTGTCAAAAGACCGATTCTTTCATTAAAACGACACGCAGACCGTATTCTGGTTTATACACGAAAACACATAAAAACGCATTCAAAACACAAAAGGGTGGACTTCAAATATTATGCAATGCAGCTCTGAGTCCACATCATATCCGTGCAAATCGGCGATATCAAACTTTAACTATCACGCTATCCGTTAAACATTGCAAGTTGCGATCTGCGATAGTGACGTGGCACATATCGCATCACAACCAAAATAACATACCTTGCGAAACTTAAAAGGAAAACCAAAACATTTGCGATTGCGAAGTGACGTGGCACATATCGCATCACACCCAAAATAACAGACCTTGTGAAACTTAAACGGAAAACCCAAACATTTGTGATTGTGAAGTGGCGTTGCATCATCGCATCGCATATTAAATAACATAGCCTGCGGGTGGTTCACGGGAAAATTAAATCTGTGCGATTGCGATATACGACAACGATGTCACATCAAATAACAAATAACATAACTGCAGGCGGCAGAAGGTAAAGTTAAGAAGTTGCGATTGCGATGTGCGATGCGATATTGCATCGCAACATCACATGATTCGTTACGGTTGCTTAAAAGGTAAGATTTAAATGTTGCGAAGTGTGGTATTGCAGGCAGTAAACATTGGTAAGTGCGGTAACGAAAAAACAAACGATTTTGCGGAATACAAAGGAAATGCACGGGTTTTCAAAGCATTTGGGTATAAGGTGGGTCCAGTCGATATTGCATCGAATGAGACTTAACATTGCGAAATGCTTAAGGTTTAAAACAAAATGTTGCGGGCTGTGCCTACGGGCAAAAATTCAAAATGGTGGTTGAATAAATAAATGCAGATGATGGTCGTGGTACTCGGTTTGTTGTGATTACGTGAAAACGCCTCCGGCTCTATTGATCTGTGTTTGTCATTCTCTGCAATCAAAATTGATGAAGTGTGGGTTGCACCACTGCTTATTCATGGCAGTGGTTGGGAGTATAATTCCAACAAGGTCGGCATACAATAAAAATAAATGGGTAAAATTTGGATCCTTTCGTGAATGGACTGCACTTTTCTTTGATGACATACATCACGTTATTTCTCCTCCTATAAGTAAATTTGATCGGCATTAATTAAAAGCTTATCCTTGAGGGCAGCATCGACCCATCGAATTGTGGCAAGCCTTAACAACTAGACAAACATGATTTTGATATTATAGGTCGAAATACTATCATATTGTTATTTCATGTAAACATCTATAACATGTTTTTCTGATTCTTAAAGCTCACGTCTGGAATTATTGTTCAGCTAAAATGGTCAATGTTGCTCTCAATGATGAGCATTTATCTCAAAACGGAAATGTTAAGAATACATAATATGCATAGTAACACGGGTACCCGCTCCCAGTCATTAGAGAGCAAGTACCTCATGCTCCGATGCTCTTGAGAGCTTGTAGGAAACTTTCCAAAATAGTCGGGAGCTTCACTACAACAAATTTTGACGCTTTCGGTAACTATTTTGAGCAGATTTTCACATTTCAGGTACCTATTTTGAGTAGAGAAGTGACCATTTGTTTATTTTCTAAGTGATACATGATAGGTCAAGGGACTGGACTGCATGGGATTTGTAAAGCGATAGAGATGTGGAGATGTAGCAAAGATTTCAACAAAATATAAACAGTTGCAAGTAATTCCATGGCAACTACTGTTGAATATCTTGAAGTTCAACAATTGCAAATAAGTCTACTTTCTTAAAGTCTATCTTTAAGTTTTAATAATAAGATTCAACAAATTACAATGATGGCCAGTACCACAATTAGTAGTGTGTTAGTAAGTTTCATTTTATAAATTTCCAAACCTGAATATGATATAGTGTTGCATGAAATCACATAATAATCAAGTAATAATAGCCTTTTTTAGGTTTAGGAGTTCCACATGTTTCTCGTAGTGTTTCAAATAAGATGGAATTTAATTGCCAACTTTTAAAGAGAAATAGATAAATTATTTTATTTTCACTTTTAATATATATTAAATTTTAATATATTATATTATTGTCTCTCCTAAATTTAAGTCTTTTGTAAATTTTAGCAAAGCTCCTAGCGGTACTTGATACTTGTTTCCCACATCACTGAAATTAGTGCAAAATAGATAATATGAACAGTAAAGCTGCTGAGAGACACGGTTTGGTTTTAGTAGAGGTGTGAATAAAAGGCCATTGTTATATGTTATCTCCAATTCATCAATCAATGATTGTTTTTAGATTAGCTTAGAATTACAGTTTTGGTGAGGCATATTCAAGTTTTATTGAGTAGATTTGTACAAATGCCACTATCATCAAAGTAACAGCTAGGGAAGAAGGGAGAAAGAATCGTGGATTATGCATGTATAAATCAATCGCCTCCGATCAGATACATTGTTCAAAATTCAGGCAAGCCAGTAATGATGTCCAGGCTTCAAAGTTAAAGATGTCATTAATGTCATTTCTGTAACTCTGTCACCGTGTAAAATAAAACCCTTGCTGTAGGGAACTCTACCACTACTGTTAAAAAAACCCTGAGATGCTTGTATCAATGGATAGCCACAAGATTGAATCAGGGACAGGGGTACATTTATAAATGGGGCACCTACTGGTCGACGAGGAAGCAATTCTCGTGAAGGATATTATCGTAGATTGTTTGATAGCGAATGTTCAAAATTTGAATCTGTTTCGATAAAATTCAGGTTAATTGCCAAAAGTTTCTTATTTGAATGTAAGGTGGTACGTAAATTTTTTTTTTTCCTTGAGTTTTTAGATTGATTCTCAAGGAAATATGCTCAGTATATGTTTAGTATGAATGTGTTAAATAGTTTGTTAAATTGCATTGATTTTTAATAATTTTAAAAATTTAAATTGCACTTAGTTAGTTTTCTAACAATTTTCTAGGAATTTGAAATTATTTAAATTTTAATAAGTTTTGCCAAGTTGGATTTATAGGATCTATGGACATCATACCAAAAGTGTGGAAAGTTAAATGGTTTAATTTGGGTATTTTATTACATTGCAGTCACATTTACTCTAAAAGGGAATTGCAAAGACCTCAAACCTCTATTTTATGGCTCAAACATAAGAAATGAATGATACACAAAATTAGTATCAACAAGAGATGAACTAGATATAAATCATATGAGTATCTCGTGAATCTTGATATTATAGTAATTAAGATTTTGATATTTGGGTAGTGAGAGGACACAAAAGTGAAGAAAATGTGTAAACAAGAAACAAGAACCTATCAATTGATCCTTGTGTGAGAAGACAAAGATAAATGATATTATAGGGGTGGAGTACTAAGTGCTTGTTAACCATTTTATAGGTAGAAGAATGGCTTCTAAAACTCTAAATGAATGGACCAAATCAAACTTAATCAAACTTTGATCCCATTATATTATATAGTCCCATTAAATTATTATTTGTAATAGGATGGATGATTTAGACCTTCTAAACATTGATAATTATTGAAAATAACCTACATAAAAAGGTTGAAATGGGAAGCACATATGCTCATTAGAGTTACACACCATGGACACCAGTGTTAACATGGAGCACAAATCCAGTGTAGATAATACATATAAGTTACACAATAACTCCTTAAAGAAGATGAGAAACTCCTCTAAATACCAATTACATGCATACATCCAAATCACATGTCCTCAATAATGACTATATGATATCTATACATACCTATTCACACATTTCTCATATGGCCCCTTCATCACTAAAATGACACAATTACATATACATTTACATATTACATGAACGTTTATCCCCATATATGCCCTAGTTTGGGGTCATACTACATACATTAACCCAATATAGGCCCCCTTTGAGGTTAAAGCACACTACCCTCCTTCAAAAATCTACGTCCTCAAAGTTTTGCATTTAAAGGTTGTTACATGTGTTGGAACCAAATAATAGAATTTCCTTATATTCCTACATTCTTCTTTCCATTTATAATTATCTATCCATCCAAAATCAATTATTTATAGTCTTAATCCTTGAGGGTTGGTTGTTGCATAGTTTTCTTTCCATTGATTACATGTGTTGTTGTTGTGACTTCTCCAATTTGTAGTAGTTCTTGATCTCTAATAAAATCCTATAGAATACCAATTTGGTGTTGCATATTCCATGAATATTGATGAGTATTCCATCTTCTTCCTAGATAGTTTTGATATTGATGTTCTTGTCTTCCATGATAATGTTGATGTTTATCTTCTTGCCTTTGAAATGTTTCCTAGTAATGAGTATGTCGAAATGGATTCACATTTGATGGATTTCCTTCACTATGCATACCCATTTCATCTATCTTCCTTTTATATAAAAACAACATCCTCTATTCTCTTTGCTTGGTATTTTATCACTCTAGCCATGGAAATAATACCATCATATTTGACATGCATATCCTCTAAATGGAGTTCAATTTATTCAAGTATCTTCTTATGACCTACTTGAATCTAGAATTCTTTCTCTTATTGCAGCCACAATGTGATCTCCTCTATCAAATTCTGACATATTTATTCAATTCTAGACTACATTTCTTATTTTACCTCATATTTTTCTAAGACTTCTTCAATCTTGTTGCAAATTTCATCTTCAATTACTTTAGTAATCTCTTAATATAATATCCTCGTTTCTTCTTGGCTTTGATAATACTTCTTTTCTTCTTTCAATCTCTTGAAATCATCCAAATAGTTTTATATTATAGTTTTGTAATCCACATATTTCTTCATCATTCTTTTTTATTTCTTCCTTTAAGTCATCATTTTTTATAATTCTCCTTGCTACTCTTTTCCTATTTTAATTGTTCATTCTCCTTAATGAGTGCTTCATTAAGGTTTTGTAGTTGTCCGATGCTCAATACCCTTATTCTTGATATATTTTTTAGATTGTTCTAATTCATCTTGAATTTTATAAAATGCCTCCATGTTTGTATCATTAATCCATTTATTTTAGAAGAGTTTTTCAAGTACTTCCCATGTGATGTTCAATGTAGTGTCATTTTCAATACTCATCCACCGCCTACTACTTCATGTTGAAAACGCCATTTCCTTTGACCGATTCATATCATCTTCCTTTACCATCCTTATCCATTCATTTGCATTGATGCCATCCTTATCTTCATCACCATTGAACTTAGGTATTGCCATTACTTCCTAATGAGGTATTTTAAAATTCTCTTTTGGAGTCGATACTTTTATATGACCTTTCTTTGATACATCTATGCAATTTTATCTCTTCTAATACTGAAATTTCAACCTTTATTACTTTGATATGTATTATTTTTCAATCCCATAGTTGTAATTAAATATCTTTCAAGGGAAAGTTATGTGGGACTTCCAAAATTTACTAGTTTATGTACTCCCATTAAGAACAAACTGTACAACATGCCAAGTGTCCAATTTATCAAATCATATTCTGAAATTTTTACTTGAGGTACTCAATAGACCTCCTTGACCTTGAAAAGTTCACCATCTAAAACACTTCTTTGAAAAAATAGTGAAACTTCCAAGATGATGTTTTAAAAATTAATGTCAAGACCATTCACAAACCTTAACTTCCATAGAATATATCTCAATGATTGTAGTGAATCAAAAGCTAAAATTTTGAACACCCATAATTTGATGTCTCTCCAATGTCTTGAAAGTTCGTGGCTAAGATTCCCAAAAAATAAAAATAAAATGTTATAGCAAAATATTCATTATCCCTTTGTTGAAATTGATTTAAGGATGTTGTACATGTGGGCGCCGTGACCTCATGTCCTCCATCAAGTTCACATGGGGTGATCATCCTCTCCATCATATGTGCATTAAATGCACCACTTCCTCCACTATCTTATCATAAGTGCTTCATGATCTTCTTTGAATGCACTATGATCTTAGTTGACCTTATCAAAGACCCTCATGATTTTATATTTAAGATCCATGATCTTATTTGACTGTTTCATCCTCCATAATCTATCTCATAAATGAGACATGATCTCCATTAATGGAGTTGCTCCACTACTCCATGATTATAGATCTAGATCTAAAATATCCACATACACACATTAAAAGTGGATTTTATTCATCTTTGAGGTTTGTGGGTCCCTGCACCCTTTTATTTACTTAATTTATTAAGAAAATCAAGGACTCTAATATTCCAAATATGATGTGAAAATTTGGGAATATTACACTACTCACAAATGTACGAAAATTGTGAAATTTATTCCTAATAATTTATATTGATGAAATGTGTTTTCGTATAATTCACAAAACTTTTCGGCCGACGGAGAGTTACACAATAGTTCGACCGAACTTTTCAGAAGAAGTTCGGCCGAACTATTAAGACGTTAGATTTAGCGACTCATAAACGGAAAACATAGTTCGACCGAACTTGGACTAAAAGTTCGGCCGAACTAACGCGTCACCAATTACGTAAAAACCAGGCTCTGAAAATGGTTCTGCAACTTTGGACTGATTAAACTCCATGAAAGGTTGTTAATTAACTGTCGGAACCAAGACAAGCATTTTCAGAATTGAATCTACTTTCAGGAAATATAACTTTTATGGAATTTCGTAAACATTTATTAATTTTAATTATTTTTCTAATAAAATGGGTGCAAACAATTTCTGAGGGTCATTGTGATTCAGTGAAATCAAAATTTTGTATCTCCCAAAATACATTGTAAAAAAAAATTGAAAAAATTATGGGGCATTACATTGGTCCGTCGACTCTAATGGGTAGCTTTTAGATTTTTAGTTTATAACTTATATGTTAAGAAATTTCTTGCCACGCGAAACATATCCAAAATACGTAGTTTTTCGTATTGGACCACTTCAAAAAATTCTAGTAATTATGATATGCATCCATTGGCTTTGTAAATATGACGAAAACAAAGTAGACTCTGTCTAGATTGTTGTAACACATTTTGTTTTTCAAAAACACAAATTTTCAATGAATACAACATTGCAACATAACATGACTTCTTATGAATCCTTTGATTGTTAAGAAACACACATTCAAAGAAATGCTAAGTTGACATATCAAATCTGCATAAAAAAATTTCAAAAAATAAGTAATAGAAAGCTAACAAAATTTCTCACAACTTTTATTTTTACCGCAAAATGAAATTCTACACAGAAAAATTGTTATAGTTTGCAGAAAGTTGAAGAACCGAAAAAATGAAAAAAATTTCTCAAAAAAGAAGAAAAGTGTGAATCTACCACAGCTTCACTCTACCACAATGGGAGTCGCGTACACGCCCTACAAGGTTAACTCCCCAATCCCGAGTGTGCCCTGCTTGTTCAGAGACTGCCGCAACATCCCTTCAAAGGAAATTCCCATCGCAAAGCCGATGGTTATGACTAAGAAAACCAATAAGAGAGGAAAGAAGATGGAGAATCCCACCACGCCATGGGAATCACCACGCCGCACCATATGTGACGTAGTGGGCCAACCTACCCACATATTCCCAGATCTGGATGAATCAAAACCACTCCTTAGCTCTGCGGTAGACATCATGGCAACAAGTTCCTGTAAAAAGGAACCTACCAACAAAATTCAAGGTAAAAAATTGCGTACAAATCACGCATGTGCTACCTGCAGCAATTATGGACACTATACCCATCATTTCCCAGAGATACCGCGATATAGGGATGCCTTACACGCCATCCAACAATCATATCAAGAGGATCCCTCCACCCAGTCATCTGGAGATGAACCTCACGTTATTCTATACCTGCAGGAGGAACGACAGTCACCTAAAAGACTCCCATTCATCTTCCCCCTGATATCATACGCTGTGCGCTATGTGATGAATGTGACCACTTCATCGAGGAATGCACAGCCCTGGAACTCATCCACAGGTGGTATCCTATAGAGTGTGTTTACTATGTTTTTTTGCGGGAAACACAATTCACATTTCCTTTATATGCTGACAACCACACTTTAGAACAATGCCATTATATCCCCCGATTCCACTTAACACTAGGTAGTTTGCGCTCAACCATAGTCTGCCTCTCCCAAGAAGATGGCTCTGACTCTGAATCTATGAACATCTTGACAACTCAAGAAGGTGTGACGAGTAGATCCATCCTCTTTCTGTCAGCTAAAAACGATCAATCGGGGAACCCTTAGCTACCCCCAACCGCCCTCTACAAAGAATACCAACATGTATGTTGTGTAAAACACCCAATCATGTGGTCGCCACTTGCCCTGACTTAGAATCGCTATGCCACTGGTACCGATTCACGCCATCAAGTGAGCAAGACGGGAACCCTGTATTTAGGATGTTTTTCCTAGTGTGTCGGGGCAATCACCATGTGCAGAGTTGTACCTATATCCCGCGAGTACGTCCTCTAATTGACATGATACATACATTGGAGAAGAAACACGAGGATCTTCTCAACCAATATGGAAGGCAGAACGTCCCCAGGCAATCTACCCCATACCTAGGTCACCATGAGAGGCAAATTGGGAAGGCGCGCCAACCAAACATGACCCAGGTTGAACCTACACATACATGACCATGCGACCCGATCGGCCACCTAGTCAATTAGTGCAAAGAATCAAACACCTCGCAAACATTTTTCACATGCCTCTTCTTCCCCGTTAAATACTTCTTAACCAAGAGAAAATTACTAGACTTATTGCTGAATTTGTTCACACTTTTTATTGCGCAGTAGAGTGAGAGCATCTCCCAAATCTAGAGCGGCAAGAGAGCGTTAATATACCTCAAAAGAGTTAGGATATGCCCAAGCCAAAACTGAAATGGAAGCATAAGATCTCCTCCCTCTATGTATGATCCCTTTCCGAGCATCCACTTCAGTGGACGAAAATTAGTGTTGATTCCTCACACATTATACTCGCTAGCATAGTGGTCCCGTTCTCCACCATTTGCATGTCATAACCATGAATCCTCAATAGGCATGCCCACTAATGGAAACATTCAGGCATGTCTACACCAGGCATAGTTTCCACTGATAGGAAATTGACCATCCTAACAAGGGACCTAACCTTGCACTCATGCAAGCTCCCATCACAGGGATTCTCCCCCCACCAAACGCCGACGACATGATACAAAATATACGATTCATATCATCATGTATCAGAACTATGACTCGAGTTGTCTGCTCATCTTCCATAGGTGTCGAGTCAACTGCAACTAAGAGAGTAGTTGTACCAATGACAGTATACAAAACTCAATCTTCACCGTACGCATCGACCTATGTTTGGTAAGACTACGTCGATGATGAAATACTTTTCATGTTCATCAACCGCCCTCCGTGCGGACTTAACCTCTTCCACAGTGACCTAGCGTGTAATCAACTTCAGGATCCCTATTCCATTCAGAAAGGATCAGAATATTCGCCTCTAGAGGCCATGACGTATTTTAGATTATCTATTGGATGCGATGATCACCGTCGCTTTTTCTCCCCAAAAAGTGTTCATTCCCTGACAAAGATGTGAACAAGACATTTATGGATCGAATCAAAATGCCCCATCCATCAAAGGGAAAGTCGATTGGTTCAAGAATCCTATATCGGAACTCGATTCGTACAAGGGGTTGTCAAGGTCAATTTTCTCACCCAATGCCAAGGTGAAGATATCCCAAAATCCTGGAAATGTCGAAGAAATCTCACTCTGGGCAGCATGCTCTCCAGAAGAAATAAACCTTAAACCCCTCCTCAAGAAAAGAGATATACTTATCCGCATGGACCATCGAAATGCCTCTTACTAGTCCCACTATCATAGATCACCACATTGACACTTGGACTGACGTACCTCCAATACGCTAGAAACATCATCAACTGCACCCATCAAAGGCAGAAGAAATAAAACAATAAATCGACAAGCTTCACAAAGTCAGGTTTATCTACCCCATCGCTTACACATCTTGGGTTTCCAACACTGTTCCTGTCATGAGAAAATAGGGCACCATCCGTGTTTGCACCGATTTTCGAGATTTGAACAAAGCATGTCCCAAGGACAATTACCCTACCGCATTCATCGACCAGGTCATCGATACTTGTGGAGGTCATGAGGCCCTCTCCTTCATGGATGGATTCTCTGGCTACAATCAAATTCAAATCTGCCACACATACCGGTACAAAACTGCGTTTACCACCCCTTGGGGCACATTCGCATACAAGGTAATGCTATTTGGCCTAAAAAACACCGGAGCCACCTTCCAGAGGGCCATGAACTACATATTTCATGACTTGGCACACCTTATCCTCGCTTACTTGGACGACCTAACCGTTTTATCAGAGAAATGATTAGACCATCTCGAGGATCTGCAATTGGTATTCCAACGATGCCGAAAATACAACCTATGCTTGAACCCCCTCAAGTGTGTCTTCTGCATCACAGTAGGAATAATTTTAGGTTTTATCTTGTCCCAGCAAGGAATTCGACTGGACCCCCTCAAGGTCCAAGCCACCAAAGAAGTACCCCCACCTCGAACCCTCAGGCAACTACAAAGCCTGTAGGGGAAGGCCAATTTTCTGAGATGCTTCATCCAAGATTATGCCACTTGTGCTCAAGGGTTCCTGTGCCTCCTTTGCTACGACATCCCATTCAAATTGGATGATCACACCCAACAAGCATTCGATGCGCTAAAAGAAACATTGTCTTCAGCACCGCTCATCAATCCCCCAAACTATGAGAAATATTATATCCTGTATCATCATCTTCTGAGACTGCCTTGGCTGGAGTATTGATCTAGGAAGTACAAAATTGGAAGGAGCACGTAATCTACTACATCAATAAAACCTATCAGGCCCAACATTAAGATATGAACCCAAAGAAAAGACTGCCCTAGCATTAATACATGCAGTCCAAAATCTTCGCCACTACATCATCTTAAATACCACTACGGTCATCATAGATATCAACCCTATCAAATATCTGCTCACGTGCCACATAATGAACCACAAATACGCCCGTTGGATAGTCATCCTCCAAGAATATGACTTACAGTTTCGCTCCCCCAAGAGAAAAAAAGGCGCTAATCTTAGTAGAGTTCATTATGAACCTCCCAAGACATACCAAAGGATAACCAGTAAACGATTCGCTACCAGATTAACATCTCTTTGTTGATTTGAAAATCGTTCTTGTGGACAAGACCGATCTCCCTAGTGTCAGAAGACAATCTAGCAACAAACGAACAACTAAGTTTGTCTTTCTCTAGATATATTCGTTTTACAAATAAATGTTATGAAGGTGTCGATCCTACCTTGGATCCAAATGCTTATTTGCGGTTGTAGTGCTTCGGTCGTATCAATAATCCTTCGTCGCAACAAGAGCTCTTTTGTCGCAAGAAAGTATCATCTTTCGTTGATCTGCAATCACAAACAAGAAAATATCAAATAGCACCTGTATAACAAATAATTATAAAACATACCTATCATAGTGATCAAGGAATCTATGAAATAAATGATCAAACGACAGCTTATTGAAATAAACAATCGAACGGCAATTTATTGAGAAAAACAGAACTTGATTGTATTAATCTTAAAATATACAGAAGAACCTTACAACCTTAGCCTTGATGTTCGAAAGGCCTTCCCGAGGTCCGAAGCAGGAATCTCCTCTACTTTGATAAGTCTTGCACTCTTCCTCCAGAAGCATAAAGAGGTATGTGATCTTTCCTCTCAAAAGCTCAGCAGAAGGAAGTCTAAATCTCAACAAAGACTTCAATCTCATAATCTCCAATGTGCCTTAACTTTAACCTTCAAAAGGCTACCCAATGCCTCTTTTATAGAAAGTTGCATGGAGAGGTTAGGATTCTGCTCCTTTAAAGGGATAGAACCCTCCTTCACAGGGATAGGCTCCTCACATCAAGGGATTAGTTCCTTAAGGTGTGGGATACATGCACCTTACTAAAGCGTACTCATCCCCAAAAAATCTCATCCAGAACCTTCTAGAATTGACCAAAATTCAACTTTTTTGGTTTAATTCTGCGCTTTTTTAACTTTACAGGGGTACCGCAGGCATTACA
This sequence comes from Pinus albicaulis, assembly GCA_034641835.2. Taxonomy (NCBI): domain Eukaryota; kingdom Viridiplantae; phylum Streptophyta; class Pinopsida; order Pinales; family Pinaceae; genus Pinus; species Pinus albicaulis. Next base: position 979,528,140 of record CM076571.1, on the reverse strand, counting down.
CTGGAAAAGTGCGTTCTAGACCGCATTTTCTCTTCATATTACCTGCGTACCCTAGCTAAAACGCAAAATTTGGTATTAACCGTGCACTGGCATTTTGAGCTTTTTTAGGGTTTTTTTTCCATTTCGTGGCATGGAATGAGGAACAAAGGTTGTAAGACTTGCAAAGGAGGCATGTAAGGAAAGTGTCAAAGAGCTCATACAACAATGTGAATGTCATGGTGACATTTTCTCTGCTGTTACACTTTCAGAGGAAACCGACGACCCTTGGTATGGAGATATTCTCCTCTTCTTACGAACCCAAAATTTCAGACCTCATCTCACTCGAGATGACCATCAGTGCATTCGCCATCAGGCCCCCCGATATCTCCTCATGGGAGATGTCTTATACAGACAAGGTATCGACACCATTTTACGTCAATGCCTTACTCATGACCAAGAAGAACAAGTCCTTAATGACTGCCATGGAAGAGCTTGCAGCAGCCACCTCTCTGAGATTTCCACCACCCAAAAAGTCCTACGGGCAGTATATTTCTGGCCCTCCTTGTTTCATGATTGCATTACAATAGTCAAGAGATGTGAGCGATGTCAGCACTTCGCTCATAAGGCAAGAGCCCCTCTAGCTCCTCTACACCCTGTCATCATCATTGGCCCTTTTTTCAAATGGGGAATCAACTTCATGACTTGCAACCCCACATCATGTGGTAATCACAAATACATCATCGTGTCCATCAGTTATTTCACCAAGTGGGAAAAGGCTATGCACACGTACGACAACACCGCAGAAACCGCCGCTCGATTTTTGTTTAACCATGTTATTGCCCAGTACTGCATTCCCAAGGAGTTAGTCTCCGACCATAGGAAACACTTTGAGAATGAATTTTTCCAGGAGCTATCTCACCACCTCGGATTCACCCACAAATTTTCTTCACTATACTACCCCCAATCCAATGGACAGGTAGAAGTTGTGAAAAAATTCCTCAAACTATGTTATAGCTCATGGTGAATAACCATAAAACCAACTAGCATCATATGCTTTTCTCCGCCCTATGGGAATACCGTACGGCCATGAAAACATCCACTAGTTTAACTCCCTTCCACTTGGTATACGAGTTTGAAGCCGTGATTCCCATAGAACGTGAGATCCTGAATTTACATTCCGCCATCGAACTCCTCGATGATACCCAACCTTTAGAATAACGTTTAGTACAACTAGAGTTTGTCGATGAAAGCCGATGAAAATTGTTGCAACACAACGAGGCCCACAAGAAACGGGTAAAAGCATTGTTCAACTGCCACATCAACCCTCGCTCACTCATTGAGGGAGAGCTACTCATCTGCTACGATGTCCTAAAAGAATCCCTATGGCTAGGAAAGTTCGAAACTTTTTGGAAAGAACCCTACATCATAAAACGTTGCCTCCTCAAGGGGGCATACATCTTTACTGAGCCAGACGGAACATGCCTCAGTAACCCCATCAACAGCCTTTATCTCAAGAAATTATACCCATAAGGGCCGAGAAGGCCCACCCCTAGAGTCAACATACACAGACCCAAACACTTTAAATTTTTTGACCAAAATAATTGTCAAAAAACGTGCTCTAGTGTCACAATGGATTACCAACCCGACCATTACTTCGGATTTTCTAATGGAGCATCGCGATGGTCTCAAAGTTTAGCAGTAGCCGCCTAGGTTATCTGTCACCCTGGTCGATCACCGCTCTGCACCAATGGTGTTTGTATCGACTCAGCATCAAACTCAGGCAAAATAAGACATCGTCATCGGACTTATGAGCAAAACCCTTAATCGGGGCATACATCCTATGCATATCTACCTTGATTCCTAGTTAGTAGTGTCGCAGTTAAACCAAGAATTTGAGAGAAGGGATTCAAATTTGTTTATAAAATACTTGCGGGAAAAAATATTAAGCTAAAAATTCGACTACATTACATTTACACATGTACCAAGAAATAAAAACCAAATAGTTGATCACATAGCTAACAATATTCTAAACTGAAATGCATCTCGGATAAACCATCATACATAAAAAAAAAACATAGAAAATATAGATATCTGTTAGCATATCATAATCCATAAACAAAAGCAGGGGACACACCATGTAGAACCGCAAAAAATATCTCTCGCATATATATCAAAAATGTATGTGTCTAAGTACAAAAATAGTGTCTCTGACTCGTAAGTCAACCCAAAAGATACACAAGTACAAGTCAACAAAAATAGGGGAAGAATCCTCATAATGGGTGCTTTCCCCATGTACAATAAGACTCTAGGGCGGTGCTCCCTCAAGAGGGACACCTGGACCCACAGCCACTCTCGGTACCAGTACTGGAGCTGCTGTCAAAACAAAGACTGCCACCCAGTGCAAAATTGGCCAGTAGCCCCTTTCCTCGGCCATCAGTGACTCTAGCCATGCATCATTGAGGTCAGCTACAAAACATCGGGTAGGCATCCCCTAGGTTAAGCGTTCCACTCGAACCCATGCATCCTCTACCACCTGAGCTCTGATCTTTAGTGCAGCCACCTGCTCTATCAACTTAGCAACGTGAGCCTCTGCTGCCTCGGCTCGAGCCTACTCAGCAGCAGCCGAGCTATTTCCCTCCCCCGAGGGACTAGCCCCCCCACCAGGAGCTCCACCCAGAAGCTGCTCTAGAGCTCCTCGCTGTCCCCCGCAAGGACCACCTTAGGGTCGCCAAATCGGATGGTGTCCCACCAACCGAGCCACGGGACGTCCGACCTTGCCGACATCTACAAGAGTAACCAATATATTTCAGTGTCATCACAATACACATACAAAACATATATACTCAAGTAGAAGCATAATAAAACACAAAAACATACATGCTGGCTCCCAAGCATATCCAGCAAGAAGACCCATGTCTGGGTCTCCCTGGAAGTCCATCCCCGCGTAAGGGAATGGCAGGAACATCTGAGGATTGGCCTCAAACCAAGCCTCCATGGTGGCATTCCAATAACGCCCCACCCTACCTCCCCCTCCACGAGGCATCACAGGGGCCCACCTCCTCATGCAAGGCTCCCATGGCCCCCCAATAGGCACATCCACTATAGGTCTCAGTAGCACCACTCGATCATACATGATGTTGCATAGAATGCTAGCATAAGTGAACAGCTTTGATCCATCCCAGACCTTGTAAAGATGCGCCAGCATTCTATCATAACAGAAATAGGAAAAGTCAAAAAAGTGTCCGACCCTCAGCTGGCGCAAGACACCGATATATGGTCCCGATGCCCAATGAGGAGCATATGACCCCGCCACTCGCACAATGGCCGCCAGAGCACACCGCTTGGCCAAGTCAGTCACAGTAGTAATCACTACACACCCCTCCGTCAGAGGCACCCTGCCACAATGACATGCCCAGAACCGCTCAAGATCCATTCTCCCAGGAGGAAGTGGCTAAGGAAGCACCTCACACTGAGGCAACAACCCGGTCACAAAATAGATATCCGTCTCGGGACAGATAACAAGGTTGTACCCCCATAGCACCATCACCTTGCGCCGCTTGTTCAAGAATTGGACCAGGTAACACAGAAGGCGATCCTGTGATTGAAGAAGGTCATTCTCCATAAACTTAAGAAGACCCTAGCATGCCACTTGTTGGCATGCATTGGCATCAGTAGCCAAAGAGGCTCGAAGATCAGGCCAATCCCTCTCCCTCCATAACATCCTGTCATCAAAACAGGAACACATTAGTAACATTAAAAGCACCAAAAAATTAACAAAATTTCCATAAATTTTTTCAAAAAGTGTGCTTTGGCTCACTGTGCAAATGTTCCTCAGATAGGCGCGAGGAGGTCGCATATTTTCTTCCCACAATCACGAATAATGCACATTCAACGTCAATGCAGGTGCGATAAATTCATGCAAAACCCTCAGTTTTTTGCGAAGAAAGCGTGTCTGTGCCTTGATCGCCTGCGTGATCAAGGAAAAAATTGGCCTAAGATCCATACAAACCCATCTTGTATGGACCCTGGCACTGACACACTGAAAAAAAATAAAATACAAGACATCACGAGGCCTACTTGACTAAAAAATCGCTAGTCCCAGGTACTCAGGCTAACCGCAACGGCAAGAAATGCTCCGCAGAAGCCTCTGACCTCTCAAAACCTCGAATGCTCAACTGACATAAATGAACTGAATTGAGCCATATCCACCTATATGTCGCACTTTTTAGAAACTTTGGAGGACCATAACAAGAGCTCAGAAGGCCCAATTACTAGACTGAAAGCAACAGCGTGATCAGCACTCCATAATGCCCGAGGGCGGTGCCACACATGTGCACCTCTGGAAAAATAATTTTTCAGTGACGACAGGTATGCCCTCTCTCATCTTCTTTTTAAAGCACATTTCTTTCAATAATATTTGAGTAAATAAGATGCTTTCACTTGGGGTATGTTTTTGCAGGTATTTTTCAAACCATACATCGCTCCATCCACTGAAAGTTCCAGAGCAAGTATCATTCTACCCTCAGCATGATAGAGTCCCAGAAGAACTCTGCAAATCCTGACATCATTTCTCCATAATATTTCAACCATAGGTTCCAAGCGTCGAGCCATGTTTATCATCACCCCACCTTGCACATGATAAACATCCTTGTTAGTTAGTAGAGCCTCCCCTCCATGGCGCCCGTCACCCACGGTAGACCATATATCACAAAAATAACGACACTATGGCCATACCATTTGAGTCTGGGAAGCACTCATGTCCATTTCACTCACCATGCATGAGGTCAAGTTTTACCATATCAAAATAAAACCCCTTTCCCGAATTACCAAGTTTTTGAAAACAAATCGAAAGTGCACTTCCGCGCCTCGCATTCGGCGTACCATACCTCCATCATCATAGCCCATCTGTGACATTTTCCATCCGCCTCATCAACCCCACACATGATACCAACCAATGGGGCCCCCACCCTCAGCAAAACATCTTCCTCACATCATCAGTGAGTGAACACATTCATGTTTTGTGGCACACGTCTCTACGTTTTGTACAAACCAAACCCTATTATTTCATTCTTTTGGTAAGTGTACAAAGACCGCAAACAGTGCACTATGTCCCCCACCCACCCGTCCATTTTTTCTCCCATGGTAGCAGTCCTTGGTCACCCTTGGTCAGAGTATCGTACCCTTCACGCATAAGCCACCATGACATTCATAACCAATATATACCCACCCTGGACGTCCTACCAACTCCAAGGATTTCCCCATTAGAAATAGTTATGACTGTCGCCAAGCTACTTGTTATACTCCGACCTTGGGCTACTGAATCCCCATCATCATTTTTCAGTCACCCCTAGCCATAACGCCTATGTTAAACCTATCACATCCAGGATCCTGATCCCTTGTATCAGCGACTCTGTCATTCGGTTGAGGCTTCCCTCTTGTCGACATCTGTTGTGGCTCATTTTCATTTACCTTTGAAATATTTTTCAAAACACCAAAAAATCATATATGATAGAAAATGTAAAATTTTGTGTGTCGTAGAAGAATTTTGATTTATATGTTGGTATATTAAAATTATGTGATGAGATTTGAAGGTGGGTCAAGTCGGGTTCATTCATGTGTAGAACAATTCAAGAGTCGGACCGATGGGCACATTCAAAACATTGCACACTGGACAGGGTCAAGTCGGGCTCATTCGCAAGCTCAGCAGGGACTAGTGCGGCAGAACACCAGATAAGCCCAGGAGGGTTACACGGTGGAGCAAACAAACTAATTTCCCAAAGGTGGAGAAATAGCACATTTCCCTTAAAAACTTAAGAGTTTTGGAGGAGGCACAAAGGGAAAAACAGATGGCCAGGATCAAAGCGCAGAACTGGAATGGAGAGATGGATGGCGGAGATTTTATCGCATATCACTTTCGGTAAATGATACGAGTTTGTAATATGGTTAAACTTGCAATATTGCGATGTGATCGCATATCGCACATCGCAAGGTTTGGAGGAAAGGCGCTAAAGGAATATGTTATGTTCGCCAAAGTGCGAAGTGCAGTAAAGTTCCATATCACCAATTGCGATTTGCGATTGGCCCCACCTCTTCTTGCCACGTCACCTTCCGCCCGTCGCACTTCGCACATCACACAATTTAACACTTACCTTCCATGTCTCATAACAAAATCCTTGATTTTCCATTTGCAGGAAGATGCGATGCGGTTTCAAAGGTGAACTCCAAAGGTTTTCAAATCCAGAGGTAAGGCATTTCTGGTGTTAAATCCCATCGGAGGAAGAAAGGAGGATTGTAACGTAAAGTCGGTGAAATTCCAGAATGCAATAGAAAGCAGACACGATGTGTTCTCCAAAGGTGAGCAGGATATGGTTCAAGTCCAAGTCTTGCGGCGATTGACAAAGAGAATACAAAATGTTGCAGGCACACACAGAGGCATAGGCAAAGTCAGGCAGAAGAACATATAGTGGCACTGTGGGAAGCACGACAGCTGGGTCAAGTCGGGCATTGAGGTACTGTTACAGAATTGTGCATCTACCGCATCATAACTAGAAAGGACACCTCAGCACTTCAGGGGGGCGCATCAGCAACATCACATTCATCAAAACGAACGATATTTCCAGTTTCAATTTGTTCTCTTGGTATGATTGCATAAGTAATCTTAAAAATTTAGGTAGTCTAGTGGTTTCAAGAAGTTCAACAGTTATGAACTACTTTGATGTATTTAAGTAGGTAGGAATAAAGAAAAGGGGTTCCGAGTTTTGGACCTCTGGATGAATTTTAAATTTGGTACTAAATTTTCTGAGACATTAATGAAAGAAGATCAAGTCTCCTACACCTGTTGTTGTTGATATGTCTTTCCAATTTCTCTCTATGTTTATTCCTCTTTGAATGTAGTGAAGTAATGTAGTTGCGGGTCTCTTTTTACATCTGTAAGTAAGAGTTAAACAATCTTTAATGTGTGCTCCTTCCCTCCATCTCTTCTCCCTTCACAAATTCTCTCTGAAACTTAAAAGTAATAGATTCTATGTTTACAACATATTATTTTGAGTTTCTCCTCTCTTCACAAACTCCTGATGAAACTTTAAAGTAATAGATTATGTGTTTACAACATATTATTTTGAGTTTCCTCTCTCTCCATGAATTTCCTCTGAAGCTTAAAAGTGGTAGATTCTGTGTTTTCAACATATCATTGTGAGTTTCCCTTACAGTTCTTCTTTTCATTTCATTCAAATATCAGCATTTTATGGCATTGTGAAGTCTTTCATTATATCAGATTATTTAGGGTATTATGTAATTAAATTCCAAAGGTGTTAAACAGAGGCCATTTGATATTGTGATTTTGACATACATTTAAAAAATGTCTTAAGCACTGATTCCTTACCACAGCTCCTTGTAATCGCTGAAGACTGGCAAAGTCCAATCACAGAAACAACATTATTTCAACCACTTTGGGATTCTAGGATCTAGCCCTCCTGAATCCAGAGAGGGATCTCTCCAATAAGTGAAAAGATGGATTTGTATTTGAAGTTTGGGGTAATGATATTAGGCTAGTTATGAAGGCCAAGGGTTTTGTTTGTTTTTGGATGGTTGAGCATGATTACTGTTTGAGGTGGAAAGTACTGAATGCAAAGAGTTTCAAAGGTGAGAAGTTGCAAGCAATCAGAGTAAGCTTCAGCCAAAAAGATATATAATTGCAGGTTTTAGTCCATTGGGCTATGGAGTCATAATAGGGTTTAATTGGAACAGCAAGAGGCAAGAGTGGTCCATGGGGCAGGTCATCTATGTTTAAGGATCTCTTTGAAGATTGATTTATGGAATGAAATGATACAACAAGAAGGAAAATTAAACAGATGCAGAACAAAGAGCAGCCCAGGATCTGGTAAGTACTTTTAAACTAGTCAGCCTTTGACAAACACTTGAGAAGAACATAAAAGCAAACTAGGATCTGGTAAGTACTTTTAAACTAGCGAGCCTTTGATACACTTTCAATAGAAAACATTTTAAAACAAAGGGAAACTTGAAGGAAACTGTTGGAGTAGAAACTAGTGGGCCGGGCTCACCACAAATCCTCTCCTAGCTCTGCTTTACTTGGTTACTTTCAAGACCAACACAAAGATAACACAGAATGGCCTAAGATCTGGTAAGTACTTCTAAACTAGCCAACTTTTAACACATTCCAAGGGAAATATTCAGACAGCCTTTGGGGATAAAACTAGGACCAGGGCACACCATATCTTCCATAGTTCATCTCTACTTAACTAATACTAAACATAAAATTTAAGAATAATATTCAACTAAGGCAATAAGACGAGGGAACGCCAACATTCTTATGCTTAAACTAAATTGAATCATTCCCAAATAACACAGATTGGAAGAAAACATTCAGATAAAGATTTTCAGTCAGAGAAGGTTACTGATATACAGTAGGTCCTAACTCTATGCATGTTGTTCTTTATAAGAGAAGATGAAACATAGTGAAAACAGAAACAAAATGACAAGTTACGATGAGAAAAACATCACCGTCAACATAGACCAGGATCCCATAAATCAGCTTGTATTGATGCTCCAAACCAGTTACAGCTTCAAGTCCAATGCTTTAGCTTAGCAATCGTCTACTCATCTCAGCCTAACTTATCTATCACAAGCAGAGCTCCAAGGGCCAGTGAACACTATTTACAATCAAAAGTTTAAGCTCAAGTGCATTTCAAAGTTCTGCAACCAACAATTGATCATCTTCTACAGAAGTATTTATAGAAGAATGAGGAGGTGAGATATAATAAAAGATCTCTCAGGATAATTAATACAGAGTAATGACTTCTCGGCCTTTGAGGGGCTCAATGAAGAAATTTACAGGTGTGTTACTGTATTAATTGATTTACATTTATGAATTAAGCTCGGTGGGAGCTTTTGTTGACTCTGAGGCTCTGTTTTATGTTAAAGTAACTCAGCTGATATTTGTTTCATTAAGTTCCTGTGGAAGAATTAATTCTTCGGCTGCGTTGAGGCAAATATCTGATTTTTCTCAATAACTTCGGCCTCTGTTTGAATGCTTTGAGGCACAGGTGGCACTTATGGTAGCTGGGAGGAATCAATTTTCCTCAGATGTGGTGGTGGAGGCCTTTTTGTCTGTTAAACACTTATTATTTTCCTTTAACTGTGTTTTTAATTTGGGGGATTAGGCTTTTGATAATCAATCTTAGCCGTAATCCCCAAATTTTTCTTCAATCTTCTATTCTGCTGTGCTTTGTCCTCAACACTAATACTCTTTAAATCGTGATTTAAAATCACAGTGTCTTGTCGATGTGCAGGGCCACGCAGGGCTCGTATGGCGTCACTGCCTCATGAAGCAATGACGAGACATGGAGTAGAGCCCCGTGAACGGTTCCTTTGATAAACGAAGACGAAGGATCGTCACCCTCGGCTTTCATTTTTCTTTGATTATAATGAGAAAACGTTTGAAACCTACAAAATACAAACAATATTTAAGAAATCCTGTGTTTTTTGGTTTTACTGCTGTAGAGGGTGAGGGAAGGAGCGCAGCTGTTGGATGGCAACATCCAACGGTGGAGATTAGCCAGGAGAAATCAAAAAGGAGAGGGGAGGGAAGAATAAGATGGAATGATCTGGGACCGTCTGATCCAGACACGTGGACGGTCCAGATCCAATCGGAGGATCGCAATCAGGGGCGAAACTTAAATGTCGTCGATGTACAGGGAAACACCGATGCGATTAAGCATTTTCCGTCGATCTGTATATCAGATCGACGACGGAGAGTGAATCAGAGGGGTTAAAAGGGCGGAGGAAGGGTTAATAATTGGAGCGATTATGGGTCGTTAGATGAGATCAAACAGACGGTCTGGATGTAATCAGAGACATTCAATCGGCGGGGAAAGAAATGGCACAACGCTAAACTCAAGGAAGGGATTGAGCGCGGTCGTTGATCCGAGGATCGCATCAACTATGGGGAATGAATCGGCGGGTTCTGAAGTGGAGGTAAGACTTGTGATCAGAGGGAATGAGGACCGTTGGATCTTGGAAGGCAGAGAGGATATCAATGGCGGAAAATCAATCGGGGATTGGCGATTAGGGGTAGCAAATAAACGCGCTCGATGAAAATTTGCGATGCGAGTTTGCGTAGGTCGTTGATCTAAGGATTATATCGATGGTGGAGAATGAATCGAAGGTTTAGCCGATCAGAGGGAGCAAACAAAGGCATACGATGGAAAAATCCAATGCGATTAAGCACTGGCCATTTGATCAGCTTACGATCAATGGTGGAGATTAGTTTTAGAATGAATCGGCAGAAAAACCCTTATATACAAACCCTAAAAAATCTTAATAAAATGAAGGTTTTGGTATGTGCGGGGTATATGTATAAAATGGTTAAGTGCCCATTTGCGGGGCCATGGATCTATGGAATATGATGGGCCTGGGGCTTTTCATCACAAAGGGCTAATCGCAATCGAAGCCTCGGGCTTGGGCTTTTCAATCAACCCATTGGAATTTTGCGATGCGATAAGCACTCGATGGGCATAGCACCTGGTTTGTAGGGCGTGGGCATGTGGGGGAAGTGGTTTAAGACTTAGCCCAAGGGGGCTTAAGCCTTTATGCCAAAATATGTATTTTTCAGGTGATTTTTCAAGTTTTTGAATGGATTTGGGGGTTTCGGTAAGGTTAAAGAGTGAGTCTTTAACCTTGTAAAAATGATTTTCATGAATGGAAGCAGAGGAATCATGAAAATAGAGGAGTTTTATGGAGAAAAAATGGGAGCAAATGAAGGTTAGTTTTGAGTGGAGGAGGGGAAAAAGGATGATTTTGTAGCGGGGGCTTCTTTTCTCATGAAAACGTAGAATTTGAGTATGAAAAGGAACAAGCAGTTGAAGATCAGGACAGAGGCATGAGGCCTTCAAGAGTCTTCAAGAGCCAACACTTTTTAGCAATAAAATTTGTTCCTTGAAGTCTCAAAGTTTTAGCCACCTTTTCTATAACAAATTTTATAGGTGGCTAACACTACTACAAACCCAAGGGATTGTTTCTTGAGATACAACATTTTCTGGCGCCGTTGCCGGGGACGAAGAAACAAAGTTTATTTTTCCCTAGGTTTTTCACATTATTTCCTACGGTAGTTCAGTGAGGAGGAAATATTGGGTTGTGTTTGTTATTTTTAAATTTTTGGCTTTCAAAGGGCCTCACACGAGGTCAGATACCTCACGGCAGATAGTCCCTGTTTTTCCAGATCCAAAAAGATTGGTTTCTAAAAAGGCTCAGAAACCTTAAACTCCTTCAACACATAATCCTACATTATTTGCTCCTTACAGTAGTTCTAGTAATCCTTTGTTTGAAGTTATTTCTAAAATGCTTCCTTCCTTGGAAAAATATTCACTTTTCACACCACTTTATTTTCAAGAACCTAAGGTGGAAGAACACTCCTTTGAGTCTATTTTGTTTACTTTTACTTAAGCTCAACAAACTCTATTTTTTGGTCCCTCTGCTATTGTCCATCAGCCTATCCCCATAGCATTTTTCCTCCACCTTCGTTCATTTTCACAGTGGGTCCATCGACTGCATCTAACCAAGGAACAATCAATCAAGGTGAAAACATGGCAGCACCAGCCTTTTTGTTGAACAGATATGCTCCACTTAACCTTCCTCAACCGATGAATCCAATGCCTCAAGAGTATCTTAAATTTATCCCATGTTTTACTGGAGAAGATGAAATAACTACAGAACAACACTTGCCTATGTTTTTTAATTTTGCTTAAAATCTGAATGTAGAACATCTTGATGTTGTAATGAGGCTCTTTGTTAAATCTCTGGATGGAGAGGCTAGGAAGTGATTTAAGGTATTTCCAAATGATTCTATTAATACATGGGAAGAACTGGAAAATCGATTCACTTAGAGATGGGGTGAAAATGGATCATGGATATTCACTGACGGAATTCAATGCAATAAAAATAAAATCAGATGAAAATGTATCGGATTTTATCAAAAGATTCAATAATTTGGATAACATTTTTCCTGTAGAAATGAAGCCCCCTCCACTTGGAGAAAAGGTGGTTTTTATTGGGGCTTTTGAAGCCGATTTTAGTTTCATGCTTAGAGAAAGGAGATCCCCTACTCTAGAGAAAATATAGACATATGCTTTAGAGATTGAAGCTAATATGACTACAGCTGGAAAGGCGAAAGGGAAACATCCAGTCCAAGAGAAGGGGAAAGAAAAAGAAGAATCGTCACAAGATATAAGAATTGAAGATATGACAAAGGTGATAAAAATTTTGACAAATAAGCTAGCTAAGATGGAGTTGCAAAATAAAAACCCCCGAAAACAAGTACAACAAAACCGATGGAGGTTCAACCCTCAATTCAGAATACATCCCCTGCAAATTTTGCCGAGGGAAAGAAGAGATCAAGACCAGGTTCAAGCACTGTTGAATATAGAAGTAGCACCCGCACAGCCAGCAGAAGATGACCAAAGGGAGGCTGAGGATCAGGTATCTACTATGTATACAACAGAAGAGGATGAAGAGGAATGTCGTGAGGGAGAATATGTTGAAGTTGAATTATATTTGATCAAGATGAAATGGATGAATATTGTATACAATTTTCAGATTTCATGCAAGCTGAGTTACATAAAAGTATGATTTAAGGTTTAGAAAGAGATCTACAGTGTAGGATAATGAAGGTGAACAACAGGGTTCCATTTCTCCTCCAATGGCGACTCCACAACAAAATTACCCTTTGAAACAGGTTAGTAAGGGGAAACAACCTGTAAATTCACTTAATAGAACAAACGTGCAGCAGGCTGAATCTTCCCAGAATAAATCAGTTGACACTAATATTTTGGAGAGAGTTGTTCCTGTAACTGAACAAGCGGAAAATTCTAGAAATATTGAAGAAGAACCTGAAAATAACTTTAAGCAAACTCATGCTTTCAGTTTGTCAAAAGAGTTGGAGAAGGTTTAAATTAAGGTACCTCTTCTAGAATTAGCTAAAATACCAGCTTACAAGAAAGAAATTTCAGAATTTATTAATCTCAAACAGGTGGAAGATATAAGTGACACAGTGAACTTACAAGAAGAAAATCCAGTGGTCACCTTTGGTCCTCATTTAGAAGAAGTAGATCCTTCTATTCCACCCTTCTATATTTCTATGTTGCTTCATGATTTTATTATACATAATTTCATGCTAGACTCATGAGCATCCCATAATCTCATGCCATTGTCGTTATGAAGGAACTTAACTTGCAGATTACTAAACCTTATAGGGATTTGTATTCATTTAATTCCAAAAGGGTGAAATGTGTTGGTTTAATTAAAGATGTAGCAGTTTCTTTGGCACAAATCCCAACAAAGAGTATATTCATGGATGTAGTGGTTGTTGACATCTCAGCCATGTTTGGAATGCTCCTGTCAAGATCTTGGGGAGAAAAGTTTGGAGGTGTTATAAAATTAGATTTCACTTATGCTATCATTCCGGTTTTTAATGGGGAAGAAAGGATATTGTACAGGGAAACAAGGTTTGTAGAGACCACCTCCAAGAAAGATGTAGGAAATTCCCCCATTTATAGTCAAGAAACAGAAGATCTTTCTTATTTCATGCTCCATGAAGATGGAAAATTTGTTGAAGACACATGGAAGTAGCTCGCTTCAGCAGTTGTAAATAATGAGCTGCACTCGAGGAAGATTTGGAAATGCTACTTTGATGGTGCCTACTCCAAGGAAGGCGCAGGTGTTGGATTCTTGTTGATATCACCAGAAGGTAACCTCATGTCTTTCTCTTTTAAACTAGAGTTTGATTCAACAAACAATGTGGTTGAGTATGAGGCCTTAATCTCAAGCCTTCAAGTTGCTAAATAGATGGAGGTTCAATGTATTTCAATTTTTGGTGACTCTGAATTGATAATGAGGCAGATTAAAAATCATTGTCAAACCAAGCATCCAAGATTAAGATCATATAGGAATGAAGTTTGGGATCTGATAGAAAAATATTTTGAAGCCTTCAATCTTCAGTAAATTCTGAGGGAGGAGAATAGATTGGCTAATTCTTTAGCAGTTGAAGTGAGCACCTTCAAACCTCCAATAAATCCAAGGCTAAGGTATGAAATTGAAATTATACATAGACCTTCTTTCCCTGACAATGTGAAACATTGGCAGGTGTTTGAAGATTATGAATAGATAAATCAGTTCCTGAGAATGATTGGAAACTTTGAAGATGCTGAGATAGACTGAGAGGAAGAAAAAACAGAGAAGAAAGCATAAATAAGAAACCTTAAGCAGTCAATAGGTGAACAGAAGATTATCCAATACAAAGATAATGTGCTTCCTAAAGGGTTGGTTCCCATCGAAAGATTATTTGATTCTAATGATGTTTTTATTGATTCAAAGAAAGCACATCAAGAAGAAGGGATGGAAGATTGTAATTTGGGAACTCAACAGGAACCAAAAATAGTTAAATTATTCAAAGGTGTTCCCAAAAACTACAAAGAAATATACATTGATCTTTTTAAGAAATATATGGATGTGTTTGCCTGGTCATATGAAGACCTAAAAACATATGGAAAAATCATAATTCAGCATAAGATCCCATTGAAAGAAGGAATCAAACCACACAGACATAAGCTCAGACATACCAATCCATTATTGCTAGCTCCAATTGAAAAAGAAGTGAAGAAATTGTTGCAGACGAAAATTATAGTCCCTCTCAGATATTCAAACTAGGTTTCTAATCTAGTTCCTATAAGAAAGAAGAATATAGAGATAAGATTGTGTGTAGACTTTAGGAATTTGAACAAAGAATCTCTAAAAGATAATTATCCTTTGCCAAAAATGTATTATGTCTTACAGAAGGTGACAGGAGCTTACAGGTTGTCTATGATTGACGAATTTTCGGGGTATAATCAGATAGCAGTAGAAAAAGAAGATCAGAAGAAGATTGCTTTCACGATGCCCTGGGGAAACTTCATGTATGCAAGGATGCCATTTGGCCTTACGAACGAAGGTGCAAATTTTCAGAGGGACATGGACATAACCTTCGTTAGTGACAGTTTTGTAGTTATATATCTGGATGATGTAACTGTTTTCTCAGGGTCAGATGATGAACACTTTGAGCATTTACAAAAAAAATTTCAAAAGTGCAGAAATTTTGGCCTATCATTAAATCCCCAGAAATCTTATTTTGCCTTAGAAGAAAGTAAATTATTGGGTCACATGGTTTCTAAAAAAGGAGTAAAGATTGACCTAGCAATGGTGGAAGCCATTCAGATGATTCTTTTTCCCAGAAGTAAGAAATACATCCAGAGATTCCTTGGAAAAATAAACTTTCCGAGGAGATTTGTGCCCAATTATGTTGAGATTGTGAGAAGTATAACATATATGTTGAAGAAAAATGTAGAAGTGAAATGGAATAAGGGAGCAAGAGAAGCATTTGATAGAATAAAGGAATCATTGCAGGAAGCTTCATTTCTGATTATTCCAGACTATCAAAAGTCCTGTCAGGTATTCTCATTTGCATCCACCACTACTATTGTTGTTGTGTTGTTGCAGAAAAATGAAGATAGTAAGGATCAGCTAGTTGCATTTTTTAGTGAAGTTCTCAGAGATGTTGAGCTCAAATACAATATTTTGGATAAAAAATTACATGCTTTGATCAAAGCACTGAAATCCTTCAAGACTTATGTGTTACAGTCGCAAATAACTTCTTATATTCCTAATTATGTTATGAAAGACGTGCTGGTCCAAAGTGACGTTGAAGGAAAAAGGGGGAAGTGGATAGCAAAAATTCAAGAGTATGATTTGGAAATCAAACCCACCAAGCTGGTCAATGGATAGGGGTTACCGAAGTCGTTAACAGAGACAAATTTTCAAGTCTTGGGAATTAATCTATTGGCACCAGTGGATAGAGTTGTTAATGAAGAAGGTCAAAGCAATTCCAAAACAGGTATTTAATACAATTTTTTGTGCTCTAATTGGTATAAAGATATTGTGCATTACCTATGATTTTTTCCTGTCCAACTTCACTAAATAGAACAAAATACAGAGCTCTCAAGCTCAAGTCTCAGCCATATGTTATTGTAGAAGAAAAGCTATACTAGAAAGATCCTGGTGGTATTTTGCTGTTATGTTTGACCGAAGGAGAATTTATTGAAGTCTCCAAAAAATATCATGAAAGTCTGTGTGGAGGACATTATAGTTGGAAGGTCACTGCTCATAAAATTCTCAACTCAGGCTTCTATTGGACAACCCTATTTGCATATGTTTATAAACTGGTCAGAAGTTGTCAGAAGTGTCAATTGTTTGCTGAAAAGAAAAAACTTGCTCCATTACCTCTCATCCCAGTATTTATTGAAGAACCTTTCATGCAATGGGGATTGGATTTTATTGGAGAGATCAATCAACCATCAAGTGGATAGTTCAAGTGGATTTTGATTTCCACTAATTATTTTCCAAAATGGGTTGAAGCAATACCCACTAAGAAGGCGAATGACCAAGTAGTGATGAAGTTTCTAGAGGAAAACATTTTCAGCAGATTCGGATGTCCAGTCAAAATTGTGACTGATAATGCTCAAGTATTCAACTTTTCTTGTTTCATTAATTTATGTCAAACATATAACGTAATTGTATCAGATTCCACAGCGTAGCATCCCTAAGGGAATGGATTGGTAGAGTCTTCCAATAAGACATTGGTCAAAATCTTGAAGAAGACGATCACCGAGAATCAGAAGGACTGGGATATGAAGTTGAAGCTTTCCCTCTGGGCAATTCAAGTCACTACCAAGAGATCTACTAGAAAGTCTCCCTATGAACTGGTTTATGGAACTCAAGCATTATTTCCTACTCAGCTAGCCAAACCAATTATTTCTTTCCTTCAAGAAGCTCAGGAAGAACCTAATGCTCTAGTAAGAATATTGAACAAAATAATTGAATCAAGTGAAAACATAAACAAAGTCAGGGATAACTTGACTACTTATCAGGAAAATTTGAAGTCTATATTTTACAGAAAATAAAAAGAAGTTCTCTTTCAAGTAGGAGATTTGGTACTGAGATGGGACACCAGACGAGAAGAAAAGGGGAAGCATGGTAAATTTTACCCTCTCTGGTATGGTCCATACAGTATCTCTGAGGCAAGGTCAAATAACACATTCATTTTGGAAGATATAGATGGAGAGTCAGTACAACTACCTTTGAACGGGCAGTATCTGAAGCATTATTTCGAGCATTAAAAGTCAGCATTCTAGCATTGTAAATACCGGATTGCTCATTTTTCATATCTCACCAAGCAATATTTGACTCCATGCCCAATGGATAACGCACTAATCTGAGGTTCTTAGTGCTTCCGTGGAAAAAAGAACTATCCCCAGGTGGAGCTAGATGTTGTGGCTCATTTGCATTTACCTTTGAAATATTTTTCAAAACACCAAAAGAGCATATATGATAGAAAATGTAAAACTTTGTGTATCGTAGAAGAATTTTGATTCATATGTCGGTACATTAACATTACATGATGAGATGTGAATGTGGGTCGATTCAGGCTCATTCACGTGTAGAACAGTTCAAGAGTCGAACCGATGGGCATGTTCAAAACATTTCACACTGGACAGGGTCGAGTTGGGCTCATTCGCAAGCTCAGGAGGGACTAGTGCGACAAAACACCAGATAAGATCAAGAGGGATACACCATGGAGCAAACCAACTAATTTCGCAAAGGCAGAGAAATGGGGCATTCCCTTAAAAACTTAAAAGTTTTGGAGGACGCGCAAAGGGAAAAACAGATGGTTAGGATCAAAGCGTAGAACTGGAACGGAGAGATGGACAGCGAAGATCGTATTGCATATCGCATTCGGTAAAAGATGCAAGTTTGTAATATGGTTAAACTTGTGATATTGCAATGTGATTCGATTGCATATCACACATCACAAAGTTTGCAGGAAAGGCGCTAAAGGAATATGTTATGATTGCCAAAGTGCGAAGTGCGATAAAGCCCCATATCGCCGATTGCAATTTGTGATTGACCCCGCCTCAACTTGCCACATCACCTTCCACCCGTTGCACTTCTCACATTGCACAGTTTAACACTTACCTTCCATGTCTCATAACAAAATCCCCGGTCTGCTATTTTTCGGCGGATGCGATACAGTTTCAAAGGTGAACTCCAAATTTTTTCAAATCTAGAGGTAAGGAATTTCTGGTGTTAAATCGCATCGGAGGAAGAAAGGAGGATTATAACATAAAGTTGGTGAAATGCCAGAATTTGATAGAAAGTGGACGCGATGCGTTCTCCCAAGGTGAGCAGAATATGATTCAAGTCCAATTCTTGCGGTGGTTGACGAAGAGAAGACGGAACATTGCAAGCACACACAGAGGCATAGGTAGAGTTAAGAAGAAGAACATATAGTGGCATTGTGGGAAGCACGATAGTTGGGTCAGGTCGGGAACTGTGCAGCTACCGCATCATAACCAAAAATGACACCTCATCACTTTAGGGGGACGCATCAACAACATGAAATTCAACAAAACAAACAATATTTCCAATTTCAATCTTTTCTCTTGGTATGATTTCATAAGTAATCTTAACAGTTTAGGAAGTCGAGTGGTTTCAAGAAGTTCAACAGTAACAAACTACTTTGATTTATTTAAGTAGGTAGGAATAAAGAAAAGGGGTTTCGAGTTTGGGACCTCTGGATGAATGTTAATTTGGTACTAAATTTTCTAAAAAATTAATGAAATAAGATCAAGTCTCGTACACCTATTAATGTTGATATTTCTTTCCAGTTTCGCTCTGTGTTTATTCCTCTTTGAATGTAGTGAAGTAATGTAGATGCGAGTCTCTTTTTATATCTTTAAGCAAGAGTTAAACAATCCTTAATGTGTGCTCATTAACTCTGTCTCTTCTCCCTTCACAAATTCTCTTTGAAACTTAAAAGTCATAGATTCTGTATTTACAACATATTATTTTAAGTTTCTCCTCTCTTCACTAACTCCTAATGAAACTTTAAAGTAATAGATTTTATGTTTACAACATATTATTTCTAGTTTCCTCTCTCTCCATGAATTTCCTCTAAAGCTTAAAAGTGGTAGATTCTGTGTTTTCATCATATCATTTTGAGTTTCCCTTATAGTTCTTCTTTTCATTTCATTCAAATATCAGCGTTTATGGCATTTTGAAGGCTTTCATTATATCAGATTATTGAAGGTATTAAGTAATTAAATTCTAAAGGTGTTAAACAAAGGCCATTTGATATTGTGATTTTGACATACATTTATAAAATTTCTTAAGCACTGATTCCTTACCATAGCCAAGGGATTGTTTCTTGAGATACAACAACATCAACACCTATTTTCCAAAAAGGAAGCGGTACCTTGGATCACCCCTCTCCACAAAAGGGACATCCTTGGGTGGCACTATGGGAGGCATCATTGCCCACAGATGTCATTGATCCTCCTGAAATTCGACTACAACACAAGCTTTCATTTCAAGATGGTATCGTACCTTACAGCCATTGCACTTTGATAAAATTAGTTGAAGATTCGTGCCTTTATAAGAATATCTTTCAGCAATGCTTACACGGGAAGGTCCCAACCATACACCTATGCGTACAAAGTGCATTTCTATGCCATACCAATTTTACGCATATGGGCACCACATTCCACCTATAGTCAAATAAAAAATGCCCTTGAGGGTGTCAACAGTCGTCGTCATCAACCAACAAATCACTACCATACTAGTGACACATACATAATTTATATATGTCAAATAGATTTGTTTAGCTAGCCAAAGCATCATGACCATGGGACATGCCCGCCTCGTAGAAAAATTGTATTTTTTGTATTATATCATTGCTTGTAGGGTTCCCACGGGACGTGGTCGGTCTTCGACCCAATGTAGGGCGTCTCCAACTCCGTACTACACGCAGGTCTCTCTCTCCCCCCGCACAGTACACAGAAAAGAAACTATAATGTATTTCGACTATACAGTTCTTCCTAGACCTCACACATTAGGGGGAAATTGTTATCACTGGAAAATTAGACAAGCAAAGATGACATTATTAAATTTCAAGCAAAAGGATTTATAAGGCTGAGGCACATTCTAGAATCTGAAGTATTTAACAATCTCTAAGGTCTAGAAGGAAAATCAAATTGCGCATTGAAGGAACCAGCAAAATGCACCTTTTCGCGCACTTTTCTTCAATAAGCACACCTTTGTGTGGACTTTCCTCAAAAAGTTGCATGGACCTGAGAGTGGTGGAATTCACTTTCTGGGACCACAAGGTACACTCCAGAAAATTGATCCCACACTTGAGGCCGCCTAAGGAAAGCCGCCCAAGCCTCCCTAGGACCTCAAGGGAGCACACAATGGAATAAATTTGGCACACAATGGAATCACCCTCCTCCCTTGGGTCACCATCCATCAATGTACCATGAGAGGGAAGGAGAGTTTGAATTCTCCTATAAAATTCCACCAAGAGATGAACAATATGATAACACATTGTTATGCTAGCCAGAATTGCTCCAAGCAATCCAGCAGTGTGTGATCCGGAGTAGAGATAGAGGGGACTTAGTTTTTGGCCACCCAACAACTCCAGTCCACCGAATTAGAGAGAGGGAGACTTTGCGCCAAGGTAGCTCGGAAGTAAAGACATCCTTGCATCGAGTCTTAGAAATCCCTAGTTATAAGGGCCCCTTGGCAAGTGGGTAAACATTTCATCCTTTATTCCTACCAGCACTCAATAAGAGGGGACATAAGCGCCACCGTTTTCATTATTGAAGTTGTTTGACTCTATTTATAGATTTTTATTATGTGTTTTATTTTAGTTTTTACGTTTGAATATGCATGCTATTTCACTATTTATTATGTTTATGTCTTAGCGTGTTCCCTAACTTGCTTGTATCCCTTTATTTTCTTCCTGTGACCAAGAACTTAAGAGGTAAAAACCACTCCTCTTAAGCAGGTGTGATTTGGTACATCCATGCGCCAAACACACACACACAGTGACCACCTCAGCCACTTTCAGCTTACTTTCGGATTCATGAAAAGCTGTCGGAGTTAATTCCACAAGCGATGTTTTGTCAAATATATTTTGTCTTAGCTTTGCATGGCCACACTTGTCTAGTTTTTGCTTAGTTGTAATTAATGAAAGTTGCCGAAGTAGATAGGGAAACTGATGTAGTCTTTAGTTAAATATTGCATGCATTGGCAGTATCAAGGGTTGGACCCTGCATTGTAAGAACCTATTGTATTGGAGCGATGTAATCTTTGAAGTTGGGCATCAATAATAAAAGACCATTTTACAGGACACTTGAGTTGTGTTAAATGGTGATGTGTTACTTCTCTGTGTTAAATGTTTCCATTGTTTTCCTTGCTATGCATCTATTTATATTATTGTAAAATAGAAATTTTAGATTAATATTTGTTGTTGGAGCACCTTAATTCTATCTTTATTTACCATCTAAATTTTTTCTTCTGAAGTATGGTTAAATAATTCTTAACTTCTCTTTAATCATTGCTGAACATTACTACTTTCTCCATATCATAATTCACACTGCCTTAAAGATCCAATTAGCACAGTTAGCTTGCCCTGTGATGCTCTTGAAAAATTTATGCAATAGACCAACCTTTTATGACTCCATATCCCAATGGATTAGTTTTTTCAAACCCGCTCATCCAACCAACACAATCAATCAAAACAACCAATTCTCACCATCACTGTAACTAGCCTAACATCAACATTCATAATATTAAGGTAAAATTAAATCATAAATATAGAGAGCCCTCTCTAAGTCTAGGAAGGCTAGGTCCTATATTCCAAAGTGGTTTGATGTTGTACTTTATTTTTTATTCTTTCCAATCTTATAAATTATAGAGCCACAACACCAACGAGCCCTTATTTGTCCCTAAAATCCTAGTAGTTTGTGAGATAATGAATTTTTCAATTTATAAAAATATATGCTTTATCTAGCCGACATGAGTTAACATACATATGTCGGCTCTCATCTCCAACAGTCACATCCTCTCTTTAAAAGATGAAATCAATATAAATAAGGTTTCAGAATTAATTTTCATGATAAATTTTCGGTCAAGAAATTTAGAGTTATATACAGCAAGGAACAACACTGAGGAGAGAAGACATAGAGGCTGAAAATGATTAATTGTTTGGGCTGATATTTTGTCATTCAAAGCTAAATACATAGTTTGGATCATATATTTGATGGACAGGACAGTTATTTTGAAGCTTGGTTTAGAACAGTGGGCAACTTGGTTTAGAAATTAAAGATCACAGAATTGTTGGAAAGTCCCTCACAGATATCTGCCCTCGGACCTATGCTGACCTGAATTCAGTTACCTATAGCAGCTTTACAACCTACATTGCAGGAAGGCACACCTCAGGAATCCGAAAATTGTAGGAAGACACACTACAGAAATTGCAGGAGATCACAGTGTGGACTGTTTGAATTTTTAAGGATGCCGAGAAGATATTAAGAGCTTAATTTTTTTGTTAAAATCTATTTGGGAGCTCAAACTTAATATCTGACCTTATATCTGTGGTGGGATGTCGTTCAAAATTGGACAAGGATATTGGAATTGTAGACCTTGATCTAAGAAAGGCTTGAACTATTTTAGAAGGTACCTTAGAGTAGAATCAAAGGCACTCTTAAACATATTGAAGACATTCTTGAAAAACAACTTATTGAGGACAATATTTTGGGATCAAGGGAGATTAGTGAAGCAGAATTATAAAATAAAATAAAAGCAGTGAAGAAGACTTGAAGATAATACTAAGAATACTTTGTGGAGTGACCTTGAAGAAGATTGAAGATATTTTGTTGAGAAGCCTTAAGTGATCTTGGAAATAACATTGAATATCATGATGCATCGTTGATTTCATCATGAGGTAACTTGGAGAAATTGTTTGGGCACGACGAAGAGTAGTGGTGACACCTTCTAAGAAGAAAAGGTTGCCACTGATGATGTGATGTGGAGACTAAATGTGACAGGGCTCGTTGAAGAAAACTTTGGCAGTCTTGAATAATAACCAAACATATTTTGACGAAGTGAATTTGAGTCTTGGAGCCTGTTAGTCATCAGTATGTTTCACTTGTTGGTGATGACTAGTTGTAACAGCCAAGTTTTCTAACAGCTGATCTAAAAAATTGTCAAATTTGCCAGCTGGAAAACATCCATAAAAAAAAAATTTCCCTTTTACCTTTCAGTCCACCCATGACGAGATGAAACCTCATTATCAAGTCCTATCTAGCCTCAGCCATACTAGCTTGTCCATCAGCTCCAAAGAAACAATCCAAATCTGTCCAAAGAGGTCTCCCCTAAGTTAGGTAGTGGCGTTTTAGGCATTTCTCCCTTGGAAAACTATCCTAAAAGCCAAAGAACCTCTATCTACTAACAAACCAGTTGCAACAGACCTTTCCTATTATGCAAATACAGTTGGTTATACCCTTAAGTTGCGCCACTAATAAACCTCAAGTCTCAGCTATACATGTACCATAGGTCAAACTGATTTTAGGTGGTCTTACAGTGTTTTCATGGATCTTTCAAGGACAGAAACATACCAGCATTCCTAGAAGATAGTATTTGTTTCCACATGAGAAGACATCTGCTTCTCATGTGATTGTAAGCTTGGGATGCAGCTTCAGGACAAAGAGTTTTTTCATTAAGCTCCTGCAATCACAGTCAAAGCATGAAAGGACAGTGAAAGCAAAAATAACACTGTCAAAAGCTGATTAAATGGCATAACTGAAAAACTTCCCTCATCTATAAGCAGAGGGATTGAAGACTGAAGAACCTCCTTCATTTTATAAGTAGAGGGTTAAGAGCGCCTCCTTCATCTATAAGCAGAGGGCCCATGGACAAAGTTTGATTTTAAGAATTGCACTGACTGTAAGAAATTTTTTTAAGTACAGTGAGACAGCAACTGAGGGTTTCTGAAATAAAATGATGATTAAAGGCAGAGGCAGAGCAGTAGTGTTTTTAAAAATTGTTTACAGAAGTTCCTTTTTTATTTAGTTACAATGTGAAATAATGGGTTCATCATCAATGAAGAAATATTATTAAGCTGATGGCCAAAGGAGCCAAAAGGGTCTTGGTCCCAAACTGACCTCAACCATCATGTACAAGGGAAACCACTAAGAGTGATGATTGCTTTTCAAAAGGTATTGTTCTTCCTATTCAAAAAGAATTTTCTTTCAAAATTACTCATCATAGTGGACAGAAGGCGATTTGAGCTTAGTTTTCCCAAGGGGCAGTGCAACTGAACACATAGGTTCATAAATGTGCAAGAAATATTATGGTATGTATTCTTTTTGGTTGTCGAAAACACACTCAAAACAAATAGAGCATGCCACCGATTACAAATGAAATCCCGTTCATTATGGAAATGAGTCAAAGGTGATAGGAAGCCCAGATAATTACAACCGAGTTTCACCTCACAATCAAAAAGGAAAGCCATTTGGAGGATGCATCTATAGTCACTATGTGGTTCTACAGTCACTATGTGGATTTGAGCTAGGTTCCCTCTGCAATGCTGCAGATACAATCATAAGGAGTAGAAACTCGTCATCAAGTTTTAAAGAGATAAGTCACCTCCTTGCAAAATGACAAAGATGTTTCACAAGTCATTGTTTTTTCCTTTTCAATAAGAAAAACACCAAGTGATGATCGTCTTCAAAGTATTTTTCACGGTAAAAAATATCACTAGCATAAAAACCCTCCCAAAACAGTCACCCACGCTTTTTCAAAAAGGCCGGGTCAAGTTTGGGTTTGTTTTATTTGAAAAAAAACACAAATGATAAAATTATCATTTGTTTCAAACCAACGCCTTTCTTTCAAAAAAGGAGACTTACAAAACCCCCCACAAGTAACTCAAGGGTGTCGATGAAGAGAGCTAAAGATCGTGGGGTCCATATCTTTTCGCATTTCAAAAACACAAGGCAACACTCCTCTTGCCGTTCACTGACCAAAGAGGAATTTTTTCGAGCAAGTTCACCAAATTTCCAAGGGTTTTTGATCGTGCGGCGCACCGAGAGTTGCACTGCGTTCCAAGAGAGTGTTTGCAAAGGGATTTCTTTATTCCGCGCCCTGGGCCATGACGGCCCGACAATGACCCGACAAACTTGCTCTTTGCGCGACGCCTTCCATAGTAAACGTGCCATGCTTGTTTCAAACCATCAAAACGCCTCCAAAATGCTTTGAAAGCTGCTCAAACCCCTCAAACAATGACTGCCATCGATTTTCAAGGTATTTATGTGCCTCCTTGGTATATTCAAATTTCTAAAGGGTGATCAGTGCTGCGTTTTTCAAAGACTAAATGATGGTGAAAAAATGAAACTTCCGGTGAGAATCAAGGTGATGTGTTAAATGTGTTGAAGAATTTTGTTGTAGTGGGGGTTAGTGGAGTAATTCATTAATTTCGAAGAACCTAGAGCTACCCTCAAGATAAGGCAAAACCATAAACTCTGTCAGCTCTGTTGTAGTGGTGAAAAGCAATATCAGTGCTGCCATCTTTCTCCATGAAGCAGACTTTAATGAGTAAAGCTGTTAATACAATTTAGAGGTTTTCTGTCTAACTGTGGGTAAGAGATAGTGAACATAAGGAGGTTTGATCTTGTGTTTAAAACTCGAGATTTTCTGTGGTTTATGATTTCTCAAGCTGACATAGGGAAAGTGGTGGGTTTTTAGTGATGACAAAAGACCCAATAAACTGCCCTAAAAACAATGTTTAAAGGTGGAGGCACTGTTTAAAGGGAGGAAAGACAGGGTTTGAAAAGTGAAACACTGGGCCTAATTTCAAACAACAGTGATCATTGTATATTTTTTTTTTCATTTCAAAAGTCTCCTCTGTGTGGTAAAAAAAAACAAAAAATCAGTGCTGCCATCTTTGTCCATGAAACATGCTTTAGTGTGTGAAGCTGTCATTGCCATTTGGAGGTGTTTGTCAAAATCTGTGTAAGAAAAATTAAAATACAAAGAGGGTGTTTTGATTGGGAAGATTTTTTGCCTTTGTCTAAATTCAAAGCTGTCTTGTTGTCACCAAAACACCAAGAGCTCTGTGATCTTACCAAAACACCGAAAATCACTTGACTGTGTATGCATTTTAGTTGACTGTGTACTTTTTTTTAAAATTATTTGTTGATTGGCATACAAAGGGGAAAGGCAGTGTTTTGGGAGGAGCAGAGACCAAATATCAAAGAAAACACTTTACACAGCATTTGAGGCAAATTTACCTTGATCAAACAGTGATTGACAAAGAAGACAGAGTTTTGTTTGAGAAAACATTCTTGAAAACCTTTTTGAGGCAGTTTGGTGTTGCAGAGAGCATCCAGAACAAGATGCCTCCCAGGCAGGATAGTAGGAGTGGATTGCATAAGAGATTTGAGCCTACTTCCACTGAAGAAGTGAATGCCCACCCATCAGTCTTGTTCAATTTCCATGAGGTCGAGTGCTTAGATTTTTGTCAAAGGGTATGAGAGGTGAAGAGTTTTTCTTCTTTGACACATCTTTGCGCTTTAAGGTTTCAAGACAAGCATTTCCAGTTGGCAGACCTTGACTTCAAATTTTCTCCAAGGTCCATCTCCAAGGCCACTAAAATCCCCTATATTGGTGAGAAATGGTTTAAACAAAGCCATTTGGACTCAGATGATTACAAGCCCTTCCTAAAACCTGAGCACAGAGAATCATGTCCTTCTATTTTCCCTTTCTCATATCTTTTAGCCAGCTACGCCCCTCTCATGAAGATTATCATGAAGTACTTCACTTGTGAGGGAAGATTCTCCCGAATTTATGCATATCACATTCGACTGCTCATGCATTTCACTAGGGCCAGATTGCTAAATCTTCCTTTCTTCTTACACAAGAGCATTGAGAAAATGGCCTCCACTGTCCAGAAGAAGCCTCCTTCACAGCAAATAGCCTGTCTCTTCCATCACTCTCTCATCAAAATCATCATTCTTCATCAGCTTGAAAAGAGAGAGGTCTCGTGGGATACTTTCATCACTCATCCGGATTTCTCCACTATCCCTCCAGTCCATACATCCCCTACACCTCCTACTCATCATCCTTCACCTTCCTCTAGCAGACCTATTCCTAAAAAAATCAAGTTTACCACAGAACAAGCAGAAGAACCTGAAGAGGGAGAAGAGCATGACCATGATGATGAGGAAGACGATGAAGGGCAGCGGCATGAAGAAAAACAGCGCAGTGAGGGCGAGAAGACTTATGATGAGGGTGAGAAACCTTATGATGACACACATCAGCATCACAGTGATGATGAATAGCAGCAAGGGGAGGAGGAAGAAAGTGCTGAACAACAGCATCATAGTGATGATGAGCAGCAGCAAGGAGATGAAGAAAAACAACACAATGAGGGTGAGATAGAACATCAGCATGAAGATGATGTACAAGGATAGGAAAGTGATGAACAGGGGCAGCCAAAAGATGATACACAGCTGCTACATCATGATGAACAGGAACAACATGAGAGTTATAGACAGGAGCATCCACAACATGATACACAGCAGCCTCCTGAAAAGGAGTAGTAGCCTCAAGAAGAAAAGGGACAGCAGCATGAATATGTACCAAACAGTGAGGAGGACAGCCCTCAAAGGGAGATGCAAAAAGACAGCCTAGGTATCCTTGAAGAGAGCCAAGACATTGGCAAAAATTAAGGGCAAAGTGACAAGGGTAAAGAGCCCATGGAGCATGTGCTAGCTGCCTCTCCAAGGCAAGGGGCCATGCTCTCTTCTCCGAAAGTCGCCAAGCCCCGGATAGTAAAGAAAAGAGTGCCTAGAGTTGTCACTCCAAATGTGACAAGGGCCCTCCGAAGTAAAGGAAAATTTCCAAAGAAGCCCATGATTGATTTGCCTAGGAGGAATAGCACTAGAATAGCCACCCAAAGCAAAGGGAAGGGTAAGGAAGAAGGTAGTCATGAACAGGAGAGTGCATTCGACATCATCCAAATCCAAAGCGATGATAGTGATAATGAGGCCCAGATTCTAGAAAGCCTCTTGATCCATAGAGAAAGCCAAATTGATGCAATGAAGGATGATCTTCATAGAGCTAGGAATTTCAATCAATTTTTGCAAATCCAAAATAAGCAAATGAGTGTCCATATGGCTGTTTATGAGACACGAGCAACCAATTACAAGAAGGAGGCCTCCAAAGCCCAAGCGAGGTTTAAAGAAATCATGGGTGATTTCGATGAAATTGAAGGCGAAGATCAGCCTAGGCGAAAGAGGCCAAGAACCATGGGGCTTAAAAAGGCCCTTGAGAAACAAAAAGAAGAGGAAAATTCCCTTCTCCAATCTACCCCTCTCATTGCATTGTTCGAACAAGAGATAGAGAAAAATAGGGAGGCATGGCTTGAGAGAGTCAATGACCACTTGGAAAATAAATTGGAGAAGGAAAATAGGGATTTAGACCTTCAAAGGAGAATGACGGGGCATTATAAAAAGTTAAATCAGTTTTCCCGGCGCAAGTTGAAGGCTGCTTAGGAAAAGCTCAAGGAGGCTAAAGGGAAGAGCCCGGCATAGAAAGTGAGGAAAGACACATTAGGACTTCATATTTTTGCCTCTGATTCACAACATGTTGCTGAGAACCCTTGAGGGTCATGCTCACCAATTTTGGGCAAATTTCGAGATATTTTGGTTTTTTTTCATTTTTGGGTTTTTGGCTAAAACCCATGGGCTTCGCCATTTCAGTTTGGGGGATCATAAAAGGATGAGAATGGTATCATTGGATTCCATAATTTCAGGAGCACATACTCAGCGATTTTCAGGACATTTGAAGATCATTTGCTTCCCCAAAATGGCGGGAAATGCTTGCTTTTTCTACACTCTGCCCGGTCTATCAGCAAAGCTTATTTTCTGGTTTTTTTACACACAGGACTAATTTTGGAGGCCTTACAGGCATCAAATTGGGAAAATTCAAGTTTTTCCAGAAATTAGACACTCATATCTTTCCAACGACCTATCATGAGCCTCATTTCGATGTTGGGAAGGCTGCCAAACGTTGCCAGCAAGTCAGGGGACCTTTTGCTGATGTATTTTTTAAGTATTTTTGTAAAAATTGAACCTTTAAAAACTACTTTTTCCTCATGTGAGTTTAGCTATTTTTGCACATGAGAAGTTATGAAAAGTCAATTTATTTCCCTCTTTTAGCATTTTTTATATATTTTATGAGATATTTTGTGCCTTGGGCTTTGCAAAGCCTCAAGGACAAGATTAGATATTTTGGATAGGCCAATGAGATTGCAAATTGAACTAAGAGGTTTTCCTCACTTGGGCCTATATATTCCAAAGGCTTTCATTGTAAACAAGGCTGAACTTGATGATAGAAGCAATATATGGTCATATAAGCTTTGGAATAAATACTTGTCTCATGCTTTTGGATAGTCTCTTGGATGTTCTTGGATGATGAAAGAGGATTGTTGTTGGATTCCATGACTTGGTAGAATGGTATAGTGTCTCTCTCTTTGTTTTGTTTCCTAGTTTTCATTCATAAATTCATGTTCTTGCTTGCTATAGGACAGTAGAGAACAAATTTGAGACATGCCTTTGGAGGCACCTCAAATTTCCTGTTTCTTCATAGCTTCCATGTTTTCTTCATTCTTAGTCACATTAAAGAATTCTTGATTTCTCTTTAATAACTTAAGGATATTTTTGCTTGTTTCATTCATGGTTTTATGCATGCTAAGTATGATTTACGGTATGCCCTGCTTACTCATGGCTAGCCATAGCTCCATCCATGAAATTTCTCTTTGACTGATTAGATTGTCATTTGTTGAAACAAGGAGGTCTTGTTCTGATCTTTCCCTTTGTCTAAGACTATGCAATCTTGTTTTCAAAGTGCCCAATAACTTGAAGTATTGTGTTTAGGTGTTCCGGCATAGTGATTTGAGTTGTTTGTCTGTCTTAATTGTATTTCCCCAAAGTCTGATAGCCATTTCCCAAAGTTAGAGAGTTATATATCTCTATGCATGGCTTGAATGTTTATTTCTATGTATTGATTAGCTTATAGTTACATTTTTCATGATTAATGGTTTGCCCTACCATGTTTATGTCAGCTATTAAACTAGTTATGCTTGAAATCATTTGTTGTTCACAAACTTGATGTCCATCTTACTCCATTTTTCCCAAAGATCCTTTCTACCTTGAATCAAATCGGCCCTTCAACAACCTTGTATCACCATCTGATAGCTTTCTTGACCTCTTTGACCCCATAGCCCAGTTGATCTGACATCTTTTTACCTATCTTATATCTTTGATCGCTCTATCCCCACAACCTAAAAACCAAAACCAAAAACCTACTTCATAACTAGCCTAAAATCAGAACAATAAATAAGCAGACACACAGATATCCCTTACACAAATAGAAAGAGCCCTCTCTCGAGTCCAGAAGGCTAGGTCTCGGGGCTCCAAAGATTGGTTTGATGTTACACTCGTCATTTGGCTCGCTAATCACCCAAATCGCGGACCCTACCGAGCCTAAGAGGTTGGAGCCATAGAGACAAGGTTGGTGCCTTGGAAGATAGGGTTGGAGCCGTAGAGGATAGGAGTCCTCGAGAGACTAGGTTGGAGCTTGTACCAGATATAGGGTTGGAGCCCTTGAGGTTGGTGCCTCAGAACTGACAAGGTTGGAGCCTTGGAAAGACCAGGTTGGTGCTTGGCACAATACAGGTGGGAGCCTGGAAGATTGGAGTCTTCATCTAAGGTTGGAGCCCTATATCATTATTGTACTTTACTTATTGTAAAGAAGAAATTAATAAAAGTATCTATTCCATCATTGTTCATTTTGTGTTCTAAATATAAGTGATCTAATTGGTAAAATTAACAATTGAAAAGAAACACTGATTCACCCCCCTCTCAGTATTTCCAATAGTGTTACGATGCAAATTGTGCAATACTATACTCGTTGCTAAAACAGAACCGTGTAGGGGCGAGAAATTTCAAAAAATAAAAACAAGGCATCCAACCTAGAGGATATAAAAGGTCATCAATTCAACAACATTCATACTCAGACAAACTAGTAAAATGGGAAATCTAAAACTAAAGAAAACCGGGAGAGAACTAAGATGTTCCCGCATGGTCGCCAATTTGTTACCCGGATAAATCCTCTTCCTTCTGGCAGACAAGAATGATCTCCTTAGAGTCCTTATGTGTAGAATTTAAATAACTGATATATTATTCACCAAGATTCTCCTGATCACACACTATTTTAGCTTCATGCACAATACAGAATCTCTTCTACCATTGATCATTACATGCGTAAATAAAATCAATTGCATGCGCACATTAAAACCATAAACAATCACACATATGAACACAATATTTCATGGGAAAGATTAAAGCTGAAAACCCCCAACTATCTGTATATTATATTTCATAGATATCATGTAACAATCATTGTACAAAGCTCCTCACAAGCTCTCAGCACAACCTCCAATTGCTACACACTAATCAAGCTAGATCTAGCAAAACACATGCTCCAATCTCTGCCACCTGATAGCCAGCCTCTATTGCGTAATCAATGTTGTAGAATGGCTCATAAATAACTTCGAACCACCTGGCTTGTAATGCGCAATCCTCATTGGCTTCTCCAATCATTGGTTGTTGCAATCATGCAACAGTATAGTCACAACTGATAGTCACACTGCTCTTGCACCTATCTCTTCACTGGTCTCCACTGAAACTGTCCATGCACTGAAGTTAACTGATGTATTCTTTAGTTGATTAATGAGTTTATAATTAGTGAATTAATTAATAATTAATTCACACCACTCTTCACTAGTGTATTAATCAGTTAGACTAAATAAAACTAGCTCAACTATGTTTAGATTAGTTAAACTGAACACAACTCCATTAACTCCTCAATCAACTCCACCAAACTCTGTCACATGAGTTCTAACTGAAGTATCCATGCAATAGCTCCACTTAACCCTCAGGAATAGCGTAATTCCTTTTGTCAGCTCCTGTACCACATCTTTTCACTTAACTGAAGTGCTCCAAGAGAATAAGATAATGTTTATAGTCCAAATATTATTAAGAGCTAATAATATTCGACATATCTATTTTTAGACTGGAAATATAAAAATAGATTCCGCCTAATATGTCTAAAAATAGAAGTCCATCTATTTTTTACAACTTGACCAACCATCCACAAATATCATTCTGCAACTCATAGAACATGATCCATATGTCTAAAAATAGACATAGTCTAAAAATAGACTTTGCGCCAAAAATAGCCTGCGGGCCCACTTAGTGAAGGCGACTTCTTTCCACTAAGCTCATCATCTTGTTGCAATCTCAACACTCCCTCTCAACAAGATAAGGATTATCTTCCACCCCTATCCTGCCTCTGTGGTATTCGAATTTGCTCCTAGTGAGCGCCTTCGTCAAGATATCAGCATCCCGATCCTCCGTGGGAATGTATGAAAGTAACATGATCTTCCGCTGCACACAATCTCTGATATGATGATACCGGATGTCAATGTGTTTAGATCTATCATGAAATACTGGATTAACCGAGAGTTTGATGCAACTCTGATTATCACAATAAATCACAATAGGCTCTAAGTGTGAACCGAACAACCCGACCAGGATCTTCCTCATCCATATAGCCTCGCATGCAGCCAAACTCGCTGCCATATACTCGGCCTCTGCTGAACTGAGTGCCACGGATCTCTGCTTCTTGCTGTACCAAGAAACTGTTGTCGACCCGATACTAAAAATCCCTCCAGATGTGCTCTTTCTGTCCGTTGGGCTCCCTGCCCAATCTGCATCCGTGAAGCCACACAGCTTCACCTCATCTGACTGTCTATACCATAATCCATATCCCGATGTGCCTCTGAGATACGTGCCTTTGAGATATCTCAATACATGCTTGCCTTCCTTCCAGAAGAGCTTGGTTGGCTTAACCATAGCTTGTGAAAGTTGGTTCATAGCATAGCATATCTCGGGTCGTGTATTGACCAGATACATAAGCGACCCCACCAACTGTCGATAAACAATGGCATCCACTACCTCCGCTGAAGTAGCATCCTCCTTCCTCCAACCTCCAGGAAGAGGAGTATCAACAGGCTTGCAGCCATGCATGTTGAACTTCTCCAATATCTCCCGGGCATACTTACCCTGAGAAACAAACAGTCCATCACTGCGCTGCCAAATTTCCAATCCCAGGAAATAATGAAGGAGGCCCAAGTCCTTCATCTCAAACTCCTTTGCAAGATCATCCTTGCATGAGTGTATCAACAGTTCATCACCCGTCAAAATAAAATCATCTACATAAAGTACAATGATCAACAACTTACCCTCCACCACAATCTGGTATAGGTTCGGATCCGCCTCACTCTTGGAGAATCCAAGTCCGATGAAATAACTGTCTATCCGTGTGTACCAAGCACGAGGTGCTTGTTTCAACCCATACAGCACTCTCTTGAGCCTGCACACATGCGACTCGCTGCTGAAGATCTCGAAACCTTCGGGCTTCTCTATGTACACCTCCTCCTCAATCACTCCGTTGAGGAACACAGTCTTCACATCCATCTGATGAATGTGCCACCCCATCTGCGCCGAGAGAGCAAGAATCGTCCGTATGGAAGAATACCTTGCGACAGGTGCAAAGGTCTCCTCATAATCGATCCCCTCTATCTGTGAAAAGCCTCGGGCAACAAATCTTGCCTTGTACTTCTCCACGCTCCTGTCAGCTGCCTGCTTCACTTTGTAGATCCATCTCGAACCCACCACTAATTTCCCCTCCGGCCTCGGGACAATCTCCCATGCACTGTTTCTGACAATCTAGTCATACTCTTCCACCATGGCATCCACCCATGTGAGGTCCTCCACAGCTTCCTCGAAAGAGGATGGCTCTATCACGACACATTTGCTCACAAGAGCCATGTATCTAGTGTATCGGTCCGGTGACTGTCTCTGTCTGCGCTGTGCTGTAGGTGGTCCTACAACCTTCTCTGCATCTTGAGCCAGTCGCTCAGCTTCTATAGTACGCTTCCGCCCTCTGATGGTTGGCGCTGCATGAGTGGTCTCTTCCATTCCATGAACCTCATCTTGTGGCTGATCCACATCCAGAGACTCATCCTTAGGAACTAATAGCTCCTCATCTGCATGCAAGTGTGGCTCCCTCTCAAGCGAACACTTCATGGCTTTCTCCTCATGAAATTTGATATCCCGTCGCACAACAGTCTTGCGACTGTCTGGAAAATACACACAATAGTTGTGGGGCGTATCAGTGTACCCCACAAATATCCCAACCTCTGCAGTCGGCTCCAGCTTCTTCCTGGCATCCTTAGTCACATGAATGTAAACAGGTGAACCAAAAATCCTCAAATGGGAAATATCAGGCCTCTTACCAGAAAACGCCTCCTCGGGTGTACTCATGCCAAGTATCCTATGAGGACAACGATTTTGCACATATACTGCAGTATTTCATGCCTCCGCCCACAAGTGAATGGGTAGGCCCTGATCATGCAACATCGCCCGTGCAGCACCCACGATCGTTCTGTTCTTCCGCTCAGCAACCCCATTCTGCTGTGGGTTATGAGGTGCTATGAGCTCTCTTCAAATTCCTTCTGCGCTGCAAAAGTCCTTGAATTCGCCAGAGATGAATTCACCACCATTGTCGCTCCTAAGAGCCTTCACCTGCTTCCCCGATTCTTTCTCAACCAGCGCCTTGAACTCACAGAACTTTGAGTATGTCTCGCTCTTCTTCTGCATGAAGAAGATCCAACACTTACGAGAAAAATCATCAACAAATATCACATAGTACATGTGCTTTGCTGTCGAAGCTATTGAGAAAGGTCCACACACGTCTGTGTGAATTCTCTCAAGGATCGTCGTGGCGTGACTATCCTTCTCGTGAAAGGTGGCTTTCACAAATTTTCCTAAGGTACATCCCTTGCACTGATCTGACTGCGCAAGAGTACCCTTAGGAAGCCCAATAGAAATCTGCTGCAGTATCTTCAAAGCTCCATGGTGAAGGTGGCCCAATCTCCGGTGCCACAACTCGCCATCATCCCGGCTCACCACTCCTTCTGCCTTGCCTGCCATTGCTGCGCAGCCATCTACCTGCAATTGATAAAGGTTCTTAACTCGAACCCCTATCCTCCGAGTCTCACCAGTTGCCTTACTGCGTAGGAAAGCCTTTCCCTCGCTAAAGACAACATCATATCCCTTGTCTTCTAACATCGCCACAGAGATAAGATTCTTCTTCAATCCTGGAACATGCATCACTTCGTTCAATACGAAGGGTTTACCAGACTCCCTCTCAAAGGAAATGGTACCGATACCGGTCGCACTGTATCTACCATCATCGCCCATCTCGATGTGCACTCCAAGATCTTTCTCATCCAGATCAGAAAACAAATCTCGATCTCTTGTCATGTGAAAAGACGCACCACTGTCCAAGAACCAAACTGAACCCATCACACTTGATACCAAGCATGCGATCAGTGAAAAATCTAGCTCAAACTGAGAGGCTAAGGCCTCTCCCGCTGCAGATCCAGCAGCCTTCTTATTTTTCTTCTTCTGCGGACAATTTGTGGCATAATGTCTGTGTTGGTGACAGTGAAAGCACTTCACCTTGGACATGTCCTGCTTCTTGCCTTTCGCACCGGATTGAGAAGCTTTCTTGCTCTTCCCCTTCTTTGCTTTGGTAGCCAAAGCACAATTCTCTTCATCAAAGTTCTTTGATGAAGATCCGTCCCTGGTACTCCGCCTTATCTCCTCTTGCACAAGATCCGACCAAAGTCGCTCCCATCCTGGCAATTTCTCCCGACCATTGACAGAGTCCTGATAGGAATGCCAACTCTTCGGAAGCCCAAGGAGAGCCAAGCTCACCAATTCCTCATCATCAATAGTAACCCCCACACTTCCTAGCTCATCCCTGCATTGGATGAACTTCGTGAGGTACTTGGGCATACTGTCGCCTTTCTCCATCTTTATGTTCCTGAGTTTGTCCTTGAGCGCCAACTTCCTCTGTTCGCTCTTGCTTTGGAATAAATCTGTCAAAACTTTCCACATTAAGAATGGAGAAGCCTTACCATGAAGGTTGGATACTATGTGATCCTTCACACCTTCCAACAGAATCCTTCGACACTTTGTTGTCTTCTTTTGCCATGCGTCAAGTACGGCAGCATCACTAGAAGTAGGCTTTGGAATTTCTACATCTATGAACTCCTTCAACCCATTGTCATCCAGCACTGCCTCCATCCTGTCCTTCCATGCAATATAATTCGAGCTGCCCTCAAGGGCATACTCCAATCGCAATCCGTTGAAAGACATCTCAACTTCGACACCAAGAAAACACTACTGCAAATTCGAATTCCACCAGCTCAAAACTCAACCGCTTCAATGTTTTGCAATTTCTCCAATGATCAATATCGCTATGATACCATGTAGAAATTTGAATAATTGATATATTATTCACCGAGATTCTCCTGATCACACACTATTTTGACTTCATGCACAATACAAAATCTCTTCTACCATTGATCATTAATTGCGGAAATAAAAACAATCGCATGCGCACATTAAAACCATAAACAATCACACATATGAACACAGTATTTCATGGGAAAGCTTAAATTTGAAAACCCCCAACTATCTGTATATTATATGTCATAGAGATCATGTAACAATCATTATACAAAGCTCCTCACAAGCTCTCAGTACAATCTCCAATTGCTACACTATAATCAAGCTAGATCTAGCAAAACACATGCTCCAATCTCTGCCACCTGATAGCCAGCCTCTATTGCGTAATCAATGCTGAAGAATGGCTCATAAATAACTTCGAACCACCTGGCTTGTACTGCGCAATCCTCATTGGCTTCTCCAATCACTGGTTGTTGCAAATATGCAACAGTATAGTCACAACTGATAGTTAACCTGCTCTTTCACCTATCTCTGCATTGGTCTCCACTGAAACAGTCCATGCACTGAAGTTAACTGATGTATTCTTTAGTTGATTAATGAGTTTATAATTAGTGAATTAATCAATAATTAATTCACACCACTCTTCACTAGTGTATTAATCAGTTAGACTAAATACAACTAGTTCAACTATGTTTAGATTAGTTAAACTGAACACAACTCCATTAACTCCTCAATCAACTCCACCAAACTCTGTCACATGAGTTCTAACTGAAGTATCCATGCAATAGCTCCACTTAACCCTCAGAAATAGCGTAATTCCTTCTGTCAGCTCCTGTGCCACATCTGTGCACTTAACTGAAGTGCTCCAAGAGAATAAGATAATGTTTATAGTCCAAATATTATTAAGAGCTAATAATATTCGACATATCTATTTTTAGACTGGAAATCTAAAAATAGATTCCGCCCAATATGTCTAAAAAAAGAAGTCCATCTATTTTTTCCGACTTGACCAACCATCCACAAATAGCATCCTGCAACTCATAGAACATGATCCATATGTCTAAAAATAGACATAGTCTAAAAATAGACTTTGCGCCAAAAATAGCCTGCGGGCCCACTTAGTGAAGGCGACTTCATTTCACTAAGCTCATCATCTTGTTGCATTCTCAACATTATGGAGAACTAGAAACAAAAAAACATGAGAATATCTCTTTCCCTAAGCTAACATCATTCATATTATTAAAACTAGAGTAAGAGGATGTTTTTCTTACCTTTTCAACAAAATGCCTAATGAAGACCCCGCCCTTTGTCCTGATGAAGCTTCTCAATGCTTAGAAGAAACCTACAAACACAAACATACAAAGGATCAAAGGCATATGCAGCATAATATAATATAAAAACCAACTTAACCTAATGATCAAGGAGATTAGGAAATTAAATTGCTTTAATGAATATATGAGCATTAGCCATTCACAATTCCAATAAAACAATACAGTGAGAAAAAGTATCCAAATGTATTATTCATGAATAAAAGAGAAATCTTACAACCAAGCCTTGATGTCGTATAGGTTCCTCTTGTATTCCTCCAATCTTCCTCCTTGGTTAACAAAATCTCCAGTCCAAAATTACCATCATAAGACTAATATAAGTGAGCTCCCTTAACCCTCAAGTCTCATCTTGATTTATAGAGAAACTAAGGAGGTTTTTGATCCACCAAAGGTGGGTGAGATCCACAAATGAGGGGATTAGGGTTCCATGATGCAAGGGAATTAGCTCAATGATTGGAGGGTTTTGGCTCGAACTGATATGACTAAGAGGCCTCTAGTTGGGATATATGCACTCAACTATTCTTCTAGACCTTACTTTTATTTTTTACTTTACTTTGAGTTAGTTGTGCAGTTTTTTGTGCTAAAAAAAGCACAGAACTATGTAGGGATTCTTTGCAGTAATAGTGCATGTGCAAATATTGACTTTAAAAAGTGAGCAAGTCATCTTTAAGAGTGTAAAGAGCCATTTTTCCCAAAATTCATGATTTTTTCAAGGAATATGATTTTTTTAATTGCTAGGGAGCATGAGTATGAATGGTGATAGATCCATTTTGAATATCAAGTGTCATGTTGAAAAAATGACGTGTAAACAAGCCTTCTCTCTCAATACCAAGAAATTCCCTTTCGACAAAGCCTTGGTGAGAATATATGCAATCTACTCAGTCGTTGATATGTGATGGAGTCAGACGGCTCCTCTTTGCACCATTTCTCAAATGAAATGATATCAGATCTCTATGTGCTTGGAATTGTCATGAAATGATATCAGATCTCTATGTGCTTGGAATTGTCATGAAATATGGGATTCTCTTCCATACAAATCACACTCTTGTTGTCACAATATATCACTGTAGTGTCTAATACCTTTCTGAAATAAATCTTGAAATAGCTTCCTCATTCATACTACTTCACAACTAGCCATGCTAGAGGCATTGTACTCTACCTCAGTGCTACTTAGTGCTATGGACTTCTATTTCCTGCCCATCCAATATGTCATCACAGATCCAAATATAAAACAACATCCAGATGTACTCTTCCAGTCAAAAATGTTTCCTGCCCAGTCAGCACTAGTATATCCGTGAAGTCAAACATCTCCAACAGAATATCTCAGACCAAGGGTAATCGCCCCATGCCAATATCTCAAAATGTGTTTGGCAACAATCCAATGTGTATGGAGAGGATCAGTCATGAATTGACTCAATGTGTTCACTGCATAGCATATTTCTGGATAGGTGTTCACTAATAACATCAAAGCCCAAATTAATTGTTTGTACTTGAATGGATTCACCAAATTGGATCCTACAACTTCTCCACATAACATATTGAAATAAATTTCCATCGATCTAGGCAGGGACTTGCATTTTTCATTCCAAATCTCTCCAACAACTTCATGATAGATTTTCCTTATGAAAGGAAAATCTCACCGGTATTTTGCCACACCTCAAGGCCTAGAAAGTAGTGCATGAGTCCAAGGTCCTTCATCTCAAATTCAAAGACCAACTCCCTCTTACACTCAATCATCAGGGGCTCACTACCTATCTAGAATATATCATCAACATAAAAAACAAAAATAAATTGCATACCTTATACTACCTTGAAGTATATATTGGGATTGGCATTGCTTCTTGTAAATCCCGGCTTCACCAAATAATTGTCTATGTGGGAGTACCATGTGTTGAGTCTCAATCTCGCATCTTTCCATACACTTTTCTATACCTTTTTCACTCACCCGAACCTCCCACCCTCCCAAGTCATTACCATCATGTGCAAAAGAGCATCTAACATGGTTTTTAATTACATTTTTGTGTTTGCTATTTGATTTAGATTTCTTGTTCATTCAAATTTCTGCGAATCTAGCCATTTTCCGTACCGCGCAACTTTCCAGCCTATTTCTATGAAACTCTATGCTGGCTAAAAATTACAAGGGAAACGAGCCACATGGGTAGGTCAAGAATGACGTGGACATGGTTCGTGTCCTATTGGTTCAAGCAAACTCATCCAAAGAAGCCGCGGTCAAAGGCGTCCACATGGAAGTCAACCATGGAGTCTCATGTCAGCAGGACTCTGTTTCGTGTCACATGAAGATTCATACGGCCATTTCTAAGCCTGCGGAGGATAAATTTTTGTTCATTCAGCTGCAGAATCTTGCCACTTTCCGCAGCTGCTGCAACTTTCCGCAGCTATTTTGTGAAACTCTATGCTACGGGTGTCTACAAGGAAAACGAGCCACATGGGCAGGTCAG
Organism: Pinus albicaulis; assembly: GCA_034641835.2. Lineage (NCBI taxonomy): Eukaryota > Viridiplantae > Streptophyta > Pinopsida > Pinales > Pinaceae > Pinus > Pinus albicaulis. The sequence goes on along the minus strand of CM076571.1, from coordinate 979,487,988 downwards.
GAATGACGTGGACATGGTTCGTGTCCTATTGGTTCAAGCAAACTCATCCAAAAGCCGCGGTCAAAGGCGTCCATGAGTCAAACCGTGGAGTCTCATGTCGGCGAGGACACTCTGGTACAGCCACTCACATGAAGATTCATGTGACCGTTTCTAAGCACAGGAGGATAAATCGACATCTGTACATGGCTCCTTAGTCCAATTCAAGCATCCACCTCTCGTAGATTTACTTTCCAACACGGCCATGATCCTAGATTCGTGGATGAAGTGGTCTACGTGCTCTCCACCAGCATGAACTTTAGGAGACAGTTATGTTTCTTTTGTTATATATGATGCGTTTGCATACGCATATAGAGTTAGTCGATGTTAGTCTCTGTTATCTTTTATTAGTCTGCTCTGTAGTGTGATTACGCTGCACTTGTGCCGTAACATCACCATTCTGTAATGACTGCTTTTTAATATAAGAAGACTCTGTTTTCCAACTTAATTCGTATTTGAGGACCGTTGCCAAGGCTGGTGTAGAGGGCCCCTGCTCAGCTAAGGTTTTGTGCATTAGTGTATAATTTTAATTTCATTTCTTTAGAGATCATTGTGTCATAATCCATTCATATGTTCATACATTGCATTTGTTTCATTTCTGTTTATACACTTCCATAATTTCCATTTCATTTCTGTCTTTCATGTTTTATGTTGTTAATCACTGATCAGTGTTCTTGTTTCAGGTTATAGATAGGCAGCCCAGGCATTTTCATAGCTTTTTGACTAATGACATGGAATTAACATTGTTCTGTTGCTAATGTGTTTTTCTTAGTTTCTGTTTCATTTCAGTATTGCTTTGTTTAACTCAGTTTTGCTTAATTGTTTCAGTAGTTAAATTTAGATATATTAAATTGCTCATAGCATCTTCAGTTGCCTCCGAAAGCCACAGCTGGACTGATGGTGAGGGATTGTATTATGAAATGTGTAGTTTAGTATTAGTTTCTTTTCTGCAAATTTAGATATATTAAGCTGCTCATAGCATCTTCGGTTGCCTCCGAAAGCCACAGCTGGACTGATGGTGAGGGATTGTATTATGAAATGTGTAGTTTAGTATTAGTTTCTTTTCTGCAAATTTAGATATATTAAATCGTGCATGACATCTTTAGTTGCCTCCGAAAGCCACAGCTGGACTGATGGTGAGGGATTGAATCATGAATGTATGGTTTGATATTAGTTTACTTTCTACAAGTTAAATATCAGTTACTCAAGTTGTTTATGATTACTTCCGAAAATCATAGCTGGACTAATGATGAAGGATCAAAAGATAAATTGATGTAATCTGATTTAGATTTATTTTGTTGCAATTTTGAATTTCCTTAAGCATAGTTTCTTTTGTGTTTAGTCAGCAGCAAGAATAGTTTGGTTTTTCATGCTCACTAGTTCAATGTTTTGATTTATTAGATTAGCAGCACCTTTTCATTTCAGCAGCACATTCTCATTTCCTTTCAAGTCTTGTCATTGTAAATTTCAAATTTCTTTTTAAGGTTTCAAGTTGGTAAATCATTATGGGGATATCACTTCCTTAGATCGCCCACAAAAAACACTTGGCCAAACTTGTTTTCATCTTCAAAGATTTCCATTTTCACTTTAAAAACCAAAAAACGGCAAAGTTAAAGAAATGGGTTAAGGGTTATCTTTTATACACATCTAGTGCGCGCCTTTCATCGGTTTACGATTCACGATTGACAAATTAAATTAGCAATTTGGGATGCACTAAATTGACCAACATTTGAAGAGCGTCGTTCTTGAAGTGTAACAAGTGGCAATTTCTTAAAAAAAAAAACACACACAAATCGCAAAAGGAAAACTTGATAACTTCTTAGTATATGCTCTCCTCTTACCTAGTGTGATGCGGAGGATCAGAAAAGAAAGAGAGTTATTGGTTCGGTAATTTCTTAATTATACTCTCTTCTTGCCTAGTGTGACACGGAAGATCGAAAGAGAATTATTGAGCTTTTAAAAAAAAAAAAAAATGACATGCATAGAGCAAGAGATTCTCGGGGAAGGTTTATAGCTAAAGCCAAGAGTTCGATTTTCACAACTCCATCTTCTTCAAGGCATAGACCAGATTCACCACCATCTACCCCTAGCCTTAAGATTTTTGGAAGTCAGGGAACAGCTGAATTAGAGGATTCTCCTATACCACCTACTAAAACCCATTTAGAAAACAAAGAGACTCTCTCTCATCCTCCCTTGGTAGAAGAACTAGAGGACTTTAAGAACTCTAAAGAAACTATCATGGCAGCGGAAGTAATAGATGGAGGTAGAGGTAGAAGAGGAGGAAACAATGAAGACAACAATGGTGAAGGAAATAATGGTAGAAATAGGGAAGGAGACAATTTGTTTGGATTCCCTATAGTTGATGAGGAAACTCATGCAACAATGAAAAATATCTCACCATCTGTTCTCCCTAACTTGTATGGATTGCGAAGTGAGGATCCTGAAACATTTCTGTTTGAGTTTGAAGTAGTGTGCCGAACTTATGACTATATGGAAGATTCTCAAAAACTCAAACTGTTTCCTTCAACATTGAAGGGATCTGCTTTGAAATGGTTCATGGGATTAGCCACTCAATCTATCAGGACTTGGAATGATATGAAACAACCATTTTTGGATAGATACTTGGACTATTGTATGCCCACCAATCACAAGGATGAGGTATTCAAAATGATGCAAAAAGAAGATGAAAATTTGGAAGACTTACTTGAAAGATTTCAATATAACTTGAAAAGAGCAAAGATGAGCAACTTAGATGATGAAACCTTGAAAGCCCTCATATTAAAAGCCATTAGAGATGAATGGATAGATATTTTGAACATGATGGGGAAAGGAGACATTTCTCAACTTCCACTTCGTGACATAACAGAACTATGTGTCCATCTCTCAAGAGGAAAATCTAAAACAGGAAAAGGGCCTAGGGATCCTTCTCTTATTAGGGCTAACAAATCTGCAACTGGATCATTAAGTAGGGCAGAGATTGGTAATATGCTTGATGAGTTCAAAACTGATATCTTAGGGAGCCTTAGTGAACAACTAGACACCCTTAAAATCCAAAACAAGCAGAAAGCAGAAGCAGATGCTTTAGCCATCTTTTGTCCGAAATGTAGGAAGAAACATGCTTTAAGGGAATGTCCCTTGGATGCAAAAGTTGTAGAAACATGTATGATTTGCTCAGAGAATCATGAGATCAAGGATTGTCCTTCAATTCCTGGACTCAAATTTGTTTTTCAAGAAGACCCAAATTCAGTAGAATCTCTCTGTTTTGTTGCAAGAAGACCTTGGCAGGGACAACAAACTCAAGGGTTTAACAACCCTATGAATCTTCAAACCCCACCAAATTGGAATCCTTGGCAACAACATTGGCCCCAACATCAAAATCCATATCAGCCATGGGTACAAGGGATGCAAAATCCTTATGGGAGATTTGCTCAATTTTATCAATATCCTCCATCTTTTCAAAATCAACAAGCTCCACAACTTCCAAACTCAAATCCACAACTTTCATTGCCATTTCCACAACAACCTTCTCAGCAAAATCCAAATCCTCAACTCATGCTTCCATACCAACAAAAGACAAATCAACTTCCAGCTCAACCATTGCCAAATCCTAACAATAAAAATCCTCAGAATACTTACATGATAGAAGGACAACAATTTCCTACCTATATGATTGTTCCTCTCAACGATGTACAACTCAGATCTGGTAGAGTTTTAGAAAAACCTTCTATAGATATTCAAGAACAAGATACCTCTGAAGAGGACTCTCTTCAAGTCAATAAGGGTTATGAGGAAGAATCTCTTCAAAATTCAAAAATTCAAAAAGAAAAAGAAAAGCTAACATCCACAACTCCTATAGTTGAGCAACCTGTATCTTCATCTACACCTCCTTTTCCGGAAAGACTACAAATTGATAAGGGGGTGGAAAAACAAATTTTGTTGCCTAACTATGACTTTCTAGATGAATTGAATAATGTTTGTATCAAGATTCCATTGCTACAAGCCATTCGAGAAATTCCTATTCTAGCAAAAACCATAAAGGAGTTGAGTTTCAAAAGACCAGGAAGGAAGCTAAAGGACACAAGAAGAATCCACCTGGTAGGAAAGATTGCAGACATTATGATGGGAAAAATTACCATGCAGAAGTATGTAGATCCAGGAAGTCCAATTGTCAAGACACATATAAATGAGATAGAAATTCCAAACACATTGATTGACTTAGGGGCTGCTATCAACATTATGAGTAGACAGACTATGGAACAGTTAAAACTTCCTAACCTTCTTTTTACACCTACTTTATTGCAACTTTCAGATCGATCGATTATTAAACCAGATGGTGTATTAGAAGATATTTCAGTCTCCTTAGATTCTTGGGAATATCCGGTAGACTTTATGATTTTGACTCCCAAAAGTAATCTAGGAGGACATCCAATTATCTTAGGAAGACCTTGGCTGGCCACAGCTGATGCTTTTATTAGTTGTAGATATGGAGACATGTACATTTCAAATGGTAATTCGACAAAGAAATTCAATTTGTATCCTCCAGCAAGAGCAATCACAGAAATAGGAGACAATGAATGGGTTGATGATGAGAACACTATACAACCTGTCTTTACCATTTCTGAAATTAGTGAGGATAGTCAAATTCTGAACACATTAGAAAATTTTGAGACATCTTGAGAATATGACCCCACACAATTTCAGTTGGAATCTGACATAGAATATTTATCATCTAGACAAATGTCTCTTTACTCTATGGAAGAGTTTGGTAATTCTGCTATTGAGATTTTTCCAGAAAAAACATTGAATATCAACAAACATTTGGAGAAGTCACAACAAGAAGAACTAACCAGAATCTTGCAAAAACATTCTATTGCATTTGCATGGGAGTATACTGACATGAAAGGTATTGATCCTAAGACTTGCATCCATCATATCTATATTGAGGAAAACAGTAGACCAATCAGACAACCTCAAAGAAGGATGAATCCAAATCTTAGGAGATAGTGAAAGAAGAGCTCCAAAAACTACTCAATGTAAACTTCATTTATCCAATTTCAGATAGCCGATGGGTTTCTCCTTTGGTTATAGTACCTAAAAAGAATGGTAAATGGAGGGTATGCATTGATTATAGGGAATTGAACAAAGCAACTTTGAAGGATCACTTTCCTTTGCCCTTTATTGATCAGGTATTAGATACATTAGCAGGTAAAAAGTACTTTTCATTTTTGGATGGTTTTAGTGGCTATAATCAAATTCAGGTAGCACCTGAAGATCAAGATAAGACCACATTTACTTGTCCATGAGGAACTTTTGCCTACCGAGTGCTTCCTTTTGGGTTATGTAATGCACCAGCAACATTCCAAAGAGCAGTACTAGGAATTTTTTCTGATCTAATCCATGATTGTGTAGAGGTTTATATGGATGATTTTACAGTTTATGGTAATTCATTTGAAGAGGCATTAGAAAATTTGGAAAAAGTCCTTATAAGATGTAAAGAAACAAACCTTACATTAAGCCATGAAAAATGCTTTATGATGTTTACTGAAGGTATTGTTTTGGGGCATCATATTTCAGGAGATGGGATTAAGGTTGATAGATCAAAAGTTGAAGTCATCTCCAAATTGCCTATTCCAAATTGTCAAAGAGATGTTAGAAGTTTTCTAGGATTTACTGGTTACTATAGAAGATTTATAGAAAACTTCACTAAAATAGCATCTCCACTCTTCAAGTTGCTTACAAAAGACTGTGAATTTAAATGGGATCCTGATTGTCAATCAGCTTTTGAAACTTTGAAAACAATAATATCTGAAGCACCTATCTTGAGAGGACCAAATTGGAAACTTCCTTTCCATATTTCTACAGATGCTTCAGATACAGCTCTTGGAGCTGTGTTGGGTCAAAAAGATTTAATACCTTATGCCATTTATTACACCAGTAAAAATTTGACTCCCACAGAGTTGAACTATACTGTGACTGAAAAAGAGTTTTTAGCTGTTGTTCATGCAATTAATAAATTTAGACATTACATAACAGGCTATGAAACTTTTATTCATACTGACCATTCTGCAATTTGATATTTAATGAACAAACCTGTTACTAATGGCAGAGTGACAAGATGGCTTTTACTTTTGCAAGAATTCAATATTACTGTGTTGGATAGACCAGGAAAACAGAATACAGTAGCTAATTTCTTGTCTAGGATTCAGAATACTAAAGAAGATTCTCCTGTAGAAGATAAGTTTCCTGATGAATACTTGTTTGCAGTAACTATTAAGACCCCTTGGTATGCAGATATTGCTAACTATTTGGTTACAAGGAAACTACCTTCACATTTATTTCCAAGAGAAAAACGAAAAATTATTCAGGAGAGTTCAAAATATTCATGGATTTCTAACGAATTGTTTAAAACAGGGCCAGATCTTGTGATCAGAAGATGTGTCAGGGAAGATGAAATGCCTGATATTCTTAAGGCATGTCGTGATGAACCATGCGGCGGACACTTTGCGGACAAAAGGACGGCCTATAAAATCCTTTCCTTGGGATATTATTGGCCTTCTCTCTTCAAAGATGCAAAACAATATGTCAAAGGGTGTGATAGCTGCCAAAGAGTAGGGAAACCTACCCTTTCAAATGAAATGCCATTGCAAACACAGGTACTCATTGAACCCTTTGAAAAATGGGCTTTAGATTTTATTGGACCTATTAATCCACCATCTAAACAAAAGAAGTATATATTGGTTTGTACTGATTATGTTACTAAATGGGTAGAAGCCAAAGCATTAGTATCTGCTACTGAAAATTCAGTTGTTCATTTTCTTTATGAGGATATTTTTACTTGCTTTGGTGTTCCAAGAGAAATTGTGACAGATCAAGGAAGCCAATTCACATCCAACTTGGTGGAGAAGTTGATGGAAGAATACAAAATCAAGCACGGAAGATCTACTCCTTACCATCCGCAAGCAAATGGTCAAGTGGAGTCCACAAACAAAGTTCTTGAAAGTATCATCACCAAAACTGTTCATCTACATAGAAGAGATTGGGCAGAAAGGCTTCCTGAAGCCTTGTGGGCCTACAGAACTACATGGAGGAATACAACAGGACATTCTCCCTATGAACTTGTTTATGGGAAAGAAGTCTTGCTCCCCATTGAGTTCCAAGTCAAGACTTTCAAGATAGCAGTTCAGTTGGGGATGGACTTATCAGAAGCCCAAAAGCATAGAATGGAGCAGTTGAATGAGCTAGATGAGATCAAACAAGAAGCAATTCTAAGAACTGATCTAGTTCAATATCAAAGAACTAAATGGCATGACAAATATATCAAAGAGAAGAAGTTCCAAGAAGGAGATTGGGCATTGTTATTTGATTCCAAGTTTAAAGATTTTCAAGGAAAATTTCAGACTCATTGGCTTGGGCCATATGAGATTGACAAGATCTTTAGCAATGGAGCTGTAAGAATCAAGACCATTGATAAGTTTCAAACTCCTCTTATTGTGAATGGCCATAGATTGAAAGTTTATCATAAGCCACTCTCAAAAGAGGATTTTGTCAAAATGTTTCAAGAAAGTTCTGCAATCAGGCTGGTACAGAAGAATTCTTCTTCTCCACCAGCCTAGCTTTTGTTCTTTTCAGTTTTAAAAAAAAAAAAAAAATTGGTATAAGCCTGAAAACCAATCATTGATTGGAAGTCTTATACAGAAAATATAGGGTGAAAATCAGGAACACCTGACACTCTATATTTTCCAAAAAAAAATCTCTCTCTTTCATTTCACAAGCTTTGTCACCACCCACTCCATTTCATCCCACTTCATTCCATTTCATTTCATTTCCATTTCACTTCATTCCACTTCATTTTATCCATTTCATTCCATTCCATCAATAAAAATCTTTTTCATGACCATTTCCATACGGATCATTTGTCATTGTTGTTTCATTCATCTAGTAATAGGCTTGTCCGAATTTCCATGAGTGACATCTTGTTCCATGTTGACTCCGGTTCCGCGGCCGGAGAGCTTGGGCCTAAAAACCTACCTCTTGTTTGGTATGTGATGGATATTTATTTCCATAGTATGAATAAAATAAGGTGAAGGATCAAAAATGAAGACATGGAGCATTCAAGACACCAATGGAGATAAATTGAATTTGAAGACGACCAAGGGAAAAGGCAAAGATTCCAAAGGTATGAATAAAATTTATTTCAAATAGCATTGAAAAAACACATTTTTATATAGTTCTGAACCATGAGCTCTATCCATTACGTGCAATGATTATATTGACAGTTTCGTAACCTTTCACGATCTCCATATTATCCTCTTGCATTCATTCACAAACGGTTTCATCATTAAAATTCCGATTTTCACTCATGTTCCAATATCCCACCGGAGACAATGAGACGTATTTGATTTGACCTAGGACTCTTACAGCCGCATAAATCCATAACCGTTGTTAAAATGTGCTCATACTTATTGCGCAGCCACCAAAATTCAAAACGCTGCCGAATGTCGTGTCTCTGCCGTGTTTGTGAAACCCCACTCTGTTCTGTCTCATTCCATTTCGTTCCTTGTGCTCATTCTCACTCCCGGATATCTACCCACAGTCTCACTCCATTCCGTTTATGGTACTCATTCCCATTTTATGATACATTCCCACAGTCATTGTGCTCGATCCTGTGCATTCAATCGTTCTATTTCCATTTGAACCCTCACGCAGGCAAAGTTGTGAAGAGCAGAAAAGATAAATGGGTAAATTGCTAAGAGCAGAGCTGGAAGGACCTAAGTTTATAGAGGGATATCCACAAGTAAAGGAGATATTGAAGAAAGCAAATTGGCTGCGTTTTATCCAGAAATTCAGAGGTTATCACAAAGAAGTTACGAAAGCATTTGCAAGGTCATTTAATGGCTTGGAAGCAGAGATTGGAGACCTCAAGTTTGCGGTCAATGAAGCATCTATAGGAACAGCCACGGAACCTCTTCAGGAGGGTGGGCGTTGGTTTAAAAATAAAAGCATCAGTGATGAAGCATGGAGAACAATCTTACGAAACCAAGGTATGGACATAACTGTTTTTAAAAGAGGAATTCCTGTGCATGCATTGAAAGAGGAATAGACACAGAGAGGAATAGACACTTTATTTGCTAGTTGTGAAATTCATTACATGTGAAGGCCGTTTTGGGTCCATGTATATGTACCATACAGACTGTTGAGTAGATTTTCCTGAAAATCAAACTCTCTCGATCTCATATTTTCCATATTAAATGACTTCCCATTGTGAAAATGCATTTGTATTCGAAACACTTAGGAGATGTAGAGCCCCATCTATATCACCATGGCCTTGTAAAAATTCTAATTGAAAAGGAATTAAAGGAAAAGAAAGATACATGGGAACAATTTCTGGTTAGAAATTTCTTTGAGGAACCTCAGGAAATTCCTGAAGGTAGTTCAACAAGGAGTAGAAGAAAAAGAATAAATGTTGAAACCCAAATTACTCCTACTCAGGAAATTCCTGCAGCTAGCACAGCAAGAAGAAGTAGGAGGAAAAGAACAATTGATGAAATCCAAAATACTCCTACTACTACTATGGAAAGAACTGATAGGGAAGAGAGACTGATAAAAAGGAAGAAGAAGAAAATCAAGGGTAAGAAGCCAATAACACCAAAAGAGAGAGAAACTATTGAGGTTGTACATAAAACTCCTTCTTCTGAAGAAGAAGATCATCAAGTGCTATCTGAAAGATTAGTTTATCTTCAAAAACAATCATCTATACCCAAGAAGGTAGAGAAAGGAAAACAAAAACAAAAGGATAGTGTACCACAGCGTGTGAGGAGAAGCAGCAGACTTAAGGGGAAATTGAGGAAAACACAAATTAAGGGTCCTCATTTCATTGATTTGGGTGAGGAGACATCTGAACAGTCCCTAGCTGACCATAGTCCATCTCAGTCAGTTAGTGAACCTGGTTCATTTCATTCCCAATCGGACATTGAACATACTCATCCTATTCCCAACAAGATATTGTGTAAGCACCAACGACAGATTTTGAAAATAGCTCTCCCTTCACGGCATTTTGGGATGGCAAGTAAAAGCACACAAGTAATGGGCCAAACGGCGGGAAGTATATGACTATATAGAATCTTTGGAAAAGGCAGCCACAGGTCCAAGTACTTCTTCCATTCAGCCTCATACATTGCAGGATGATTTGGTCCAATCACTAAAACAAGAAATTTTTGAGTTAGAGCTTTTAAATAAGCATATCAAAAATGAAAATGAGACATTGAAAGAACAAGGAAAACTGGACAAAATCATCCATGATAATACCATGCTACATTTGGGAATATGGCAGAAGAAGAATAAGAAATTGAAAAGGAAATGCCAGAAATTAAGCAGAGCACTCATCAATATCAAATTTAGGTGCTTAATGAAGAAACCTAGAATGTTGGCAGTACCAAGGAAGAAGAGGAGAGGATTGGATGTGCTGGCTGAAGTATCAAGGCACATGAACTGAAGAAAAATTACCAAAATTTTGGTTGCATGAGGACATGCAACACCTTCACAGTGGGGGTATGTTGAGTCTCGAATCTGCATCTTTTCCATACACTTTTCTATACCTTTTTCACTCACCTGAACCTCCCAAGTTGTCAATATCATGTGCAAAAGAGCATCTAACATGGTTTTTAATTATATTTTTGTGTTTTCTATTTGATTTAGATTTTGTTCATTCAGCTGTGGAATCTAGCCACTTTCCGCAGCTGCTGCAACTTTCCGCAACTATTTTGTGAAACTCTATGCTACAGGTGTCTACAAGGAAAACGAGCCACATGGGCAGGTCAGGAATGACGTGGACATGGTTCGTGTCCTATTGGTTCAAGCAAACTCATCCAAAGAAGCTGCGGTCAAAGGCTTCCACATGGAAGTCAACCATGGAGTCTCATGTCGGCAGGACTCTGTTTTGTGTCACATGAAGATTCATACGGCCGTTTCTAAGCCTGCGGAGGATAAATCGACATCTATACAGGGCTCCTTAGTCGAATTCAAGCATCCACCTCTCGTAGATTTACTTTCCAACACGGCCATGATCCTAGATTCGTGGACGAAGTGGTCTACGTGCTCTCCACCAGCATGAACTTTAGGAGACAGTTATGTTTCTTTTGTTATATATGATGCGTTTGCATACGCATATAGAGTTAGTCGATGTTAGTCTCTGTTATCTTTTATTAGTCTGCTCTGTAAGTGATTACGCTGCACTTGTGCCGTAACATTACCATTTTGTAATGACTGCTTTTTAATATAAGAAGACTCTGTTTTCCAACTTAATTCGTATTTGAGGACCGTTGCCAAGGCTGGTGTAGAGGGCCCCTGCTCAGCTAAGGTTTTGTGCATTAGTGTATAATTTTAATTTCGTTTCTTTAGAGATCATTGTGTCATAATCCATTCATATGTTCATACATTGCATTTGTTTCATTTCTGTTTATAAACTTTCATAATTTCCATTTCATTTCTGTCTTTCATGTTTTATGTTGATAATCACTGATCAGTGTTCTTGTTTCAGGTTATAGATAGGCAGCCCGGGCATTTTCATAGCTTTTTGACTAATGACATGGAACTAACATTGTTCTGCTGCTAATTTGCTTTTCATAGCTTTTGTTTAATTTTAGTATTGCTTATCTGCTTCAATAGTTAAATTTAGATATACTAATCTGCTCATAGCATCTTCAGTTACCTCCGAAAGCCACAACTGGACTGATGGTGAGGGATTGTATTATGAAATGTGTAGTTTAGTATTAGTTTCTTTTCTGCAAATCTAGATATATTAAGCTGCTCATAGCATCTTCAGTTGCCTCCGAAAGCCACAACTGGACTGATGGTGAGGGATTGTATCATGAAATGTGTAGTTTAATATTAGTTTCTTTTCCGCAAATTTAGATATATTAAATCGTACATGACATCTTTAGTTGCCTCCGAAAGCCACAGCTGGACTGATGGTGAGGGATTGAATCATGAATGTATGGTTTGATATTAGTTTACTTTCTGCAAGTTAAATATCAGTTACTCAAGTTGTTTATGATTACTTCCGAAAATCATAGCTGGACTAATGATGAAGGGTCAGAAGATAAATTGATGTAATTTGATTTAGATTTATTTTGTTGCAATTTTGAATTTCCTTAAGCATAGTTCTTTTGTGTTTAGTTGGCAGCAAGAATAGTTTAGTTTTCATGCTCACTAGTTTACTGTTTTGATTCATTAGATTAGCAGCACCTTTTCATTTCAGCAGTACACTTTTACTTTCTTTCAAGTCTTGTCATTGTAATTTTCAATTTTCTTTTAAAGTTTCAAGTTGGTAAATCATTATAGGGGATATCACTTCCTTGAACAAACATAACCAAACTTGTTTTCATCTTAGAATTTCCATTTCACTTTAGAAAACCAAAAACGACAAAAAGTTAAGAAATAGGTTGTCTTGCACATATAGTGCGCCGCACTTCATCCGCCACGTATTCGGATTGACAAATTAAATTAATTTAGGATACACTAAATACCAAACACCATGCCTGGGGCTTGATTCAAACCATAAAATGCCTTCTTCAACCTACAACATGTCTTCGGTCCTCTACTTCAAATCCATGGCTTCTCAATGTACATGTTTTCATGTAACATGCCATGATGGAATGTTGTTTTGATGAAGTATCCGATGAAGGGTCCATCCTTCGCTTACAAGAAAATAAATTATCGGTCAAATGGTTGTATATCGATCCACCTGAAAATATGTCATCATAATCTTCTCCTCTTTCTCGGGGAGAATCTCAAGCCACAACCTCTCCTTATATTTCTCAATGCTTCCATAGAATCAATGTTTGATCTTGAATAGCCATTTTGAAATCACCACAAATTTTCCCTTCTGTCTCGCACAACACGCCATATGTCATTATTCATAATTGATTCATATTCTTCACTTCCATAGCATCCTTCCAAAAATTTCTTTTCACAACTTCTTCAAAGGTGGGAGGTTTGGCTTGAATCATAGGTACTCATAGATGCAACATATCCCTAGTACCCATATGGCACTGCTTTCTGAAATTATCTTTGAATAGGAGTGTGTCTCTCATCAACTCGTAATGTATCATGAAGCCAAAGTGGCATCTTCCACAGGAGGACCACATGAGGATTCATGGGTTCCATGGGCTCCATGGGACTACCAACAATGTTTGTCTCATATTCAAGGTGGAAGGACCATCTAAAATATCCATATCATCATTTTCTTCTCAGAGTAGGAGGAGGAAGGTCCGTTTTCCTAAGTGGAAGAATCTTCATCAAAATTACATCGACAAAAAACACTCTAAATATCTTTCACTGTGAATACATTTAAATGCTTTACTTCTCACAATATCCAACAAACATACCTTTTTCTTTATGTGGTTTAACTCGAGAAATTTTCAATCCTTTATATCTTATGCGTAAAATTATTATCGTTAAACGGAAGCAGCTCCTCCTACTTAGATAAGTTATTAACCGAATAAATTCAAGTTAAAATCGAAGCAAAACACACAATATTTTCTACCAATCCAGATTCAGAATAAGCACATGCACACATTGGACAAAGTGACACAAATATTTTTGGAAAATAGTCTCCGGAAAAACCCAAGGTGGGAACCGGTCTCCGGCCGAAGGGTTCTATTATTAAGAATATTTCCTCGAATACACAAACCGGGGTTCTGTGACGGAAAACCCGACAGAGATAACTCTATATCTACAAATTACTAGATGATTCAGGGACAAAATAATGATTGGATCCACACCCTCAAACAAAGATTTACAGACTCACCAAATTCAGGCTCAGAACCCCGTTGCTGCCCCCCAAAGGCTCGTACCGCCCTCTCAAGCCCCGAAAGCCTCTCGTGCCGCCTCGGGATGGCTCAAACCCTCGCCGTTGCTCGGGAAGGGACCACGTTACCCTGCACAGGTGACTTCAGTCACTACGCTGCCCCTAAGGGTATTTGCGTAACCCCCAAATGGTTTCTCGAGAACTACACTATCCTCATCGTCGTTGTTGTTGTTGCCTTCCTCCGCATTGTCCTTGAGATGATCTCTTCTTCCAAGCCTGTGTATTCTCGTACCTTGGGATTAGATCATCCCCTGGCTCCCCCACAATTGGAACACTTCCGAGTATTCTTAGCAACTCCCCCAGAATTCAGCTTAGCTTCGTTAAGCTACTTTCTCTATGTGCCTTTGCAAATGACCCCAAGCTTTTCCTTTATACTTCTTTCTTATCGACAAATCACTGCTGAAAGATTAAATCTTTAATCAATGTAATAAGATTAAAAGAAAGCTTGATCCGTGTGACTTAAGACACTTTCATCACATGTTTAATTAACTCACTTTAATGATTTTATTTTCCCAAGTTTTAACTTAAGAAATACATTAAAATAATTAATTAATTTAATATCTCCTAAACCGTATGAAATTTCCCAACCATTTTTGTCTTGTAGACGTGAACTCTAGTCCCTCCACAAATTTTGGGAGCTAGAGCACAATCGATACCCCAAATACACAAAATTTCCACACTCCCTCTTAGCATCAAGGGTGTGCTCTAACAATACATCACACTTATGCATTATATGACTTTGAGCATCGGTTCGTGGTTGTCAAGCTTGGCCTTCCAAGCACTAACCGCACTAACGTCGCTATCTCCGTACTTAATCGCCCATGACTCTACCACCGCCATTGCAACCACTATACTACACTTTTCTCAATATGTTATATCTATGCCGCTCATAGCACTGCCATCACATCCGTTCGCATTTAAAACTTCAGCTTGTTGAGAGAAACAACCGAATATCCCGCTCAATCTTTGACAAACAATTTTGATGTGGGATGCATCCTTATCGACTAAAGCTCCATGTTACGTATCCTATTACGGAATCTAAACAATGATGCACAACCACGGCTTTGCCTACATAATTAGACTCTCCTTCACACTACTGAAGTCACATCAGATCATTGTGTTGAAATCTATCACGTTGTTGTTGCACTGCGTAAGCAACGCTCTCGTTGCTGAAGTCACATCAACCTTCCGCGCTGCTACCGCTTCTATGTTGTTGCTTGCTTCCGCGCTTCTCCTCCCAACCTTCGTATATGCTTCTACTTCTACCCTCATTTGTGATCTATGCACCTACTGCTCCACTTGTCCCGCTATTGTCTTAAGGTTGTCGTAGCTAGCTTGTGATCCAAGAGATAAGCTACTCAAGGATCTCGGCTTTCTATGTAGCTCCTCTACATGTCCATGTCAACCTCACCTCCGTGGTTCATGAGCACTCATGGCTACATCATCCTCGACCCATCATCTTCCATAGCTTCTCTTTGGAAGAAGATGTTCCTTGTCCTTTTCTTCTCTAGATAATGTACAGAAAAATGTCCCATTTCACCACACCGGAAGCACTTGATCTTTGAAAGATTCTTCTTCGGCCGTTTCTTTGATGCCAAGGGATACGTATTCTCTATCTTCCTTCTTTACTTTTCTTCAACGCAGTTTGTGTTGCCTCTCGGTGAATCTACGTAGTTCTTCATCGCAGGGTTGACCACAAGTTGTCCCAATTTGGGAGGTTCGCTCTACCCAAGATACTTTGGACAAAGGTTTCATCATCCGTGACTACATTGAGGGTAGTCCTCGATTATCATTACATCATCTATGGTAGCACCTGGCTGTACTGGCCGATCCTCGATTGCGTCCAAGAGGAAGTGTTCCATGTCTTTCTCCTTGGTCATCATGAATGACCCTGGTTTGGGTCTCCAACATCATTTTCCTTGAAAGACTTTCCTCACAAAGGGAAGTCAAGGCTTTCCACATTTTGCTGCTCCTTGCCTATGTGTGGTGTTGGGTTATGCATCCTTGATATCGTCCACAATCAACCACTTGGTATGCCCAACACCTTCCCTATGCTCGTAGGAGATCCGCACATGCTGGTGTGGCCGTAGTCTACTCTCGCATTGCCCTGATTGTAACGCCTCAAGGACAACGGTTCCTATTTAAACCGAAATTTTGAGAGGCCTCTAGCCTATCCTAATCACATAGCCTGCGAGGAGCCAATCGCTCAAAATGTTGAACTTTTCTTCATGAGAAATGGATCTAAGGCTCCGTAAACAAAATACCCTCTAACACTTGATTTCCTCCTTGGAAATCTACCAAATCAACTATGATTCAACTTCTTTGATCCTCCTCGATCAAACCGCAAGTTTCCTTTTGGAAAGAAAATCTTATGAGAAGATGACATTTGCCCCAATCTTTTCTTTGTCACTTGTGCTAAGGCTAAAAATCTGAAAACTTCAAAAATTTAACCCCACAAGCTTTTCTAAATTTCCCCGCATCTTTATGTGCCTTTTCTAGACCGACAAGGACCATATTCGAATCACATCGGGCCGGGTTTCCGACCCAAATCTGTTGCCATGTTTCCGAGTCGCCTTTATCAGCAATTGTGTGGGCCACAGAGGCTGTGTTGTTGGATAGCACTACCCTCTTCCTCTCACAAGAATTTTCTCTTGAAAACTGCATTGTCCCTTCATATTTCTTTTTCTTGTTACTTTTCCACCGTTTCTGCACTAGATCCTTCGTATTCTTCCGCCGGTGTCCTTCTAGATCTACAATTACTCGATACCACAGAAATTTCTAAATATTATATCTTATGAAGAAATTATTACTATTAATTCGGTTATGCTCTACTTAGATATACAATCGAATAAATTCAAGTTAGAATTCCAAGAAACACACAATGTATCTCTACCAACCAGATTCTTACAAGCACATGGCCACATTGACAAAGGACACAATAGTTTATGGACAAATAGTCCCTGAACCCAAGGTGGGAAAACCAATTCCTGGGTCAGTCGAGGGTTCTATTATTAAGAATATCAACACGCAAATCCGGGTTCCAAACCCAGAAAACCCGACAGAGACAGCTCTAGATATACAGCCCTCAATCGTGCTGATCTAGGGGTCAGTTACTGACCGTATCCACACCCTCAAATGGGATTTACAGGACTTAGCCAAACTAGCCTATAAACCCCCAAATACGTTTACCCAAAGGCTCGCGCATCACCTCTTAAGCCCATGAAAGCCTTTATGTCACCCTTTGATGGCCCCCCCCAAACCCCCGCACCTGCCCATAAGGGACCATGTTACACTTAATGGGTGACTAGTCACTTACACCCATTTCTAAGGGTCTTTGCGTAACCCTTGAAGGGTTTCCCAAGAATTATGTTATGCTTACCGTTGTTCATGCCTTCCCTTGCTAGTGTCCTTGACACTTTCTCTCGCCTTCAGGTATTCTAGATTCCGGATCGCATCATCCCTTGTCCAAAATTTCTCCTAGCTTGAAACATCGAATATTCTTAGCAACCCTCGCCCTAGAATATCAACTTAGCTTCGGCACTGGCCGTGTGTCTTTACAAAATGACCCCAAGCCTTTCATTTATACTTTTCAAAGGACAAATCAACGACCAATATTAAATCTTTAATCAATGGCTAAGATTAAAGAAATCTTGATCCATGTGACTTACGACAATTAATACATTTTTAATTAAATTCACTTAATTATTTTATTTTCCTAAGTTTTAACTTAGGAAATACATTAAAATAATTAATTAATTTAATATCTCTAAATTCCGTATGAAATTTCCCAACCATTTTGAGGGTCTTGTAGATCGTGAACTCTGTCCCCTCCGCAAAATTTGGGAGCTAGAGCACAATCGATGCTACCCCAAATACAAAATCTCAAACACATCCTTGTTTATTTTGTCCTTCGAATAATATGGAAATACATGGCATCAAAGATAGGGAGATACGGTAAGAGCCCAAGTTTGGACACCCGTGTGAACACTTCTTCGGGGGTATTTTTGTCCAATGCTTGGATTAGGGACCTTGTTTTTAAACATATACTAGATAATTCGTTGATTCTCTCAAACATACCCCTGCAACTTTCGACTGGCTGAGTATGAAACGAAAGTGTACTTTGCTAATAAACATGTTCTTTCTTTCATCTAATCCATTTTTCTTGGGATTATATGGCACAATAAATTACTTGATACCTTCCTTCTGAAAAAATCGAACTCATTCGAAATGTACTCTTCCACCTTTTCCATCTGATCTTAATTTATTTCATGTTTGATTTTTCATCAAAGCTTTGAACTCCTTGAACATTTCAAAGAAGCCTCTTATCCTTGTGCTTCAAATAATGTATCCATGTTCCTTTCTTTAGAATTCATCAATGAAGGTGATGTAGTGAGATGGCCACCAATAGAGTATACAAAACACGAACCACACATTCTTTTTGAACACATATGGAGATGTATTTTTTCTTCGTTTTCGCCGAGGGGAATGGGTCTCTTGTTCCTATTTCCATTTCACAACCTAGACATTCCATCATGTTGGTCTTGAACATCGTAGTCACTGTAGTAAACCTATTTATTCAATTTCGTATATATCATAATGCAGATGGGTCAATATTCGGTGACATAGTCAATACATATTATTAGTATCATGGACCAATGCCAGAAGAGGTATGCCAATAATTTACAGAGCCCTTCAACCTCGATCCCAAATGTAAATGCATCTCTCATAGGGGATCCACAGCTAAGTAAGAACTCTTTCCCTTGATGAAGACAAAACTCATCCCTTTGTCTTCCAAAGCATAAAAAGATGGGCTTCTAAATTATTCTTCAACTCGACATACGTACATCACATTCATGGGTCAAAACATATTCCCGGAATTCAAATGAAATTCGACGAACCCAAATCCTTTATCAGATGAGTGGAGTTGTTCTTAAGAATAACTTTGAAATTTGGCTCCTTCTCTACCAAATTAGGAGAGAACTTCCTTATACCCGCAGAAATTATGAGTGGCCCCACTATCAACCAACCAATATCCTACACTTAAAGCTAAAGGAACTAGTGATTGCATAAATAAGAATATGTTCAGATTATTTGAAACATTACTTTCATACCTATAATTTTTTACTTCTTTTGAGACTCCGTGGTCTTTCACAATCACTTGTAGTATTCTTCTTCTTCTATCATCTCTTCCATTACAATCATTCCTTTGATCATCTTCAAATTATTAAACTTGTTATTTTTCTGTTGTAGCGAGGACCACGGCTCTAGCGGGCCTCAAGCATAATGCATTTCTTATTAAATCGTATATATTCAATGTGCAACTCTGACTCTTCTATTCCTTCTATTTGAATTTCAAGGAGGATGTTTTCTTGAACTTAATGGGACCTCCTTTTCCTTTTTTCTTCTTGTCGTGATTAATGAATGTAGTGAGCTCTCCTTCTTCATGATTTTCTTTCACTCTCTAGAACCATCCTTAATTCTTCTTGAGTGATATTTCCAAAAATATCATCAAAATGATAGAAAACATTATTATTTCTTACAGTGGAAATGAAGGTTTCCCAAACAGGAGGGAGACCTCAAGGGTTACAATCATCAATTCTCGCTGTGCATGCTTTTCTCAACTCGCAATTGATCTTAAGACAAGATATCCTCATATGCCTTAGATCTCCATAGACTCTCCTTATTCATCTTCATATCTTTGATTTGATATTTTAAGGAGATGATCATTCAAATTGTTGACTTCATACATGTCATCTAGATTATCACACATGTCCTTAGACTTTCCAATTTCCAACATAAGAAAGTAAATTATATTGTAAACCATCAACACAGCACCTGTTTTACTTTTCACTCATATTTTCTTGCACTTTCTTTTGTCGTATGTACATTCTCTCGAGGCTTGGCACTTTCTCCTTGAATGTATCTCCCAAAACATCATTGTTATCACCTATGACTTCTAATCCTTATTCCTTCAATCAGAAAAGTTAGATGAGTCACCCAACTTCTTTTTCCTCGAAGTGAGAGGAATACATCTTGACTTTATTAGATAGGCTCCTTCAACTTTCCAAACACATTATTTAAATCTTGCTCCATTGGGTTTGTCCTTCACATTAGCTTTTGATACCATTTTAAATTGCATATTGCTCTATGTTGTTTCAATTATTTTCAGCCTGAAATAAATTCTTTTCAATTAACAATCTTTCATCAATAATTAATATTTCAAAACATCAACAATAATTGAAGATAGAACAAAGTTGAATGTAATGACAAAAGGAGACAATCAACACATCAACAAGAGACAACAGATTTTTTTTCAATGACCAAGGAAAAAAACCCACTATATGAGGAAAAACCTTTGTAATTCTTCTTCTATTAGATTATCATAAAATGTTCACAGAGAGTACAATGAGTCAATACAAAATCATCCAATTAAATTAACTCAACAACATTCAGAAATATGTTCCCAATTTCAATTCAGATCGGTAGATATCTTTTCTTGTATGTGGTCAATCGTTGTCAACAAAAATGAAACCTAAAGCCCAACCACGGGAGGAACAGGTATGTGTGGTTGAAATATTCCAACCGGGCATGAGCATACATACATGTTTACATAGCCGAAAATTTCGTGTCAAGCCTATGGCCTAAAACCAAAACCCTAAAAGATGTGTGAGATTTTTCCACCCCACAACTTCTCGATATGTACGAACCAATTTACTTGGACCCAAACTCTCAAACATGTGTGAACCAATCAAAGAAGAAGAGAAGAATAACAGTATCAGGATGTCAAAATGTGCTTGAGGTCACTAAGTATGGGCTTCACGTCCAATTTTTGTTAGGGTCAACTCGTATCCAATGTGACATTGAGCATTTGCACCAAAATTTCTCTCAAAAGAGGAACGAGACCCGATGGTTGGAATTACGACCGAGTTTCCAAATTAATAAATTAGATTTGTTTTTCCGGTGGATTTATTTATTTCAAAGGGATTTCACTTTTCACCTATGTGGATTGTTTTGGTTGTGTTGGGAGTTACAATCGTTGCTTCTTAGGCCCACAATAGAAGTGTAAGGTTTTAACTTTTGGTAAAGTGCACTTTTAACAGCAGTGGTTTTCTCTCAACGACCTCAAATGTGTTAGGAATGGCCTCGACACATAGAAATAGTTATACACGGTTCAGCATAAAGTTAGGTGTTGCTGTCATATGCACTTTTAGAATTTATAATCCGATTTTCACAGATATGTAGTGATTCGATGTTTCATTTTCCTGTGATTAGTGACATCATTCACAATAACACTCGATTGGTCCACATCTTCATTTAAAGAGAATGGATAATATTTTTCCAGACTGCTTTAGAGAAGATTACAAAAAAATTTTGAAAGATGTTAAATTTAAGAAGTGGCCGTGCTGGTTTAGCCATACCGTTTTCTAGGTTTTAACCATTAAATACCCAGGTACTTGAACTGTGATATGTTTATGATCGTTGACCTTGGTATTTATTCATAAACGCTCACAAATTCTCACATGGTACCGTAGTTGTTTGGAGGCCGCATTCGTTGTTGGATCCAAATCCCAAGCTAATTGACCTGATGCGACCTATTTTCCGTATTCGTTTGTTTCTCGATCACCGGGCCGGCGAGAACTGCTTTCATGTTGTGTCCGGACATCTGCCCGCCTTATGGTTGCCGTAGTGATGTTATTTTCTAGATTTAGATATAAATTATTAGTTTAATATACTTATTTTATCCCTCTATTTATTTCTGCTTAAAGGATTTTTTTAATTACTCTGATCTATACCCTCTCGTGTATGTTCTTCACTCTATGCTCAAAGTATCCGGAAAACCATAAACAGAAAGATGGTATTTTTCTCCCTACGTATTCCCTTTTCCCCGATTTTATACTATCTCAAAACCGTAAAATAGCAAGAAAAATGTTTGTATTTTCCGGTACCAACTCAAAATCTAACATGTCGTAATGCGACATATTTTTTGTTGTTTATGTAATGCTGTACCCCAAAGAGAAAGCAAAAACCTTCCTCCTTTCCAACAATTACTAAATCTTTTAACTAGCCCACTTGGTCTAAAGTTACTTTATGAGAATAGAGATCTTGTTCAAGTCTTCTTGTTAAGTTACTTTTTCTAAAAAACTTTTTTTGAATTTACTTTTTTCTAAAAATCTTTTTGTCAAGTTACATTTTTTGAAAAAAGGGTTTTTTGTCTAGTTACATTTTTTAAAAAGGGATTTAAGTTTTTTTTTTAACACATATAACTTATACATTTTAAAAGTTACTTTATGTAATAGTAGCTAATTATTGTTAAAAATGAGTCACTTACAATGTAAAGTTACTTTATATTTTATTTAAAGTTACACTACTTGTCATTAGTTCACAAAGTAACATTGTAAAAGTGACTCACTTATTTACAAAAGTGGGTCACATAAAGTAGTATTTTTTTAAGTTTGGAATAAAATTTTTTATTTTTAATAACACTTCATCATCAACTTTCTAAACTATCATTTATGATCACTTGGTATCTACTATCATACTTTCTGTACCACATCCTTCATCCAAAATCCATTTTCAAAGCTTTTTTTTTAACCTCTACTTAATTTTTGAGATCTTTCTATTGGATCAGCTATTTCAACCTTACAGCCTTTCCATGAAATGGAAAGTGCATGCCCGATTATTCTTACGCACCAATTATTTATAAAGTATCCTATTATGGTATACTTACCAGTTAAAGAGTTTATACAATAGCTTTCCAAGACAAGAATCTAAACCCATCAAGGAAGAGCAAAAGGCGAAGCTGAAAATAAACAAGATCAAACAAGAGATTTGATAAGAATGTCCATTGCTCGAGATCCGAGATTCTATATCCAAGAAATTGACCTCCTCTTTGATGAAGCAGTGAAAACCAACATGTTTTTGGCGTTCAAAATGAAATCAAAGCTCACCTGGGGTGCCTGAAAACGAGTCACATTTTGGACCCCAATAATTTCTCCTCCATTAGAATATTTTTTGTCCAAATTCAAGACCCTTATATTTTCCTAGAAGAAACAAGGTCAAAGGAGACAGAATTATTCATTCCATTTTATTAAGTTACGCCCCCGCTATATTTGTTTACACCTTCCATTCCACGGGATATCCCCTGCCCCCAAGCACTGCAATTTCCCTGTTTGTTGTTTTTTACATTTTAATATAGTGTAGCACCTGTATCTATTCTTAGCTGACATCTAAATTTTCAATGTGTGTCCAAAAGCTCAAAGTAGCTAAATCCAAACTCAATTATAATCAAAAGAAGGTATTCTGAATAAAACATGGTCTTAAGCAACTTTCACTTAAACCCAGTGTTAACCAACAAATCGACAAGGAAAATAAAACAAAGGGGAAGAAAGACAGATAGACATTGCAACTTTTGTAATTTGATGCAACATGTAGAGTCAAAATAAGCTTTAAGATGAAGTTTTGGAAGTGGTAATGAAGAAGCACAACGGGTCTACTTGGTAACTCTTTCAACTTCTACCTTTCGGAATGGCACTTTCCGTACGTGGTTTTCAAGCATCATGATCTCGATTATGAAATTTTAATATATCTTCTTCTTCTTATTCTCATGACCAGCTCATTGATTATGAAGTTTTTACCACATGGCAAAATAAAGCCATGTTTTCTTCTTTAAAATACTGGTAACACAAAAAATACTATGCTGGTGACAGACTTTCTTTAGTGTTGTAGGGGTCCGGAACTATCTATCTAGATAATGGCTACTTTAATGATATTATGTGTTCCCACCACCCAGAATCCTCTATCTCGTTTATCAACAACTGACTCTGTGTGAAGGGAATTGGGAGAATTTCACCGATGTTGATGTTGTAATTGGTGGACCTAAGAGATCCCATACACATTTTAGCTATTGGCCCTTGATGATGATTCCGACGAGGTTGTATAAGTTCGACAAATTTGGGTCATCAAGTCTTCCTCCGTTTTTGTTGCTCATAATGATGAAGTGAGCAAACTTGGCATGAGAAATTTGGTCACTTAAATTATCGCTTCTCTTCAAACCTTCTATGTAAAGAAAATATGGTGACAAGTCTTCCCATGGTATCTTGTTGACATAGTAAGCTTCTGTTCAAGTGTACTCGAAAACATCATCGCAATAGTTTTGACAAATGTGCTCTTTGGCACGTTTTAGCCCTTTTATGTACTTGTGCACATTGATTATGTGTCCACTTCCAATTGTTTTTTTCTCTCGCTCACAATTACTTTCTTAACTTTCATTGATAATTTTTCCGTATGCACTTGGGTATACTTCTTAAAACTCAAGAGTGAATTTTTTAACATGTTCTGGACTCTTTAAGGCCTTTGTTGAGAAATAACTGGACATCAAATTTCAAGTTAAGATCCGACAATGGAGAAGAATATGTTAACAAAAAATTTATCAAATTTTTTCACTAATCATGAATTAAATTGCAACATATTGTTCTGTATACTCCACAACAAAATGGCAAATGAAAAGGAAGAATCGCACTTAAAAATAAATGGCTAATTGTATGCTTCAACTTCAAAGGAATTAGTCTTAATTTTTAAGGCATAATTAACTGTGTAAATTATACTCCTACTAAGGTTTTAAGGAATATCACTTCAGAAGAATCCTGAGCTCAATCAAACCGTACGTAAGTCACTTCTGTTGCTTTTGGAAGTGAGAAGCTTTAAACGATATCCCGTATGACAAACACAAAGCTTTACAACCTCGTAGTGAAAAATGTATTTTTGTTTGATATTAAGAATATGTCAAAGGATATAGGTTTCTTCAACCCAAATCCAAATGTAATCATTGGAAGAGATGTAAAATTTGATGAAAAATATATCAATCACAGCCCACATGGCCGTGCCACCTTTGGTTTGTGAGCCTAATTCGGCATATGTGCCACCTCTCATCTTCTAATTCTAACAACATTACTTCTACTTCGGATGATGACAATGAGGATGACAATCCTCCTCCACCCTCGCGATCTTCCTTCAACCTGTCAGCTCCAAAATGGGTTTGTTCTACTCGGATGCAACAAGTTCTTCGTATGTGACCTTGCGTATCAACGTTGTACACAAGCTCCATCCAACAGAAGCCTCTTCTTTATTGGAACAAGTTCTGCAAAATCATGACCCATATTCTCAGTAGCTTCCAGTCATCCAACAGATTCGCCTATGAATGAAGAATATTGTCTCTTATTGGAAAACTATTCTCAGATCTTGTTCCTTCTCCAAAGGAAGAAATCCTGTCGTATGACAATTGCTTCAAAACAAAGTTCGACTCGTATGGAAAAGTGGACAAACATAAAGTTCATCCTTGTTGCCAGTATTTTCGTCACGTTGGTGCTACTGACTATATTGAAACCTTCTCCCCTATTGCCAAATTAATTCTATCCACCTTATTCTTTCCCTTGCTACCTCTCTTAAATGGGAATTCCATCAGATGGATGTTGAATCGCTCTTCTTACATGGGGATTCAGGATGAAGAACATACATGGAACAACCTTCTAGCTTTATCCAAAAAGACTCTATCCTTGTTTGTCACCTTAGGAAGTCTCTATGGTTCCCCAACAATCCCATCCAAGCCATATGACACAATGGATATCTTTCTCTCAGATAATGGTTTTTCTAAATGTCATTAACAGACAACACCGTTCACACCAAGCAGCAAGCCCCTGATCGTCTTTGTCTTATATTGGATGGTATTTTTAAGGCTAGACTTACATTAGCACAAACACATTGAGACAAGCATATACCAATGAAATGGCTCCATGATCGTGTTCTTGAAGTGCACTATTTTTAAACCAATGATCAAGTTGTTGATATCTTTACAAAGGTTTCCTGCTGTATGTGTTTATCAAACTTTTATCTATGCTTGGATTTTAGGAAAGTTATCATTAACATTTAATAGGCTCACAGCCTTTCCTTCCCTATTGTAAGTCACCTTTGTAAATCCTTCAATCTCATCTCAAGTTGTTCTTATGGGGACAAGGTTAGGATATTCTGAAACATAGAAGAAAGTAATATGCACTGTTCAGCATAAATTTAGGCATGCAGTGTTTCCTTTAGTATGTACGTTTGTAACTTATAATCCACCCGTCATTTATATGGTGATCCTGGACAAATATTCCTTTCCTGATTACCGATACTTGATTCGTGGCTTAACCCTTATCGTCAATGATCTCTATTTAAAGAGCATGGAGGGTCATTTTCAGGGACCGTTTATGAGAGAAGCTCGTGTAAATTTTCTTTTTCTTTATATTAATAAATTTCCCCCGAAGTGATTTTTTTACGAGAAGGGATTAGCTTCTTCGATGGTTTTAAGCACGTCAAATACCGGTGTACCGATCCGTGATATGCTTGTGAGCTATGACCTTTGCAAGCTTGATCTAAGGAACTTACCATGTAAATTCCAAAAAATGACATTAATATCTTACTCTCTAAACACACATCTAGAATAACACAACCAATGCAGCACTCTAATGTTGTTGGCACTCAGGATACACAATTCATGGAAGCCATACTTCCATAAAAACATTGGATTGATAATTAACCATGTCTCCTCATTTATCTACTAAATAATTAGGAGGTAATTGAAGAGTATGTCGCCACTTATGGGACAAGACAAGGATGTCCCCTATCTCATTTATTGTATATTATTATGGCACATTTCTTTGTGAAAAAAAAATAGAAAAACAAAGGAGAATATGGACCTTATCAAGCATAAAATTCACAAGAGGAGTAAAGATTTAAATCACTTCCACCCTTATGACACTTTGTTATTTGGGAGTTTTAAAGGGCCATTGCAAATCTTTCAAATTGGCAATAAAAGGTTTTTTCAACTCCCTTTGGAGGGATAATTAATGGAACTAAAAGCTTTATATACATGGATTATCAATCCTAATATGGAAATAATTTTGAATCGATTGTTGGGATTTCTTATTCTAGATTTTTGGAACTCATTCTCAATTGGGATCCTAATTTATGTAAATACATCTCTGTATTTCCTAGGATTTGTTACTTGACAAACTTAAACGGCTTTTTCTCAATGGGGAGCGCATTAAATAATTATCCTGGGAAGAGTTATCTTACTCCAATATACCATTTCCGTTGTTTCTTATCAATTAATCGCTTGTTGGCTCCTAAAGGAGTTATAGATTCCTCTCATAGAAATATGAAAAAATTGGCATAACAAATTGAATCCAAAGATTTCCATTTATTCAAGGGGTTGTGGTGTTTAACTTCAAGAACACATGGTATCCTAGGCATCAAATATGTCTCCTTTAAGAATTTAGTTATGGGTGAAAGCTTACTTGGAGGCATATTTCTGTGAAAAAGGTTACAAAGTGAGTCCTAGAGAATAAATATTTCCCCAACAAAAGGAGAACCTACTTAGAAACTCTAAATAATATCAAAGGGGGTTCCCACATTGAGATCGATATTTTCTTTCTATCTTCGTTAATCAAATAAAAGCTCAATTCTGACTCTTAGAAATGCACATGATATTACATCTGTATCCACCTTATCTCTAGTGTAATATCCTTAGAATCGTGTAATATATTTAATCCTCTTAGAAACTTACTTTGAAATAGCACAAATTAATATTGTTTGATATATTCCCACATTCATAAAATGGAGGTTGGAATGATTGTATTGGAGGAATGGTCACTCCTCCCTTGTCTCCTCTAGTGTAAGATACGGAGCATGAGCTTCTCTCTCTCGGGCTACACTCCCATATCCTTATTATAAAAGATCATAGAGGTTGGGTCATTCATTATACATGATAAATTCTAGGTATGACACACACTCTTTTCCAAATGGTATTCCACCCAAATAAGAAATGTGATATCAGCTTATGGAACTCAAATTGTCTTCCCAAAATTAATATTTTCTACTGGATGTTAGCCCACAAAAACCATGAAAGTTGAAATACAAAAAAGAGGAATTGTAGGGACTTGAAGATGTTATTTGTGCAAATAATAAGAAGAAATTGTATCCCACTTATTCCTTGATTGAAATTTTTCTAAGAAAGTACGAGAACATGTCTTAAAAACATTAGTTTTTGAATTGAATGGCCATCAAGTAACATCCATTCCTTTGATTTAAGAGGTAATCATTATGCATATTCCTTCCAAGGAAACTGCTTAAAATGATCTAGTGGCATTTTCCTAATTTTGTTTGTTGGAAAATATTGTTGGCTAGAAACAGCTATTTACAAAGTAAACTCCTTCATCCCATCTAAAGGTTGCAATCATCAGCCTTTCTCTTTGTAATTGAAGTATTAATTATCATAATTCCTTCATCTTACCCTAGGAAGTGATAACATGGAAGAAACATGGATTCAAGGCTTCAATCTACATAAACAAATCAAATTGAGAATCGAGAAACAAATGTATCATAAAAGCTTAGATTGTCAAAGGAATTTATTGACCTGATGTTAGGACAAAATCATCCATTTATATTGTTTGATGGGGCCCTCAAAGAGTCGGGGTTAATATCTCACTCCCAAAGGAAAGGAGAAAATTTGTATTCTTTCAGTCCGTTTAGCCTCAAAAAATCAAGCAGTAAGCTTTTAGCCTTTATCAAGACATACTTCTAAGCACTATCATTGAAAGCCACCAAGTTAATTGTAATAGGGGAATCTTTCTCTACATATCTTATTTATAAAAGGGCCTCCTCCGTTAATTATTTGAAATTAAAGGATCTCCTGTAACAATAAGAGGCTTGCTTCACAAATTTGAATATGAACCTTTCATATTCTAAGGCATAACAACATAAAGGTTGATTTATTGGCGAATCATGGCCATATTAGCAAAATGGGACTTGGAGGTGAACAAAATAAAGAAATGTTTGATTCCTTAAAGAAATAGAATATCATAATACCCAAAAGCACAAGGGTCCTTTTGCAATATGAAAACAAGTGGAGTAACTTGTTAGCTACGGGAAGTCCTCCACCTCCTCCTAAACCTCAAATATGCCAATAGAGGAGGAGAATGGCTAAGAGGACAAGGACTTATCAGCAACATAATCCAAAAAAATAGACTAGTACCTAATGAAATGTAATTGTTTTTGTTAGGAATTTACAAGAACAGTATATTTATAGACAAATAGATAATTCTAAATTGTATAGAGAAGAACATTTCAATTTTGGCTATTATGGTCTATTTCATACCCAAACTCTCCACCTCTATGGCTCCTTATTCCTTTTTATGTACAAAACGAGGTGTTGATGCATGTCTTTTGATATTAGGCATATATTTTATCCTTCACATTAATTCATTTCTAAAATTTCCTTCTTTCATCAAATTTTCTAGTTGCAGATATTAAGAATATGATTTTAAGGATATCAATCTTCTACATATCGTCTTAGACTGTCATTAGTTGTCTAAATTTAATTTTTAAGAGAACGATATTTACTAAAAATATTATCAATCTTTAATACATTACATAGTTCAAAAATATCATGACCAGACCTAAATATTTGTTTATTTCAAGTTCAAATAGTAGCTTCAATTTTTTGGCATTTGGTTAACCTCTTTCATGTCAAACAAGTATCAGAAGTTTACTTTTTTTCAAATAGGTGTTAGAATATTTAATATATAAATATTCCTCAAATAATTTCAAAAATATGGAATTACACACCCCATGGATGTGTGAAAGGATGATTTGACGTTGAACCGGTATCTTTTAGTTGATTTAGTAGAAATGAAATGAAAACCTTGGTCTACATAATATCCATAAATTGACTTAACATGAAAATTTCAAATGTCATTATGATGTATTAATGTTAATTAACAAAAAAATTATCGTGGGTTATGAGTTTGGGAACATGTAGCCAATGTTATAAGCATTGAATATGTGACAACATGAGCTCAACATCTCTTCAATGTTTAGGATATTCATGTTTGAAATTTGTTTGATATTTTTTAAACTTCAATTTAGCATCATATTTGACCCCAAATGTAGTATCGAGAGAGTGACAATGTGAATCATGTTGAACGGTTGGTAGGAATTTCATTTAAGGTTTTAGGTATTTTACAAGATTGGGGTCAACTAGATAATATACATTTTCAACTAAAGTTTATTTCTTTAATCTTCAACCACTTTTGGAGATTAGTATCTAGCTCTTCTTGTGCTTAGAGATCTCTCTTAATGATTTAATTTTGTTGTTTTAATTGATTTTAGGCTATTTATGTAAGATTGATTTGTTTGATTTTGATTTGTTGGTGGAATAATTGATTTATATGGATAGGTGTTTGTTCATTTTCCATTGGGCTATGGAGTCAATATATCAATAAAACATAACAGAAACAAAATTATAAAAGCACATGGAAGGGTATCCCGAGTAGTAACTTTCGTATCTTTAAAGGGCCTAATGGTGCATGATTTTTCAATCGGATCAAGGAGCAAGCATGATTCTTTAAACCTAGTAATGAAGGAGGTCAATCAGATTTAGAGGGCATTTATGATCCTCCTAACCAGATATTGAAGAAAACATAAAAATGGATAATAGTTCAAAAAGAGTGTACTTAAACAAATTCTCCGCAATAAAAATTCCAATTATACCATTCAAATTTTGAAAACATGAAAGTTTACTTAATACTTAAGAAAACAACATGAACAATTGAAATATAGTTCGTCAAGTAGCTCAACACATGAATCCTCGTAAATAACGTCTTTATTATTATCCCTATTCGTCAACTTGGAATGGTACAATAAACCCTCGGTAGTGTATCAATTCAACCATAGAAATGTTCACGAATTCACCGTCATTACTTCGAATTGATGAAGTAGTCAAGACAAAACTTAATACAAAACATCTCGTAAACTAACTAGGATTTATTCAAGGGAAATAAAATATTTCATGCAGAAGAAGATAGAGACATCTATTTAACCAAATGTAAGTTGTCTCCGTTTATTTGATTTATTGTTTGTTTCTTTGATATTTGTTGTCTTTCACTACTGCTTGTCTTTCACGTTGCTTGTAATCCGACTCTTTTCTTTTTAACTCGTCTTTATCTATATTTATCTCTATTTGCCATCGCTTTATATGGTCGTCTGCTACTTTTTAACCCAACTACTCTTTACTCGTTTTTACTTTCACCGTCACAATAAATCACACCATTTTTCCTAGGTTTCTTCATTTAGAAGTTTGATTTTTACCATCCTCGTAAATCCCCATCGGCCCCGCATACTCTCTGGCATCAGGGTTTATTGACAAAAGGTGATTTACCTCATACCGGAGGTAAAAGAAGTTCTCTAAACTCCAAAGCGATACTTTGCAGTTCGTGGGAACTCTTTTCGTTGTTGAAATGTTGGGAAGTCTTTAGCTATTTTCGATCTTTTTATCATAGTCTTTATGCCTCATTAGTTTATCATTAATCACTAAAGGATTAGGCGTACCTTTTCGCCTCAAAACATCAAACTTTTTCATGAATCTATTTATCGTAAGCTCCATTGTTTAGCATTTGTCTTTCAAGTCAGACTACTCATATTTTCCTTGGAAATTTTCTCACCTCTAAGATGTTCTCTTTTTTTCCATATCCCAAGTTCTTCTTCTAATTTCGCTTGTTTTTAGAATTTAGGAACTTTATAATCTCAAAGGGTTTCCTCCGGTTTCTTCCTCTAGCTCTTTGACCTTTTGGATTGCATCACTAGCTTCCTTTATCAATTATTTCTCGCTCAAATATAACTGATAGTATTGTGTCAAATATCATTAATAGAGTTAATGATATTGGCCCATAGTTGTTTCTTTGCTTGGGCTAGTACTTTTCAAAGGATAATTTTGCTCTAACTTATGAATTCTATCACCAATATGTTGGATTTTCTATGCTTGAGGTTTACATTACCTCGAGCCAATTTCTTTTCATCTTCTAGACCTGCTTACTCGTTATTTAAGCCTATTGATCCGAATAGTTTGAATTGGTACATCTCGTATCGCTTTGGCTTAAATTTACTTGCTCGATCATTGGGATGGGTTGATGTTGTTGTTGGTGCGTAGTTGGTGTAGTTGTTGGAACTTCTATTGTCAATGAACGATGCGGGTAATGGAGTTGATGTTTAGCGATAGGAATGGTAGTAATAGGAACCTGCCCATGTTGGCTTCATTTTCTTCTCCCTAGATTAATTTGTCCATTTAATTTTCCATCTCTTTATTGAGCTGTCACCTGAATGATGAGATTCATCATTTCATCCTTCCGTATTTTGATTCTCCAAACTTCTTTAGTTGTGGATGTTTTGTGTGGGTAACTTCACTTGCTTCTTCAATGAATCTATGTTTGCATTCTTCGATAAGCTCTTCTACTACTTTGATATCTTTGGATCATATCCAACCTTGGGCGTAAAATTATTCAAGTGATTTTATCATGTTATCTCCTTTGCTTGTGAAGTTAATATTTCTCTAGTTTTAACTATGCCCTAATATTCTCTAGAGAATTCTCGTATTTTTGGACACTTAAAGCCTTGTTTGTCATATGGGAATGTATCATTCTGTCAGCTTTCTTATGAAACTCAATATGATCTATGGGATGCACATATTTAGTACAAGAACTTCAAATGTTGTTTTCTTATAGTTTTACTAATGATTTTGGAGTCAGATTGTTGGTCATGAAAATGTCATTTGCATCTTTCTAGTTTTGTAATCAAAATTTGAAAGTAACCTGCTATGGTCACTAGGAGTTTGTTTCCAACATCGCAAGGTTACACTTCTTTCAATGCTTCATTATTCAATTTAATTTCTTTTGTATTTTTCCATTATATCTTTCTTTATCCACCCGGTTTGCTTGATGATGAAACCTCCGCACTAAGTTGTTTATGAATGATTTGCAATCGGGAGGTTGATGGTGGTGTTTTCCAAAACTATCGAGGTGTATTATCTTCCCACCACCATATATGTATCAATGATTTTTAAATCGTATCAACTATTTATTCGTGTTCTATCACCGGATTCAAATTTTGTCCTTTTTCCCATACATTAGCTTAGACTTGGTACTTCCATGATTTTGGGTAGAATAAGAGCCTCTCTTGCCCCTTGAATTGTTGTCCCCGTGCTGAGGCTAATTACGTGTTCAGTATCAACTCGTTTCTCCACCTCTGTGTTATTTTCCAAGGCACTACTCCGATCGGTTGGAATACTTTTCAACCAAAGCTTTGATGCATGAATAAAAGGGTCAATTTGAATTTGACTTTAACTTACTAATGACTCTAAGGATCATATTTCCATTTGAAATCGCTACCGACCTGAAATGTTGTAAATACTTGTATTCTTGCCGACCAACATTCCTATTATTTCAAAATAAAGGTCTTAACCGGGTTCTTAATCTTAAATTGAGTTTTCTTTCCTCAAGGAAATTTATCATTCGAATTCAGTGATTTTTCCGATGGTATTATAATGCAAATAACCTACTTGGGAGGTATTTGAAGTTTACAAGGAGTAAGTTGACTTCCACACTAATTTCTCACATCTCGTACAAATACCATTCTCCTTGCCTTAATTTTTTCTAACAACTATAAGACCTTATTTATCTCTTTTCACCGTACTCTAGATGAATGCTACCGCTAGCATATATTTACAATCGGATAAACAAATGATTCAATGAAGTCTTTATAGCTAAATTTTGTGGAATCCTTCTCGATCAAGGATGTCCAAAAAAGATTGCGTATTGGGGGTTACCCCATGTGTCCATTTTTGTGAGGCTAACTACAAACCTTTCGATTGGCAATATAGGAACAAATGGAAAAAAACCGAAGAGTAATTAAATACCCTTCGGGTAATTTGACCAACCTGCTCATGGATTGCATCCGATAAGTACTGGCAATAAGGTTGAAGCTAGAGGCCGACCAGAAAGTAATATGGATAGGAAACCCAAGATAGATAAAAGTATACATGTTCATCGTTAAAATACTCAAAATGCATGACAAAGATTATGAAAATCATTCGGTTCTCTCTCAAAATATGAAAGTTGAATAAGGAGGATTACTTTTTTTGGGTTTCTACCGATGGAGGAAGGAAAGTCTCCGGAATATTTGGAATCTTTCGTACATAGTTCAGTTGAGGATTTCAATGGATAATGGGACTTCACTGTGCTTGGGTTGGATCTATACATTCAATTTATGGATTGTGCGAAGGATTGTGAATAAAATCTCTGGTTCGGGGGTTACCAGGAGCTCTTCATTAGGAAAATAATTGATAAGGAAGAGTCTACTGAGGTCTAGAACCTAAAGGTTTGTGAAGATGTATTTGGGCAGGTTTGGAGTCCCGCAGGTGGATATGTATCACTGCCCTAATCAATGAATTTGTCATGGCTCCAAAGATTTGTAAGGTTAAAATCGTGTTGATTGTATCACCGTATTTTGAAGTCTTCATTGCCAAGAGGGCGTATTGTCAACATATACTACAAGTGGTTGCAAGAGGGTTACTGTGACAAAATGCTCTAGGAGGCCATTGATTCGTTTAATTTATCAATTATTACTTTATGCTTGCTAATGGTCTCTGTGCACTTTAGATTACTTCTAGAAAATCAAAGTTTTGGCTCCCCAGATGTAAGCCTGCAAAGAATAGGCTTCAATTCGATCGGCAAAGGCTTCTTTCTGCCTTTTTTGAAAATAAATGGTGGTGTCATTAGAATAACTACAAAGGGTTGTGACTTATTACTTTTGAACTTTGTTTAATTTCATTGCGTGTGTTTAATTCAAACAATGGTTTCCCACTACAAGGCGTGGGGACAAAGCCAGGTTTATCGCACTGAGAAGCAAGATAGTGGTTTCTGGACTGGATCCGATTAAATATTGAATGACGCGGGGCAGGGGGGGGGCGGGGGTGGAAAACCACCCATTCGCACCCCTCCCCCCTTTGATGGTAAACTCGCATGACCCAAAATCGCTCACACCTATGCATATTTTAACCCGCTCCACCTCATCTAACTCCATTAAAATTCCCATCTGGCCAACTCATAATAATATGAAAACTAACATACCTTGTGATCTCTGCAAATTTACAATTTGCTTCCACCTTATTCAGATCTAACAATCACTGTCACACATCGACCATTACAATCACCTTCAGTGGTCGCTCTCTGGCTCTACACAAAAACAGAGTTCTGCAATTTCATCAATTGAATTGGAATGGTCTCCGTACAATGTAAGACCCTGACAAAGAAGCTCCTCATCCAAAGTTGTATTCACAAGATGCATCACCCGCTGCTTGTAAGAACGACATTGTTCTACAAGATCTATTATCACTTCCTGCTTTATTCCCTCCTTACTGTGAGGATCTAAAGTATTTAGCATCTGCATTAACACATCAATAATATCACGAGCATTCTGAATATCCGTCAAGCTAAGACCAGGAAGATCAGATACCAAGGATGCCTCAACTGCTTTATGGCATTTCACAAATCGATTCCTTCAAAATGATGACGGTCAAACTGCCATACCTAGAATCTCTATTGAGATATGCATATAAAAATGTCATTCCAAATTCATTCCAAGTAATCCCATTCACTGGGCAATTTCAATAGAGATACATGCGGAAGCTCCAAAATAGAAATTAAAATCCAAACACCCCAATTCAATTAATCCATAACTTATGAGATATTCGGACCACAATTTAAATCTGGTCTCAGCAGAAAAAACGCTGTCCCTTCTCCAGCAATAGCTCTATTGTGATATATGAATTTGCATTCTTCGAATTAGAACATACCTGTGTCATCTTGCCTGCGTGAGACCTTGGATCTTTCACATTCCAGATCCAAGTTTTGTGCTTACTCAATGCCACCATCAATCAATCGATTTCTAATAAAGAACCCAACAATTAAAATCATGTTAATTGAATTCCACATAAATAAAAAACAACACCCTACGCCTTCTCTCTGTCCATAGACACAATTGAAATCAATTCAGTTCTCTCATGGATTTAAACACTGCATTATCACATTACGCTTGTCAGCTTGTTTGATTGAACGCCTCATTCAATGGCACATCTGCCTGCTGCCGTCGTCTCTACTCGTTCTCGTGCTTAAGTAAACACATTCCACATCAAATAAATTTTATACCCTATGTTCGCTTTCCATTGTTATATGCTGCACCATGCAATAAGTTCTCAGGAGTCACAAATTTCAACTCTGCGCTGTGTTGTCGGTGGAAGTCTAATTCACCAAAATTCGACTACACCTCGTATCAGGATAACCACACCGATTGAAACCGCCTCCAACAATTTACCAATAAACAAACGCCTCAATTGATGGTTCAAGATACATCATGGATACGACCTTCAATATGACCATAATATAAGAAAGAGACAGAGTCTTGACATTTGACTGGTCATACAACGATGATCTCTGTTTTTTTTTTTTACAAAACACAATTCTAAAAACTTCTGTCAGTTCACAATTTCCGACAGTACCAGACTTATATTTAACACAATGTTTATCACAATTGCTATTGAAACACACAGGTCGCACACCGTTTAAATCAATTATACCAACAACCAATACTTAATTCTCCAATATTTATCATTCGATTTACACAATCCACAATTGCATTCAATGTATGGAAACAGAGTATCGGCTTCATGGCCAATTACACAAAGACTGATCACTATTTTTTTCAAACACACGTCGCTACTAATTTGAGCTTTTCACTCCACACAAAAAAACCTCACCCTCACACTATTGCTCCACACAAAAACTACTCTAATCCTCTCGTCACTCTCCTCCTTTTTATGATTAACTAATTTTTAAACCAATGCTTACGAATTCCTATTTCTTCGAAAAATCTTAACAACAAAATTCCCAATCTTATCACTTTCGATCACATTTGTTTAACAACCTTATCTTCCGATCTAAATAAGGCAACCTTCACACTTATTACCCTAACAAACTAATTGGAGAAGATGGAGAAGTTTATTCTTCTTTAGTAATCCCGAATTTGGCAAAACAAATTAATGAATTTTATTGTGATTAGCTACAACATGTGACCATACTATCACATTGCTGACTAGCCTGAATGCTCCTGCATCAAACTCTCAAAGTTGAAAGTTTCCATGATCTCCTCGTCATGTGTTTCTTCTGCTATCCATCCAGTATCCCAAACTTTACTTTGTAACTGGTCATCACTTTCATTATGCTGCTGATTCAATTCTTCTGCCACTGTCACTTCTGTTCTTTCAGATTTCCAAATCTTAATTTGTTGTTGTCCTCTGTTCTTGCTGATACAAATTCCTGTGGTCAATTTCTCCTTCTTGCTGTCCCTCTTCTCATCTGATTTCATCTTCCACAATTTCTCAATCTCCTTCTTATCATTTGTCTCTAACTGAACTCCCCTGACATTTGTCTGCTGTACATTTTCCCTTTCCATACTTTCCTCTGCATTATACGGTCTTTCTTGTTCTAACACAAGATTATCAGTAAACAATTCAATAGCTAGGATTTCTTGGAGCATATCATTGTGAAGTATCTTTTCATTCTCTATACTTATACCATTGCAACAAAATGATGTTATATTATCTTCTCCTTCAACAGGAACAAAATTCTGGTTTTCTAGAGCTTCTTCATGGTTTACAGATTCAATAAAATAATTCACTTTAGAATCATAGAATTTCTGAACTCCTGCATCTATCAACATCATCATGCATTCTTCCAAAGTTTCCATAATATTTTCATTTTGGTTTTCTATTGAAAATACTTCATTATAATTATCATCACAAATTTTCATTTGTTTATCTTCAGCTCCTTTAATCATAACAATTTTCCTGTCAATACCATCATTCTCAAAATTATTAAATACATGCTCAAAATATCTTTCTGTTTCAGCCATTTCTTCCAGTAATCTCACTTCTTCATCAACATGCATAAGCACATTGTCCAATCGATGTTCCTCACCTATCAAACCTGAAAACATACACAACATGTCAGTTTCAAAAATGCAAGGCTCTTCATTCGAAGCCTCAATGATCAGCTTCTCATGCTCCTCTGAACTATCCTGATAGTTCACTAAATTATTGAGAAATTCTTCCTCAACATCTCTGATTTCTTCCTCGTCAAAGAGAACTTCTGGGACTGCAACTTCTTGAAAATGCTTGGGAATTTCATCATAAGTTTGTATAATACCTTCCTGTTCTACACAATTTCTTCCAATACTCAGTTTGTCCAAATAAGACAATAATGCCTCTTCCTCTTCTCTGATAAGACTTTGATCTTTCAAATATTTCCTTGGCTTACCTTCTTCAACTAAGTTCTCGGTGTCAGCTTTCCTTCTCTTCACTTCATAAATCTGCATTGCATTTGTTTCCTTTCTTGTTTCCATTTCCCATTGGTCTTCTTTCCATGCTAAAATTCCTTCAAATATAATCCAATAAGTTTCCACTAAAAGAAGACATAACCATTCAGCCATACCTTTTAA
This sequence comes from Pinus albicaulis, assembly GCA_034641835.2. NCBI lineage: Eukaryota > Viridiplantae > Streptophyta > Pinopsida > Pinales > Pinaceae > Pinus > Pinus albicaulis. Next base: position 979,449,668 of record CM076571.1, on the reverse strand, counting down.
TTTTCTCCACCAATTGAAGTCTTGAAAATCCTTATGCATCTCCTTTCTTGCTTGTCTTGCCTTTGCTCCTTTCACTTTTTCATACACAAGTTCAAATCCTTTAGGCTGCATACCTGCAAATTTACATTCATAAAAATAATTAATCCCAAAAATATGAGATCCTCTTGTCTGTGCAGATGATGTCAACACATTCCTCTCATTCTGATCTGCATAGATCAGTTCTTCTCTACTGTCATCACTGTCTTCGTCCCCAAGGATAGATCCTTTCTCTGGTTCACAGATGTATCCTATTTCTTCATTCTTAGTTGTTCGAAGTAATAATTTCTCAGCAAACAATTCTCTGACAGGCCATTTAACTCTTCTTCCCACATAAAATCCTTGTTTCCATTTTTCTCTAATTCCTTTCAATACCAGCTTCTCCAAATGACTGAGTTCTGCCTTTATCCCAGCCAATTCTATGTCCCTTTCTTTTTTACTCATTCCTTTGAGTCCAACTGCTTCAGCACTCTTTTCCCTATGTCTGTGACTTTCCCTTGTACCCCTGTCATGACCATCAATAGTCAATTCCTTTCCTTCCTCTAGTGAACTTTCCTTGTTCACTAGTGAGTTGCAACTATCCTTTTCCATTTCGCCTGTAACAAGTCTCCTTCATGCCTCACCAAACTTTCCTGAGTTTAGCCTTTTGGCACCTATTGGTTCTTTCCTCGAACCTTTCACTGACTAACAATTCTACCCAGCACCCTTCTTGCTGGAATTGTTATCTCTTATCCACAATCACAATTGTGGAGCTGCCTCATCAACTTCTACCCAACCTCAGTTGGAAGTTGTTCTCATCTCCTCTTGAAATACTTCTTGCTTTAGGCTCTGCATCTTCAATTGCTCACTACCTTCTTCATTCAGTAAATTTGTTTATTGCCGAGTATTGTCACGTTTACACATCTAGGATTTCTTCTTGCTCTATCTTCTTTACATAGCTCATATGCTATGATGCTAGTACATCTCATTCCATCTTTCAACAAATCCACTGCTTCCACTGACCTGCACAATCTTTTCACATCAAAGTATCTTTCAAATACTATCAATTCCTTCTGATAACCTGTTTGTAAGCAAATGCTGTTTTTCTTATACAATTTCCAAAATTCAATTTCTGTAGTAGTTCTTCTTTCAGTCCTATTAACCCAATCTCTGCTCTTTTGATCATCAATATCATTGAATTCAACAATATTTAAACAATCTTCAATCAAATCAGTCATGCAATCAACTTAAACATTCTTACCAGACCTTCCCGGCATTCTCTGCTTCTCCATCAACGCACTTCAGGAAATTATACATCTGGCAAAATTAAAATTTAGTTTCCAAAGACAATCTTTTCAGAGCGTTAAATTGGCTCTGATACCAAAAATAATGCAGTAAACTCGCACGACCCGTAACCGCTCACACCTATGCATATTTTAAATCCCGCCCACATACCCACTTATCTAACTCCATTGTCACAGCCCATCTCGGCCAACTCATAATAATATGAAAACTAACATACCTTTGTATCTTCTCGCAAATTTTCAATTTGCTTCCAATTTTATTCGTATCTAACAATCATTGTCACACATCGACCATTACAATCACCTTTATGGTCGCTCTCCGGCTCGTTACGCAAATGCAGCCCTACACCTCATCAATCGAATTGGAATGGTCTTTGTACAATGTAAGACCCCCGATAAAGAAGCCCTCATCCAAAGTTGTATTCACAAGACAGTATCACCCGACGTTTTTTGTAAGAACGACATTGTTCTACAAGATCTATTATCACTTCCTGCTCTATGCCCTCCTTACTGTGAGGATCCAAAGCATTTATCATCTACATTAACACATCAATAATATCACGAGCATTCTGAATATCCGTCAAGCTAAGACCAGGAAGATCAGATACCAGGGATGCCTCTACTTCTTTCTGGAATTTCAAAAATCGATTCCTTCAAAATGATGACGGTCAAACTGCCATACCCAGAATCTCTATTGAGATATGCATATAAAAATGTCATTCCAAATTCATTCCAAGTGATCCCATTCACTGGGAAGTTTCAACAGAGATACATGCGGAAGCTTCAAAACAAAAATTAAAATCCAAAACCCCCAATTCAATTAATCCAGAACTTAATTTAAATCTAATCTCAGCAGAAAAAACGCTATCCCTTCTCCAGCAATAGCTCTGTTGTGATATATGGATTTGCATCCTTCGAATTAGAACATACCTGTGTCATCTTGCCTGCGTGAGACCTTGGTTCTTTCACATTCTAGATCCAAGTTTTTTTTACTCAATGCCACCATCAATCAATCAATTTCTAATAAGGAACCCAGCAATTAAAATCATGTTAATTGAATTCCACATAAATAAATAAAACAACACCCTACGCCTTCTCTCTGTCCATAGACGCAATTAACATCAATTCAGTTCTCTCATGGATTTAAACACTGCAATTATCACATTATGGTTTGTCAGCTTGTTTGATTGAACGCCTCATTCAATGGCACATTCACCATGCTGCTGTTCTTTACCTCGTTCTACGTGCTGCATAAAACACATCTCCACATCAAATAAATTTATACTCTTTCATGTTCGCTTTTCCATTGTTATAAGCTTTTCTACACCAATGCAATAAAGCTCATGGAAAGACAAATTTCAACTCGAAGGGCTAAAAGGCTCATGAAGTCTAATTCACCAAAATTCGACCACACCTTATTGTGATAACCACACAAAATTGAAACCACCTCAAGCAATTTACCAAGAAACAAACGCATCAATTGATGGTTCAACATACATCATGGATACGACCTTCAATTTGATCATAATATAAGAAAGAGACAGAGTCTTGACATTTTCCTGGTCATACAACGATGATCTCTGTTTTTTTTTCACAAAACACAATTCTAAAAACTTCTTTCAGTTCACAATTGCCGACAGTACCAGACTTATATTAGACATAATGTTTATCACAATTGCTATTGAAACACACAGGACGCACACCGTTTAAATCAATTACACAAGCAAACAATACTCAATTCTCCACTATTTATCATCCGATTATGCACATCCACAATTGGTATCTACCAGCAGTCATATATCGGTTCTTGGCCAATTACAGAAAGACTGATAACTTTTTTTTTTTTACATACATACCTCGCTACTAATTTGAGCTTTCCGCTCCACACAAAACCTCACCCTCACACTATTGCTCCACAAAAACCTACTACAATCCTCTCACCTCTCCTCCTTTTATGATTAACTAATTCCTAAACCAATGCTACGCAATCTCCTATTTCTTCGAAAAATCTTAACAAAAAATCTCCTAATCTTATCACTCTCAATCACATATGTTTAACAACCTTATCTCTGATCTGAAATAAGGCAATCTCACACTTATTACAATAACAAACTAATTGAGAAGTTTATTTTTCTTAGTATCCCGAATTTGCAAAACAAATACTAATGAATTTTACTATGATTAGCCACAACATGTGGACAATCCTCCACATTGTCGACTAATTTCGATGCTCCCGCATCA